>MU132153.1:147911-162762 GCA_015039395.1 Ceratobasidium sp. AG-I | reverse complement strand
CACCTCCCTCGAAGTACGAGGGAAGGAGCACGACCATGGTGGCGAACATGCCGTCGGTCTTCTCCGAGCTAGAAAAAAGCGCAGTGAGTGACAAAGAAGTTGGAGCAAGGGTGAAACCTACTCGACGTGTGGAAGAAAGCTATAGAATAAAGCCTCAGCTGTCATTTTACTAACGACTCAAGCAAAAATGCATTTGCTACGAAGCACTCGGGAGCGCAAGTATGGCGCGGAGGATCCTCACGAGCCTCGGGAGCGCACATAAAGGGAGCCGGAGCACGCATATAGGCACTACGAGCGCTCGCGAGCGCTTTGATGGCACTCCCGCGTGCTCCGGAGAGCTAGACTAGCCTGTCCGGTCCCCCCTTCCAGATGGGGTAGTTCATTTCGCTAAGTAGCACACATAAATAACCTACAATATAGATCCGTCGCGACACACCGTACACCGAGGTCGACGTGACTCGGCGTCCGTGAACCGAACATTGAAACCGGGAGTACAGGCACGCGGGAGGCGCGGAATGGCGGGGTCAGGACTTAGGTCAACTCGTGCCGAGGTAGTAAAAATATCCGTTTCAAACACAGGTCAGACATTACGTGCAAGAGAGTTTTAAAAAAAGGGTTATGTTCTAGGAAATAAAGTGTACGAAGCACAATAACAAGTGTCCAAACGGGCGAGCAACAACGAGAGGATGAATAATTGGTCCAAGATAGGGAATAAGAGGGCAGGAAACGAGATGGGAGAATAATGATGAGCGGAAATGGGAGCCCGGCGTGCAGGTTCGGAGAAGGGCGGTGCGACGATGGCGGAAGCTAGCGCGGCCGCAGGAAATATGCAACGACATCGGGGAGGGACGACGCGACAACGGGAGAGGTTCGTGCGACGTGCTCGCATGGTGCCAAGGGTCAGGTGCACCGAGTGGACTGCGAATGCCGATGCCGCGTCCGAGCACCATGTTCCCATCGTGTCCCAGTTTACGCGTACGGCGCGATCAACAGAAACACGCAAACATCCAGAACATTGTCCACCAAGCAATAACACCCGATGAGGTGGGTAGTTGAGATCGTGCATGGACAGGGCGGGAATAGTCATGGGGGATTCGAGGCAATAATAATGAGCGGAGGTGTTGTTAATGTCGGAGCCGATGTCGTGTGAGCCGAGGTTGGGAGGAGTGTTGTCGAATGCAAGCCGCGGGTTAGGACGCCACGGGTCAGAGCCGCGAGCATGGCATAGGTATGCATCCAAGGCGGGGGCGAGGGGGCCAGCGTGACGGAGGGCGGTCCGGTGGGCGGGTAGTCGCACGAGCACCCGGACTAAAACGGTTGGCATAAATAGGAAAAAGGCCGAAAAATGTGGCAAGCGCGGAAACCGAAATGAGGAAAACGAAGCGGTCGGGGGAGATAAATACGGGCGCGCAGCTGCGAGTCCGAGGGAGGGTCAATGTATGAAGTATGATTAGTGCGGGCTCATGCATGTAGGAAGCGTACTGACCATGCATGCAGCCTTGCCACCCGGCATAGTAATTTGTAGTCGTCGCTTGACGTCGGGAGAGCAGGCGGGTCCTGCGCCTGCGCCCTCGGCCTTGTCTCCAGTCGGTCCTCCAACCTGACCCCCAACTCCAGTCCCAGATTCATACGGATGCCAGCGCGCTCGCCATAAGTCATAGCCGTGGGCATGGTGTAGATAAATGTCCAGAGCGAGCACGAGGAGGCCGGTATGGTAGAGAGTGATCCAATAAGCAGATAGTTGTGCGAGCGCCCGAACCAAAACGGTTGTGATGCCACAATAAATAGGAGTCGCGAGGTGGGAGGAGCGAGCCACCGAAAAAAACGGCAAGAGCGGGAGCCGAAAGAGAAGGAAAAGGAAGTGGCCGAGAGAGATAAATATGGGCGCGCAGCCACAGGTCCGGGGGAGGGTTGAATAAAGGCGATGTCGCCGAGAAGAGTTGGTGTCCAAAACAGAAAGACGCGAGACGCCCGCACAACCTACATATTTTGATTAGTGCGAGTCCTCCATGCGTGTAGGAAGGAAGCGTACTGACCATGCATGTAGGAAGGAAGCGTACTGACCATGCATGCAGGAAGGAAGCGTACTGACCATGCGTGTAGCCTTGCTGCTTAGAATAGTAATTTGTAGTCGTCGCTTGACGCCGCGTCCTGCATCTGTGCCCTCAGCCTTGTCTCCAGCCAGGCCTGCAACCTGACCCCTAACTCCAGTCCCAGATTCATACGGATGCCAGTGCGCGCCGTGATGTACGTAAGCCGCAACCTGATGGCCAACAGACCATTGCCGCTGAACCCAGGGACCTCACTGAACGAGTCGTAGGAGCCGGTCGTGCAAGGTGGGCCGACGGCGCTGCCAATGCTGGACGAGCTTGTCAGAAGCTGGCCATAGGAACAGTACCGCGACGATGGGGAGGGACAATGTGACGACGAGTGGAGCGATAAGCCGTGTCCAAAGGTTGTCGATACAACTGACTCCTGCAATACTATTTTAATTGACTCTTGCATTTGATTCTGAGGCGATAAGTACATACCGAGGGAGAGGGTACATGATTCCCTGTGTTCGAACAGCTGGGGAAGTGGTGGTAAGGTCCGGGAGTCGAGAGCGTTTGTTGAACCACGGTCTGATGCAAGGCGCCGAGCTTAGTCAGAAACTAATGTCAGGCCAGCGAACGCGAAACAAGTGTATAGATTTGGGGGCAAGTGTCCGTAGGCGTGTATAAAACGTATGGGCACATCACAGCAAAAGAAGATTACATACGGCACAGGGCAGAATTAAGATTGCACAGAAACGTAAGACGAGGGAAACTGGTTGTTAGTCCAAGAAATTGCGGGCACACAAGACATCGAAAGCGCTAACGCGGGAAGGGGCTCGGAAATAAGGGGTTAAGATGTGAGAAAGTGAGGATGTGAGAAAGCGGGAGATGAAGGGGACAGAGGGCATGCGGCCGTTGAGCCCTTGAGTTCAGCTGGCGCGACGTTTCCCCTTTGCACGCGCAGTGAGACGACCTTGTTCGTTGAGCTCGGGAGGTGGGGTAGGGGTTCGCGAGGTGACCTCAATGTCCTCTTGGTCATCCTGTTCAGCGCCGTCGTCTGAGGGATCAGTAGCGTCCTCGTCCGCGGCATCATCGGCACGGACTCCGTGGCGGACGAGCAGCCGGTGGGTCCGTTCGCGTAAGCTAGCCTGACGCGCAGTCTCGAAGAGTTGGTCGTTCATCTCGTCGACGCTCATTGTGTCGTCCTCCGGTTCGGGAGTATCCGGGCGCATCTCAGACCTCTGCGTCACTCCCCCAGCCTCACCCTCTTTCGGAGGCCGCAGGCATGCGCCAGAGTACTCTCTGAACGTCTTGAGGTTAGTAATTTGACTCTCATGCTAGGTTATAACCACTTACTCAACGTAGTCGCGCCACTCGCGCTGGAGCCTCTCCACGCGCCGCGGGGCAATATCGCGCAGGTCTTTCAATCCTGTTAGTAGCGATTCGTACTTCTCGCGCATTGCCGCCATGCCAAGATCCCCATTTTGTTGCCACCCTTTCTGCCATTCCTCGAGTCCAAACATCCACTTGAAATAATAGCGCATCAGTTCATTACTCGTGTAATTAGAAACAAAGGTAAAATAAAATAATATGATATGAAACCTACCATAGCTAAAGCGAAGGCTACGGCGGTCAGCGGCATGTCCTTGAAGTAATCGGGGTACAGCATCCCGACCGAGTTTGGGCCGTGGAATAAGAGGACGGCGATGCAGTGACCGATTTCGGGGTTCTCGAAGTGACCTCGACGAGGGGAGAGCGACTGTTAAAGTTGAGGTATCAGCATATATGCGCTGCATAAACGCTAATAATTTGTGCTCACCTTGCAATGAAACGCATTCGGGTACCTCAGGTTGAATTTCTTGAGATTATCCTGAATAATTTCCTCGTTGGTCGTTGTGTGTCGAAACCCAGCGTCGGTTTCCACGAAAAGGCGGACACGCTCCTTCACCCTGCCACGCAATGTAGCCAAGTTGTTCACCATCTGTAAATTCAAGTTAGATCAATGGTTTGCCCGCACAATTAAAGAAATCAACTTACCACCTCGAAAACGTTGTTGTCGGGGCGAATATATGGTGTTGTTGGTAGCTCCATTTCCCAAGTCGCTTCGTGAACAGCCGCCGCCCACCGGAGGAATGTAGCGCGAGTCTGGTAGATCCCCTGGATGAGCCCGTATGCGAAGAGGTGAATCTTGGCAATGGTGAGATTTTGTCGATCGACACCTGACACGTCGCGCGCCGTCGGCTTTGGTTTCCGTATACGGCCGCGGGAAGCAGGAGATCGAGCGAGAGAATTGGAAGATCGATCCTATATGTCAGCATGCATTAATATATGCTATGAATTGCATAGACAAGACTCACCGGCCACCGATTGTTGGCGTGAGCGTCTGACTCCGCCAAATCCTCTTCGTTATCCGGGAGTAACTCATGGAGGGGGCGAGCGACGGGAGCAGGGCTCTGGTGCGCGCGTGTAGTCTGGCGTGTGGCGCTTTGGATGAAGGATGTGGCACGCTCCTGTGCGCACACCTCGTTGAACTTGATCATGTCATTTCGGGCAGCAGATATGGGATCGAGCCGGCGGGTCCCTGAAATTCGTGCTCCAGGAGCGGAACCGGAACCACTCGCAAGAGGCGGTGGACGAGCCTGGGGTCGAGAGGTTGGGGGCTCAGTTGCCTGAGCAAACAGGGGGCGAGGGCGAGGGCGAGGGCGGCTAGGCCCACTGTCCCGCAATTTGGCGTCCAGCTTCACCGCGACCATGCGCGCGCGTTCCCTCCGGATTTGGTCCCCCCAGGTCAGTCTTGGGGAGTTGGGCCCCGGCAACGGTGCGTCCTCGTCGTCAACATCATCTAAAGCAGCGGCACTGGGCTGAAGCGGCTGAGACTCGGTCGGGGAGGGTGCGTGCGAACGAGTCCCGCGGTACGTACGCTGGCCCCTCGGCGCCGTGCTTTGGTCAAAGAGGCGGTCGCTGGCTTGCCTGGGCTGGGCGGGGGACGTGTGAGACGTGCCAAAGTGGTTCCCCTCTCCCTCCTCCATGTCTATCGGTACAAAACCATCCATCTCCACATCAGCCTGTGCGGCTTTGGCGGCCTTGGCAGCTTTAGCGGCTTTGATCTCAGCCGCATCAGCAGCTTCGGCGTCCCGCTCCATAACATCGATGAAGCGCTGGAGTGACTTCTCCTTGAGGCGGTCATGGGCAGGGTCGCGCGGAGCCGACAAGAGCATCGGGAGAGGCGGAATGTGTTGGCCCCAGTGAGAGGAGTCGGCGCCAACTGAGGGGAACTGCGTAAAGGAGAGAGTGGTATCGAGCACAGTGGTTGGCGTGGATTCGCGGGACGGAGGGACAGGCTCAGAAACCAGACTAGGAGCTGGGAGCGCAGGCAGCAAATGCGGGCCAGGGCGCTGGTCGAACGAGACTCCACATGCTTCGACCATGCGTGCCACGGTGGTATGCACAGGTTCGTCGTCTATGTCGGACTCGGTGGCTGGGTCATTTGCTGTGCTGCGTGCCTGTTTGGCAGATCCCCGGGATTCATCTCCCGCGTCCGACGTACGCTTCTTGCCACGAGACACACCGGGACCAGGCTCGGCATCCTCGCGGTGCCAGCCGCCTCCTAATTGGAGGGGCTCTCCAGGTAGGACAACGATCTGTGGGATGTGTTAGAATATGTAAATAGATAAATGAAAAAAAAAACTTACCGAAGACGACTTGCGCGAAGGTCCCACTTCAAGCGCTTTGTTGCGCGGGGCGTCTCGGAGTCGCTCAAGAACAACTTGGGTGCCGACAGAGGTGAAATCTTCGCCAAGGACCTCTCGAGCGTGGGCGAATAAGGCTTCGCTCGACAACGTTTCGTAGATATTGGCGTGCTGTGAGTTATCTGTTGTCCTGCGTCAGTAAGTGATTAACAAATTGACGTATGCGCACTCACCCGGTCGAGTTGAGTCTTCCGGCTCGAACTCATGGTCTGTGGATCCGGGAGTTGGCGACCGTGAGAGGTGGCGGGTGGTTCTAGAGCGGCCACGGCGTTCTTTCTCACGCAGCGGCCCGCGCGCAGGCTGCTGTCCACGCGTAGGTTGCTGGGACATGGGCTGCTAGGACGTAGGCTGTTCAGCGCGTTCGTTGTTTGAGTTGCTGGGCTCCTCAATGCGAGCACGCAAGGTGTTGTTCCGCCTACGGGTCCAGTTGCCTTTCTCGCGGATGTCCTCGGCCCGGTTGCGGGCCACAACTGTGTAGCCAATGTAATTAGTATGGCGTTTGAGCAATAGATGTCAAGGACGACTGACCGTAAGATTCCCCGCGCGACGTTGAGCGACGCTTACGTCTCCCAGACCGCCATTCGGAGGAGTGTGCGCCCTCCGAAGGGCTAATGTCGTACAGGGCATGCTCGGGTTGAACGCCCTGAGTATCCAGAAATACGTCAATCAACAGGCTATAAAATGACGAGACATTACTCACAGATGCGGTAGTCGGTTCGGGGGTGGTAGGACGAGCGTCGGGGTCGGGCTGAGAGTTAGTGAGCTTGGAGTCGACGAATGATTTGGCTGTACGAGCCATTCGAGGTAGAGTGGTGCAATAGGGACAAAAACGTGAGAGACAAAGAAATTAGAAGAAATTAGAAGAAACGAGGGATGAGGGGCCTAGAGAAAACGAGCGACGACGAGGTTTGAAGAAACGAGGGACGAGGGGCCTAGAGAAAATGAGCGACGATGAGGTTTGAAGAAACGTGAGACGAGGTGTGTGGAGGAAATGAGGGACAAGAGATGAAGCTGTTGGGAAGTGAGAACGAGTGACAAGACGAGATTTATACGCAAAAAAACAAAGGTCTCAGCTAAGCATCGTCGGACTTGTCCGTTGAGCTCTCCAAGCCCATAAGTCGCGGCAAATGTGCATGGTCGTAATGGAGGCCAAGCGTACGGGCCCATTCGAGTGGTTCAAGACCGCTAACTGTCCAAGTCGTGTTAGGAAATGATCGAGACCAAAACAGAATAGGAAAGGCAAGAAACATACCAAGAAAATCAATATGAACGCCGTGTGAACGGATGCGAACGAAAAAATGGCGCATACAACCAGTGTTGCGGCACGCCGTTACAGAATAATTTCCCCAGGTGGTGTGCAAGGACGTGGCTATGATCAATGGTGTCAGTCCTTGAATTCACCGAAGTCTTCTGATTGCAGGTATGATTCAGGCACCTTGATAGCATTGACGGAAATCAATCTCAATGAGGAATAAGCACAAACCAGGAGAATGAACCAATAAAACAAATTGACAAAAAAAGCGCAATCAGAAGTCGAGAAAGGTTGAGCATGACAGGAAAGATGGAACAGCGAGTCTAACCACCACACGATGGGTTCCATCCCGACGTCGGACAGAAACAGTTGAAACAGGAAGACAATAATCAACAGGGCGCAAATCCACGCATCAGTCTGCGAGGGTGAAAGTGAGGTTTTACAAGGATAAGGGTGGACTAGACTGGCAGAAAATCCACCCCAAGCTCAACACCAAAAAAAGAGATCGCGTATCGGCAAAAGTTAAATGCGACACCTCCCCCAAAAACATGGGAAAAGTCAAGTTTGGACATCTGAAAGAAAATGTAAGATGTAGATAGGAATTAAACGAGGTGCCATGACGGAAATAAAGTGGTAGGGGCCTGAATGTAATGGTAAAAAAGAGATGCGAATAATATACGAGCCGAGTAGAGTGGAAGCGGAGTTGAACTTGATACTAAAGCAGACGAGGGTGTACCTACAAAAAGTGGGGAGTGCAAATATGTGCAAATTTAGAGCGCATACAATTAGAGTAGAGAAGAAACGGACCGGTTAGAAACATGAGGAGCCTGAGCTTGTGTTCAAGCGCACACTCAAACAACGAACATGATAGCCGAATACAGCACCCCCCCGTCCTCCCGGAAAATAATTGAGGAGAACACTAATCGGCCATTATCCAATGCGATGCCGAATCCCCGAGTGAGATCTCGAAGTTGAAATGTTGAAATTGGCTGAGTGCGAGTAGGGCGAGTCGAATGCGAAGCCACACCAAAAACCTGGGAACTGCGAGCATGAGGGCAATACCAAAAAAAGACGGGGAAGGGGAGGGCGAGTTCCAGCATGAGTCGGCAAGAGTTGAATGCGAAGCTAATCCGAAACAAGAGAGTGCGAGTGGCAGGGTAGTACCACCAGCGATAACAATGCAAGTCCTAGGCCAACCAAGCATATGTCGGTGAGAGTCAAAAACATGATTGTGCTGAAAAGAGGGTGGAATGAATCCAGGAACGACCCCCGAATGGAGAAAAAGGGGAGCGCGGGTTTGAACACAAGTCCACGCGGGTCATAGTGGGGACCAAAATGGCAAGGAGGGACGGAATGGCGGGAGCACTGGCCGAACGCGTCACGAAAAAAATGAACAATACGACGAGCCCAAGCCCGAGCCCGAACTCAAGTCGGAGTTGGAGTCGGAGTCGGAGCTGAACGCTCTACCAAACTGGGGAGGGTGGGTGGCACGACACTTCGAGCACTATATCCTAAAAGAAGAGATAGTGGCGGGAGTTGGCAAGAGCCGAACACGGTGCCGAAAAAGCAAAGGACGAAAATACGAGTCCGAGCTTGAATCTAGCCAAGAGACACATGCTGGAGTGGTAGAAGAAGTGGGGAGCCCAGGTCTGAACCCAAGAGTGACAAAAAAAGGAAGCAAGAGAGAGGCGAGCGGGCGTTGGCGAGAGTTGAATGCAAAATACAAATGGACCGAAAAAAATCGTGAGCACGAATGAGGTATCGAAATGGATAATCGAGGATAACGCGAGTGTGTGTGCAAGTGAGCAACAGTTGAATGCGTTGTCAAGATGAGCCAGGAACTTGGCGCGGGCACCAACACTATACTAAAAAAAAGAGAGAAAGGTGCGGGGACAAGCCCGGGTGCGAGTTTGGCGGAAATCAGATGCAATATCAATCCAAAAAGAGCAGAGGCGAGCGTCGGAGAGCGATACCAAAAAAACCAAAAAAAAAAAAAAAGGAAACGGACAGAGTCGCCCGAGTGTGTAATGAAACAATCCACAGGCGACCTCGATGAACTCGGAGGCAGAGATCATAGAATTAGGGCAGCAAATGGAGGTGGTTGCCAGGGGCAGCGGAGCGAAGCCGATTTGGCGTAAGATTCCAAGTAATGGGGTGGTTACGACCGCTGCGCGGTCGCACGTCACAAATTGACCAATGGACTGAAGTTTGTTCGGCGTGTGGAATTGAGGCCCATCATGACGACGGCGCGTCGATTTCGGGACCAGGAATTGGGGTTATCAGAGACTATATCCGGCTAATGAGCTGGAAATTTAACAAATGGTCCTATAGCTTGGCGCACCGTGCTAGCTCGCCTAATCGCATAGGATGGAATAGCCGAGAGAGAGAGAAAAAAACCGTACGAAGTTCTGTGTAATCGAAATGTTAGTAGGTGAACTTGAACCAAGTGTTCGAATTGACTTACCTTGGATCTCCCCAACTTAGCATCTTCCTTTCGCGACTCTCGAACTCACGCAGCCCAACCGTCCAAACGCCAACGCCATGCCTCGCAACGTTGTCTCCTCGCGACCAAGGCACTTATCCTCATCACTCATGTCTTCATTGTCTTCGTTGTCTGTGTCCTCATCAGCATCGTCCATTCCATCCGCTTCACCAGCTCGTACCTCACTTCCTCGAATTCAGTGCTTTTATTGCGCGAGTGTCTTTGCAGACGATTCCGCTCGACGCCAGCACATCATCGGCTCGCAGCTGTGTCTCGCAGTGCAGCGCGCGGCGTTGAAGGGAGAGCTCGAAAAACGACAGCGGGCCGAACGCGAGCAGGACAAGGCAAGGGAGGTAGCCGAGATCCAGGAGACGGCTTCGTTGAACACGCCAGCCGCGCCGGTATCCCCCAACAAGCGTCGGAGGGTAACCGTTGAAACGGTCCAGGACGAGTCCGAGCTAGATGCACGCGCGCTGACCGGACAACCCCTCCACATCCTCGAGCCAACTCTGCCGGAACTGAGGCCATCAACTCGGGTCCAAACGGTGGAAGACCTTCATCGTAGGCACAGGAGCTTTTACTACTACAAAGGCCTGTACGTGGAGGCGTTCCTGGACGCATTGGCCGGATCTCCCGTATCGAACGACCGCGCAGCGCCGCCTGATTTGGATGCGCATCTGGCGGAGTGTGGCGAGATGGCCAATCCGAAGGTCTTCGATGCGGCCGAGTTGTTGATGACGTCGCAGTTGTCGGACGCTGACAAAGATCGACACTTGAAAAGCAGCGTTGTAAGTCCTATTTCGCACGCGAAAAATATAATCAAAGCTAATAAAGAAAAAAATGTCAGTACGAAGGACGGACACCATGGAGTGGGAGCGACGCGATGCTGGCGGCTGTGGATAGGTTAAAGCACGGCCCTGCCTTCGAGATACACGACATCGATATATCGGATGGACGAGGACAGCGAATGCAATTCATGGTTTCGAGGGATATTATCCGCGTGCTCCGAGACATGTTTGCGAACCGGGAGTTGAAGGACGACACTTTCTACGCACCGGTCAGGTTTTGGACGTCCGCGGAGATGGAGGAGCAGGTGTACGGTGACGCACGCGCGTCCCTGTGGTGGTGGGAAGAGCAGGTAAGTACTCAAGTCAAGTCATAGCGAAATATAAAAAAAACTTACCGCTTACGCAGAATAAACTTGCGAAGCAGGGGAAACGCGACGCGACGATTCTCCCCCTTATCGTTGCGACCGATCAAACGGTACTCTCGGTCATGTGTGGGGGCCAAAAGGCGTACCCGGTCTACGTTACTGTCGGCAATATCAATAAGGACGCACGTCGGAAACCGAGCAAGCGAGCGATGGCGCTCCTGGTGTACTTACCTGTGGATGCGTTCGAGGACATCACGAACGACGCCAAGCGTCGGCGTCTCAAGGCGGAGCTCGTGCACCGTGCGATGGAGAAGATGCTCGCGACGCTGTGCAAGGCGTCCAAGAACGGAGTCGAGATGTGGTGCCCAGACGGCCGCCTTCGTCGCGTGTTCCCTCGCGTAGCCGCATATACCGCCGATTGGCCCGAGCAGAACCTGCAATCCTGCACGTCCGAGGGGAGTTGCCCGATATGCAAGGCGATGTACACGGGCCGGGGCGATCTCCAAGTCCATGCAGACTTGCGTAACCGCAAGGAGACGTTGGGCGCGATATGGTCGTACTACGCCCAGAGGAACACTGCCGAACTCAAAGCATTAAGACTGAAGCCAATATGGCCGTGGTGGGGGGACTTACCTCATGTTAATCTCGCGACGTGCTTCACGCCCGACCTACTCCACCAGCTCTACCAGGGCGTCTTCAAGACCCATCTTCTTTGTTGGCTGAAGCATCTTGTGGGCGACCACAAGTTGAACGAGCGCTTCGCGGCAATGCCACAGGCCGAGGGGATGCGGCACTTCTCCAAGGGAATCACTAGTATCGGGCAGTGGACGGGACGCGAGAGTAAGCAGATGATGGCACAGATCGTGCCGGTGGTGATGGGGGAATTGGGTAATGAGACTGGTGAGATGGTATTGGCGTTGGTCAACTTTATGTTCAAGGTGCACGGCTCGAGCATGACGGAAACTGACCTGAAGGAGATGGAGACCGACTTGGCGACGTTCCACCGACTCAAGGAACTACTTGTCGCCAAAGGCGTGTACCAGTCGGCCGCGCGGTTCGACAAGATCCCGAAACTGCACATGCTGAAACACTACGTGCATACGATTCGTCAACTCGGGACGCCAGACGGCTATAACACGGAAACGCCGGAGCACCTCCATATCGAGTACGCCAAGGTGCCATGGCGCGCGTTGAATAAGGTCCCTCCGCTGCTGCAGATGGCTAAGTACATACAACGGCAAGAGGCGATTCGAATACACCGTGCTTACCTGAACGAGTGGCTGGGGTTGAGCCGGGATGAGTGCCCAATCGAACGCGAGTACAGGTACGAGGGCGGGCGCGACGAGGACATCGAGTGTGACTTGGTCGAGGTTGAACACGTCGGCAGTGGAGGCGATGGCGATGGCGATGGGGACGCCCGGGCCGATGACGATGGAGGCATCCGAGGTGGAGGGGGCGATGGCGATGGCGGCGTTCGAGGCGGCGCAGGGGCCAGCGAGGACGACACCCGGCCAGCGGCGAGGGCGGGCACAAGGAGTGGTGGCAGCTCGAATAGTGTCGTATACCCTAACCCGCGTCGGCAGTTAGCCAAACGACCAAGCAATCCAAAGTCGACGGTTAGGGATTTGATTGAAAAACACGGCGCTTCCAACATCACCTCGGAAATCAAGAGTTTCCTCAGACGCCGGCATGGGATTCCGGCTGATGACATCCTAATATCGCCAAACAACCACGTTAAGGTCTGGAACAAACTCTACCTCCACCACGAACCCCTCCCCTTTGCTCCTTTTGACCCTCCTCGACGCGACGTGGTGCGCGCAAGCCCGCCAGTGCTTGACCCCCGCAGCCGCACCACCAAAAAAGCGGTTTGGGACATAGCTTTATTTCGCGAAAAACCGAATCGCCTCCGTAAGTTTTCTCCTACATTTTTACTCATCCGTGCTACCTGCTCACCAACCGTGTAACGTTTAGGAACTGAAAGGGACGCAGGCCAGGAGGAGAAACACGGCGCTTGTCGTGAGTAACTCGTCTCTTCCGCGTATCAAGCCGGCATGGATGCTGACGTTTTGCTCCTTTTTTTCTTTTTTTTTTCTTCTTCTTGGTTTCATTTTTTCGCACGACTATTAGGATATTTAGCCGGCCGCGTACACGCTCTCTTTACTCTCCCCGGCCACATTTCGCATATGCATTCGGGTCAACTAGCCTACGTGGAGGTCTTCAAAGCGTTCGACGCGTCCTTCTCTCAATTTAGCGGCATGCATTCGACGCGACCCGACTACGATTCTAGAGGACGACGCCGCACCCTAGTTATCCCCGTTTCCGATATTGATCTTGCCTGCCATCTCGTTCCTAAATTCCACAAGCTCGACCCCGCGTTGCAGATTCTCCCCGGCATGGACTTGTTCCCCCACAGCAACTACTTCTGGCTCAATCACTTCTACAACCACTATTTTTACCAGCTCGTCCAGCATTGGCAGCGCCGTCGGCCTACCTTGCGCGACCGGCTCTTACGGCTCGTTCGGTGAGGTCCTTGGTTTGGCCATGGTCATCACAACGTGCGCTGGCATCCGTATGAATCTGGGACTGGAGTTGGGGGTCAGGTTGGAGGACCGACTGGAGGCAAGGCCGAGGGCGCAGGCGCAGGACCCGCCTGCTCTCCCGACGTCAAGCGACGACTACAAATTACTATGCCGGGTGGCAAGGCTGCATGCATGGTCAGTACGCTTCCTACATGCATGAGCCCGCACTAATCATACTTCATACATTGACCCTCCCTCGGACTCGCAGCTGCGCGCCCGTATTTATCTCCCCCGACCGCTTCGTTTTCCTCATTTCGGTTTCCGCGCTTGCCACATTTTTCGGCCTTTTTCCTATTTATGCCAACCGTTTTAGTCCGGGTGCTCGTGCGACTACCCGCCCACCGGACCGCCCTCCGTCACGCTGGCCCCCTCGCCCCCGCCTTGGATGCATACCTATGCCATGCTCGCGGCTCTGACCCGTGGCGTCCTAACCCGCGGCTTGCATTCGACAACACTCCTCCCAACCTCGGCTCACACGACATCGGCTCCGACATTAACAACACCTCCGCTCATTATTATTGCCTCGAATCCCCCATGACTATTCCCGCCCTGTCCATGCACGATCTCAACTACCCACCTCATCGGGTGTTATTGCTTGGTGGACAATGTTCTGGATGTTTGCGTGTTTCTGTTGATCGCGCCGTACGCGTAAACTGGGACACGATGGGAACATGGTGCTCGGACGCGGCATCGGCATTCGCAGTCCACTCGGTGCACCTGACCCTTGGCACCATGCGAGCACGTCGCACGAACCTCTCCCGTTGTCGCGTCGTCCCTCCCCGATGTCGTTGCATATTTCCTGCGGCCGCGCTAGCTTCCGCCATCGTCGCACCGCCCTTCTCCGAACCTGCACGCCGGGCTCCCATTTCCGCTCATCATTATTCTCCCATCTCGTTTCCTGCCCTCTTATTCCCTATCTTGGACCAATTATTCATCCTCTCGTTGTTGCTCGCCCGTTTGGACACTTGTTATTGTGCTTCGTACACTTTATTTCCTAGAACATAACCCTTTTTTTAAAACTCTCTTGCACGTAATGTCTGACCTGTGTTTGAAACGGATATTTTTACTACCTCGGCACGAGTTGACCTAAGTCCTGACCCCGCCATTCCGCGCCTCCCGCGTGCCTGTACTCCCGGTTTCAATGTTCGGTTCACGGACGCCGAGTCACGTCGACCTCGGTGTACGGTGTGTCGCGACGGATCTATATTGTAGGTTATTTATGTGTGCTACTTAGCGAAATGAACTACCCCATCTGGAAGGGGGGACCGGACAGGCTAGTCTAGCTCTCCGGAGCACGCGGGAGTGCCATCAAAGCGCTCGCGAGCGCTCGTAGTGCCTATATGCGTGCTCCGGCTCCCTTTATGTGCGCTCCCGAGGCTCGTGAGGATCCTCCGCGCCATACTTGCGCTCCCGAGTGCTTCGTAGCAAATGCATTTTTGCTTGAGCGAAGAATGGCTGATGAACTCACTGGGAGCCTTCTTCGTATATTAGCAGCTTATAGAGCTCGTACTTGGGCATAGTTGCCTCGGCTTCGACACCCAGAGTAGTGCAAACGCTCTTCACTGCCTGCTCCATGTATGTCGCCCATGCGGGATTCGTAAAC
>MU132153.1:123592-147901 GCA_015039395.1 Ceratobasidium sp. AG-I | reverse complement strand
TGTTTGGTTTTCTGCCTACATTCGATAATTTAACAGTTGGCCGTCAGGTTCGGTTTACGAATCCCGCATGGGCGACATACATGGAGCAGGCAGTGAAGAGCGTTTGCACTACTCTGGGTGTCGAAGCCGAGGCAACTATGCCCAAGTACGAGCTCTATAAGCTGCTAATATACGAAGAAGGCTCCCAGTGAGTTCATCAGCCATTCTTCGTTAGTAAAATGACAGCTGAGGCTTTATTCTATAGCTTTCTTCCACACGTCGAGTAGGTTTCACCCTTGCTCCAACTTCTTTGTCACTCACTGCGCTTTTTTCTAGCTCGGAGAAGACCGACGGCATGTTCGCCACCATGGTCGTGCTCCTTCCCTCGTACTTCGAGGGAGGTGTGCTTCACTTGACCTTCAACGACGCCAGCAAGGTCGTCGACTTCGGTGGCCCTACAAGCACGTTCCAGACGTGCGTTCTCGCCTGGTACACTGACGTTACTCATGAGATCAAGCCGATCACGGGTGGCTACCGCCTGGCTCTTACCTACAACCTCTTCCGCGCAACGGAGTCCCCCGCCGTTCCCCTAACCCCGATCACTGACCCATCTTTGGCGGATCTTCGACAAGCACTCACGGTGTGGACCGAAGCGGTCAAACAAGGCGAGGATGCGAAAGCACCTCAGACGCTGGCCTGGCTACTGGAGCACAAGTACTCGCGTGCGAGCATGCGCTTTGCTACGCTCAAAGGACGTGATACACATCTTGTACGCCGGGCTCGTCTCGTAGCCAATGAGCTTGGACTCTGCCTTGGTCTAGCTATTTTAACCCTTCGCATCGAGAGGCCTGACGAGGAGGAGTACGGGTGGGAGTCTGATGATTCCGAATTCCAGAACCAGATTTCTCATTACTCCTGGGTAAAGTATCTCGTGGATCTGGAGGGGCAGGTTGTGAGCGATCGGTTGAGGTTCACGTGGGATCTAGAGGGGGAGATGATGCCTGCAGAATGGAAGGAACGCTTAGAGCGAGTGGACTGTGACGATTATGATTATCAGAAGTATTATGGGAACGACGGAGTGGGCCAGAAGCGATGTAAGCAGCAATTTGTTGACATTTTTGAATTTATACTGAGCCTAACATCTATGTAGGGTATCGGCGCACCGTTCTGGTTTTGTGGCCAAAAGAGCTAGCTCCGTTCACTAAAGCACGGATCGGAGACTAGTGTAGCTTGAGTTTTATGTTTAACTTGATGAATATGAAGCAAGCTACGTTGTCGTCGTTGTTTTCTGTGCGAACGTGGTCGTTATGCCGCAACTCCAAAAAATGATCTGCTCGTAAAGGTTCAGGTGTGTGAAATGAAGTCTATTAATTCCGTCGGATATCTGCGGCGCTTAGTTTGTGAACTAACTTTCTTCCGTCTACTTCGGCATGTATACTATATGTGGTCTCGTCAGGAAAAACTACGTGGATGGTCGCAACGTTGTTTACTGTGATTATACATGGTGACGGCTAGCGCGGGGGGGACTTAATTTGATCGGTGTATGCGCATGAGTTCAGATATTAGTCAAACCTAAAATGATACGCAACCTGTGTCGTGCAATTTGTACTTCTTACCTTTATCTATCTTCCGCGCATCAGGGGGCGGAGCGAAGTTTGAAGAAGGGAAATGGGGCAAACAACCGCCGACGGTCAAGTGCCTCGGCGGATGAGCGCCCCGATGCCCGATCGCGGTGCTTAGCGTATACGTCATGACTGGAGCCCACAACAAGCCATTCCAAATTCTGTGCGAAGTATGTGACAACCAATATAAATCGTTTTAAGTACGAGGCGACTGTGTATAGGGTAGGCGCGCTGAGCCTTTCCGACCCATCCAAGGCGTAACGTTACAAAATGATATCCAAACTTCCTCGGAATCATATCTTCTTATTCCAACTCCAGCAGCCACCCACAAAAACTCCGCCCGAATCCCTTGGCAATAACATCATGTACTACCCGCGATAACATTTGGTACATTTGGCTGGGGGTGGCCGCCCACCCCAAGTTGTTCTCACACCAGGTGCACTATTCTATGCCGCCTTAACTAATGTGCAGTCTCCCTCTACCACGCATCCACTACGTTATTTTCTCACATCGTTTAGGCACACCCGGCCCTGTGTACAATTTTATCCCATCCTCCACGCCGGGACGAGACCGTAAAAGGAAATTAAAACGAAGTATGAAACGAGGAGGCGTGTAGCCGAGCGGAGCTCGAAGTAGGAATGGCGCAAACAGCTCCCGATGGCCCATATCTGCAAATACATACCCTGTGGAGTCAGATGCGGGGATCAAGGCCGGAGAACACAACGACCAATATAAATAGTTCCAAACAACCTACCGCCATATATAGGGGCATGGTTGTGCGCCTAACGTCGGCCACAATTGTAAGATGGTATGTTTGTACTTGCGCTCCCTCAAAATAATTTATGCTTACCACCATCTCTATATTCGCCCACAAAGGCTGCTAACCCTGAAGCTCTCGGTAACGACATCGCCTACCACTCGTATTCTCAGTACAGGTACCACTCGGACGGCGGTGAAACATGGCTCAATCAGCCACGATACGACCCAAAGTACAAGGTGGGGTACGATAGATTTTCCTTAGCAAATATGCTCACACAATACCTGCCGTACATAGACCTCAGTCGAAGTAGCGCTTCGAGCGGGACTCCGCCACCCTAGCGGGGACTTTCTCTACGCTCTCTCCTACCCGGCTGCCCCCAGTCCAGGGCTCGCAGTCGACGGCGTGGGGGCGATCAGGCTTCCGTTGGCAACTGACGGGAGCGACAATACCTACGCCAAAAGGTTGATCAATGCGTGCGTGCAAGCCCCGTTTGGGCAGGGCGAGAGAACGGCGGTGGATAAGGAAGTCAGGGACACATGGCAGGTGGATGCTGCTCAGGTCAGCCTGTCTTATTTAGGTTATTGACGGCGGGCGAATCAGTGATTGGTCTTTAGGTTCATTTTACGAACCCAGCATGGGCAAAATACATCGACGAGGCCATGAAGAGCGTCTGCGTCACTTTGGGCGTTGATGTCGAGGCAAATGCACCAAAGTACGAGTTCTATAAACTACTGGTATATGAGGAAGGCTCCCAGTGAGTTCGTTTGTGGTATTCATATAATAGCTACTAAAACCTTCTTTCATAGCTTTCTTCCACACGTCGAGTAGGTTTCACCCTTGCTCCAACTTCTGTGTCGCTCACTGTGCTCTTTTCTAGCTCGGAGAAGACCGACGGCATGTTCGCCACCATGGTCGTGCTCCTTCCCTCGTACTTCGAAGGAGGTGCGCTTCACTTGACCTTCAACGACAACAGCAAGGTAGTCGATTTCGGTGGCTCTGCCAGTGCGTTCCAGACATCTGTTCTCGCCTGGTACACCGACGTTACCCACGAGGTCAAGCCGATCACGGGTGGCTACCGTCTCGCTCTGACCTACAACCTCTTCCGCACAACGGAGCCCTCCGCCGTCTTCCCGGCCCCGGTTAATGACCCCGCTTTGGTGGGCCTTCGACAAGCACTCACGGTGTGGACCGAAGCGATCAAACAAGGCGAGGATACGAAAGCGCCTCATGTACTGGCCTGGCTATTGGAACACAAGTACTCACGCGCAAGTATGTGCTTGGCTGCGCTCAAAGGACGCGATGCACACTTGGTGAACCGGACCCGTCTCGCTGCCGACGAGCTCGGGCTCTGCCTTGGTCTTGCAATCCTAACCCTTCGGGTCGATAGGCCAGATGAGGAGGAGTATGGGTGGGAGTCTGATAATTCTGAATTTCAGAATGAGATTCTCCGTCACTCCTGGGTAAAATTTCTAGTGAATCTGGAAGGGCAGGTTGTGAGCGATCGAGTGAGGTTCACGAAGGATCTAGAGGGGGAAATGATGCCCGCAGGGTGGAGGGAACAACTAGAGCGATTGAACTGTGACGATCTTGACTACGAGCATTATTACGGGAACGAAGGGGTAGGCGAGAAGAGATGTAAGTAGCCACTTGTCGAGTGTGCTGAGTTTGTACTAACCACACATCTGTACAGGGTATCGGCGCACCGTTCTGGTTCTGTGGCCGCAAGGGGCGCCTCCGTTCACAAAAGCACGGATTGAAAACAAAGAGCGCTAATGTAATTTGAGTATTATGTTTGATTCTATAAATATGTGGAGCAAACTCCGTCGTCGCCTCCCGTTTCTGTGCGTGTACGCTGCCTTTGTGGTGCAATGCCAGAAGATGATGTGTTCATGAAGGTCTACATATGTGAGTAATAGTCTGGCCGCTACACGTCTACTCTCTACAGCGTTTGGGTTGTAAGCTCACTTCCTCCATTAGTTCGTTAACCCGGGCATGCACGCTACATGTCGTTATAATGAAATCTTTCACGGCTAAGCATGGACCCTAACTGCGACGCTGTTTCACCCAAGGAAGATAAATTTGATAGGTGTATGCGCATGTGTTCAGAAATTGATTGAAACTCAAAGTGATGTGCGGTGTGCATCATGATATTCTTATTTGTATTTACTTGCCTTGACATCAGTCGTGTGGTAAGTCATCACCTCCCAGAAAAGCTCGACGCAGAGTAACCCGAATGCTTCAAGCAAATTGACTCTCTATCTTCATAATCGAATTTGTAGACTGCTGTACAATCTCAACGCTGACATGCAGAGCAAAATCGGTATGTTTTGCTTCTGTGCAACAACGATCCCTCTCATTTTCACAACCCTGTCGACTAACCTCACATGCACGTCAAGTTCTTGGCGCCAAACCTTACTGCTTTAGTTCAATTGATGAGCGAAGGCATCATCCGATGCTTGAAGGCTCTCTATACACGAGAGTGCGTGCGCGCGCTTGGCCATTGAGTACAACGATCAGGGTGACGAAGATATTTATAAATTTGAACTGATCTGGGCACTGATAGCTTCTAGAGCCTCGAGCACGGCCTCTCTTCAAACCATAGCCAATTCTCGGCGCTAAATCGAGATTCGCTTACCTCGTTGCCTCCTGTCTCTACCAGCCCTACCACTAATTCAAAATCCTGCCCCTCTCCTAAGTTTTGATCAGATGTTTGCTCGCGAAGTGTACTCAGAGATTACGCCCTCGGCACTTGAGATATTGTAGGCCAATTCATCGCAGAGCAGGGACTGGCGCTAGGGACGTGTACCGAGAATAATGGTGATGAATAGCTGGCTATATGCTATATAACCCTTCTCCGATAGTTTAGCACTTTTTCGACCTAATCCTTAGGCGTTTTTTTGGCTTATTTTGTACAGCTCCTTACTATAATTTGCTCTTGAGATCATATCTATTTAACCTGAAATTCGTGGGGTTATAGCTTACATCAGAAAGCTACTTCGACGGCAGAGGGCAGCGCCCGTTATGCATGTTTGGTGGAAAGTCAGAACAAATTCTTCACCATCATTACTCTCAATTTATGTATAAGTTTCACAGTACGAATATGTAAATCCACTTTGTGCGAGTCAGATGCGGCGATCATGCCCGAGGAGCGTGACACCGAATTCAATCAATTTCCAATAACCCAACACTATATATGAGGTATGCTTTTGAACTATTCAACATATCCTACGATTTCAGGATGGTATGTTTGCACTCCATTGAAACTATTTATTCTCACATTTATTTCTGTGACCCACACAGGCTGCCACACATCATTCTCCTAGCAGCGACATCTATTATGGCTCGTACCCCAACTACTCCTACGACTCGGACAATGGTGCATCATTCGAGAAGCAGGCCAAGTGTGACCCTAAGTATACGGTGAGGTAGGAAAGACTCTTCTGAGAACATATGCTTATACGACACGCGCCGCGCACAGGCTTCAGTCGAAGCAGCCCTCCGAGCAGGACTCCGCCACCCCAGCGGCGGGTTTATGCATACCGAGTCCTCCTCAACGGCGCCGAACCCAGGACTCGTTGTCGATGGCGTCGGAGCAGTCAAGCTTCCGCTGGCAATTAGCCTGAACGACGACGCGCTCGCTAAGTCACTGATTAGTGCGTGTGTCCAGGCTCCGTTTGGGCAAGGCGAGAGAACGGCGGTAGACAAGGAAGTGAGGGACACATGGCAGGCGGATGCTTCTCGTGTAGGCTTCCCATGTTTGGTTTTCTGCCTACATTCGATAAATTAACGGTTGGTCATCAGGTTCAGTTTACCAATCCCGCATGGGCAGGATACATTGAGCAGGCAGTGAAGAGTGTCTGTGATACTTTGGGCGTTGAAACCGAAACGACTACGCCCAAGTGTGAGCTCTACAAGCTGCTGATATACGAAGAAGGCTCCCAGTGAGTTCATCGGCAATTCTCTTTCAGTCCCATAACAGCTGAGACTTTGCTCCATAGCTTTCTTCCACACGTCGAGTAGGTTTCACCCTTGCTCCAACTTATATGTCACTCACTGCGCTTTTTTCTAGCTCGGAGAAGACCGACGGCATGTTCGCCACCATGGTCGTGCTCCTTCCCTCGTACTTCGAGGGAGGCGCGCTTCACTTGACCTTCAACGACGCCAGCAAGGTCGTCGACTTCGGTGGCCCTACAAGCACGTTCCAGACGTCTGTTCTCGCCTGGTACACCGACGTTACTCATGAGGTCAAGCCGATCACGGGTGGCTTCCGCCTGGCTCTGACCTACAACCTCTTCCGTGCAACCGAGTCCCCCGCCGTCCCCTCAGCCCCGATCACGGACCCATCTTTGGCGGATCTCCGACAAGCGCTCACGGTGTGGACCGAAGCGGTCAAACAAGGAAAGGATACGAAAGCGCCCCAGACGCTGGTCTGGCTGCTGGAGCACAAGTACTCACGCGGAAGCATGCGCTTTGCTGCGCTCAAAGGACGGGATGCACATCTTGTGCGCCGGACTCGTCTCGTAGCCGATGAGCTTGGAATATGCCTTGGTTTGGCTATCCTAACTCTTCGGGTTGATAGGCCAAACGAAGAAGAGTACGGGTATGAGTCTGATAACCCCGAATTCCAGGAGCAGATTGATCGTTACTCCTGGCTAAAGTATCTGGTGAATCTAGAGGGGCAGGTTGTGAGCGATCAGCTGTGGCTCAGGGATGATCTTGTGGGGGAGATAATGCCTGCAGAATGGAGGGAACGATTAGAGCGAGTGAATTGTGACCGTGAAGACTACGAGAAGTATTATGGGAACGAAGGAGTAGGCGAGAAGAGATGTAAGCAGTGATGCATTAGATATGACAAGCTTGCGCTGACTTGACACCTACATAGGGTACCGGCGTACCGTTCTGGTTTTCTGGCCAAAAGAACAAGCTCCATTCAGGAGCGCGCGGTTTGAACTCTACTAATGTAGTTTGAGTTCCACGTCTGACTCAATAAATACAATGCATGTTACGTCGTCACCTCCGCTTTCTGTGCACACATGGCCGTTATGCCACAACCCCAAGGGATGAAATGCGCGTAGAGATTCAAGTATGTGAAACGGAGTCTGACAATTCCGTCGGGTATCAGTGGTGCTCGGTTTGTAAACTAACCTCTTCTATCTATCTATCGGCTTGGGCATATATGGGGCCTCGTGAGGGAACTACGTAGTTGGTTGCGGCGTCCAATGTAATGATAAGAGGTAATGCTTAGCGCAGGGTGCTCAAATTGATAGGTGTACTGTACGCGACTGTGATTATGCACTGTCCCGTGTCCCATCGAGGTCCAAGTTCAATTCAGTAGGACCCTTGATACCATTCAGTAGGACCCTTGATGGGCGAACATCGTCGTTTGATGAGTGCTTAATCACAGTCGCGTTCAGTATGCGCATGAATTCAGAAATTGATCAAACCCAAGATGATACGCAATTGTGTCATGCTATTTGTACTTACCTTTATCTACCTTCTACACCTCCGCCATGAGATGCAGACATTGATTTCAGAAACAATTTCAACAAAAAGTTAAAGAGGGCTAACGGATATAAGATACATAGAAGCCCGATACAAATCCACATTTTGCTGTCAATGGCCGAAATGAGTAGAAAAGATATCTAATTTAAACATTGGATCCTTTGTTTTGGCGCTGAGAGGATCCACTGGACATGCTAACTCGACGATACGCAAGCTGTTGTCCTGGTGTTCCTCCTGACGAAAATGTCTCCAAGCGATACGCAATGTCAAGCTGAGTTCTACCCTCTTCTTGTACACGGCGTGGATTGCTCGCATGCAAAGCTCCGTTCAATCCTATGAGGAGGTTTACGCGAGTGTTCGTTATGAGAAGAAGATTGACAAGGAATATCGCATAGGCGACGAGTGAGCCGTCGCGTAAGCGGGGGATAGTGACGCTGATGGGCTACTGAGCTGCGACACCAAGATTATGGTAGGTGGTAAGACGATGATGGTATAAAATATTGGATTAACATAATGGATTAGGCGTTAATAAGAGTGGATTGGAGAGCAAGTCAGACTTACCCAAGTTGCCACCACGATTCCCGCTTGTATGCAGCTTTTTCTGCTGAGGCGTCCTTCAATCTCTTCGGAAAGTGGCCGCGGGGGCTAGGAATAACGGAATGTATACCACAATATTTCCTATGCTTGCCATTCACATCCTACAAGACTAAAATTAGCGACCAATGTGATTATACGAAATGCAGACGCACCATATGTACTCGCCCAGAACTCCTTTCAAGAAATACTCCTAATTAATTAATCCAACACCCTGCGAAACACGTAGAAAACGTATCAACATTCGCTCTCAAGAGATTCAACCAGGCTCACGATAACTTGTTGGTGCAAAGAACCGCCCTTCACCCTTCCCCGTCATCACCCAATTGACCGCAGTGAATAACAATACAAACTTCCAAACATCTATCGCGTACGTGCCCCACAACAGAGGTCGATCCGTTGAGCGCCTGTCTCTTATAATGCTCATAAAGCTGTGAACAGTGACGGCGACGATGAACGTTACAGAAATTTCATCGATGAACTGAAGCACCCCTTGGACGTCACAGTAACTACCGCAGCTCACTTGACGGTCGCTGGCCGATTTAATCTCCATAAGGCTGCTAATGCTAATGATGCCCTCGGCAATTAATAGGTTGAGCTTTGTATAGCGTCAATATACTTCTTAGTATAAGACAAGAGCGAATTATTCACGGTAAACGCATCCATGTTACCTCCCATCAAACGCCAGGGGGCGTCAGGAGGGTGCCTCAAATTGTGGAAATATTTTCGCTATTGAAGCATGCAATTTAGCGGGTACTTCGTTATGCTGCCACCACTTGACTTACTATGATAAGCCCTCCCAGAATAAATAAGCGTAGGCCCGTCTAAGCTCCAAGCTGGGCTCGTCGTGAGCAGTGTCCTCAGCAGGAGTAATCGCAGATAAAATTCACAGCTAGACCGACAACTGCCCCCGTTGAAAGAGGTGCGTGGCAGAATGTCCTAATTTCAGAGGGAGATCCCGAGAATGATGGGGAGACGCTCATGAATCAATAGGTGTGTGGGGCCAAGAAATGAAAATCTATCTCCCTGGCCACTCCATTGTGCCCTATCTCGCTCCTCGGCGGCAGATGTCCGCCCGCCGTGTGACAAATCCACGTACGATTCTCCAGATGAAGGCTCTGCATATGCACCGCCAATAACTACTACATTTGGAACCGTACCACGTTCGGCCAGACAAACTTGACGAGCCGAGTACTATAGCGCTGTCGATTTATCAAGGCGATCACCGAGTTACCCCGAAAACGCAGCTAATTGGAACGGTTGAGATGGAATTGCGTGAGCCATGTTAATGTGGCGCATGCCAAGATAAACTATGAAAGATACCAGGAGGATGAAATCGCCGGCATAATATATCGCGCATAGCCCAGTACCGTTGTTTCGTTGGCCAGGAAGGAGATTTCCCGGTTCCCCAGAGAGGTATCAAGTGGGCGGCATTGTATTGTGCCAAGTTAAAGCAATTGCGGGTGCTGGTGGAGGCGGGAGCAGACACGCAGCCAAGGCTAGGCGATACAGCTGAGCCGGCGTAATCATATCGTGAAAATCTATCCATGCAGACAATACAGGCTCGGCAAGGTAGGTCGTCGGAATGGCAGCAGCAGGGAACCTAGCTCCTATAGATAAAATCTGGGCTCCTCGACCACGTCTATGGGTGGACGAGGTGCATCGGTACGTATTCCCCAAATCACAACGGGGGTGCCTCTTATGCTGTGTTGGGTTTCGCTGTGGAGAAGGCGGAGATCCGGGACCACGTGCCTTCTTCGGCCAGCAATTCACGACCGACCGCCGGGCGCCTACACACACAAACACAAACTCATTTATGTTGACCTGCCTCGCCGATGCCAAGGAACCTCGGAAGACAAGAGTAAGAGTTATATAACTCGGGTTTTCCATGCGATTCACTCTAGTACTCCACCGACACACAACTCGTTACTGGAGCTGTTCCGGGTTCGGGATGAACAAGAATTGCTCGCTCGGACGTGGGAGTCTGAGCCTGGGATCGTTCCAGTGACATTAAAAGTGGTGCGTGAGTCTTGAACAACTCCGCAGTTAGGCCAGGAAACGGTTTACTCCAACCTCTGAGTCTTCAAGTGTTATGTGGAGCTGTATACGCATGTTTGGGTTGGAACCAAGCGCCCAGTCCGTTTGGGTAAACACCTCTCCTTTCGAGTACGCACACCAATGCGCCCTATGCCTCAGCTCGGATCAACGGTTATCTCATATATATTACCTCGTACTCGGATGCTTTCTCCTCTGTTTACGTCTTCAGTTGGGCGGGTATGTGTTTCTTGTCCGTTTATCATACATCCGCGCTCCCCGTTGCTCAGACGTCCTACACGCTTTGTTTAGGTAATACTCTACATACATAGTTAGCTCTGTCAATTAATCAGGCGTATCCTACGCGCTTTGCTCAAATCATCTCTGAGTGAGCTTGCTACATTGAAGCCCATCTGACGCCTACGACAACATTCACTTGCAATATGGTACGTTCGAACCTCTTCTGAATCATGTGTGTTTACCACAATTCCTACAGTCGTCATCAAAATGGGTTCCTGAACCTCCTGACGGCATCGTGTATCACTCGTACTATCATGCAGACTACGATTCGGATCAGGGTGAAATGTTTTTCGAACAACCAAAGTATAATACCAAGTATAAGGTGAGATATAAAGAGCCCTCCTCAGCATACATGCTCACCTCACGCTCACCTCATGACTGCTGCACCCAGGCCTCAGTCGAGAAAGCCCTCCGAGCCGGACTCCCCCACCCCAGCGGTGACTTCGCCTACGCGCACTCCTCCACGGCCACCCCCAACCCAGGACTCGTCGTCGACGGTGCCGGAGTAGTTGGCCTTCCGTTGAACATTCCCGGGAACAACCATACGCACGCTATGTCACTGATTAGTGGGTGCAAACAAACCCCGTTCGGGCAGGGTGAGAGAGCCATATTGGGCAAGGAAGTGAGGGACACATGGCAGGCGGACGCTGCTCAGGTAAGCCTCTCGTGCTTGGATGCCTTCTTGCAGTGGATAAATCAGTCTTTAATTTTAGGTTCACTTTACGAATCCAGCATGGTCAACATATATCGAAAAGGCGGTGAAAAGCGTCTGCGTGACTTTGGGTGTTGGTACTGGAACGGCTACACCCAAATACGAGTTCCATAAACTGATGGTCTATGGGGAAGGCTCCCAGTAAGTTCGTCAGTGACATTCGTTTGACAACCGCTAATACTTTGCTCCGTAGCTTTCTTCCTCACGTCGAGTATGTTTCATCCCTCTCCCAGCTCTCATCCTTCTGATTGATTCCCTTTTCAGAGCAAAAAAAACGGACGCTATGTTCGCTACGATGCTTGTGATTCTTCCCTCATACTTCGAAGGAGGCGCGGTCCACTTGGCCTTCAACGACACAAGCAAGGTCGTCGACTTCGGAGGCGCTTCTAGCGCCTTCCAGACCTCCGTCGCCGCGTGGTACACAGACGTTACGTGCGAGTTCAAGCCGATCACGGGTGGCTACCGCCTCGCTCTGACATACAACCTCTTTCGTCCGATGGATTCCCCCACCGCTCCTCTAGTCCCGGTCAACGACCCATCCGCTTCAGACCTCCGACAGGCGCTCACGGTCTGGGCTGAAGCGATAAAACAAGGCGGGAATGCGAACGCGCCTCGGGCGCTCGCGTGGCTGCTGGAGCACAAGTACTCGCGCGCAAGTATGTGCTTTGCTTTGCTCAAAGGACGCGATGTGCACACCGTACGTCGGGCTCTCCTGGCAGCTGAGGATCTTGGGCTCTGTCTCGGTCTTGCCATGTTAACCCTTCGGATCGATAGGCCAAACGATGAGGACTATGGGTGGGATTCCGATGACGCCGAACTGCAGGCGCAAATCCAGCGTAAATGCTGTGTTAAGTATTTGGTGGATCTGGAAGGGCATGTAGTGAGTGAGCGGCTGAGGTTTACGATTGCTCTGGAGGGGGAGATGATGCCTATAGGATGGAAGGAAGGGTTAGAGCGAGTAACTTGTGATAGCTTTGGCCATGCGAAGCATAATGGAACCGAAGGAGTGGGTATTAGGAGATGTAAGCAATGAGTTATTACTATAATGAATCTGAGTTGACGTTGACCCAACGTCTGTATAGGGTATCGGCGCACTGTTCTGGTTCTATGGCCTCAGGAGCTCGTTCCATTCAGAGCGGCGCGGATTTCGCCTTGGTGGAGGCCTCTAATGGATTTTGAGGCATAATCCACGTGAAGCTGTGGTGTAGCCTTCTAGTTCAAGCGCATACATGGGCGCTATATTATGAATCCCAAGGACAGATTTAGGGGGATCAAATTCGTGAGCAGAAGTATCAATGTTGTGCATCTGGTTTAGTGCATAAAATTCGGTCTTCATCGTGTCTCTTCATTCGGGCGCATGTCACACGTCGTACAGAGAGTAATTGCGTGATTAATATTTACCGTGGCTGCAATGTCATTCCGATGCGATTTTATATGGCTACGTCAAGCCGGGAGTAAGCGAGAGCCGGTTCTTTGGCTTCGTTGTTTTGCGATCTCCCCTTTGAATCAGAAATCCTTTATGCCGTGTCAAGACTATGCCCTACGGTATCCCGCTGCTACGGGTAAACGTAAAGAGACAGAAAATATTGAAGCGAGAACAGAGGTCAGGTACGAATGGTAGGCCCAGAAAGCGTAAAGGCCAGTACAAGGAGAGGTAGCCATGGTACAGAGGGGGAGACGCAAATGGGGTACAAGAAAACGGTACCCTTAGCGAACGAGCTCGGAAATGATGCTGTTCAGAGTGGTCGCTGACAGCGCTGATTTCTGATCGCTTCTGCCACTTGATTGGCTGCTTGCTGAAATCGGATTCATAAACCATTCAAACCCGACAAAAAAGCGACCACTCTGAATAGCACTAATGGAGCCGGTAGCTTTGATATAATAGACAAGCGCGGATGGAAAGATACTTTCACGGTTTGATTTGCAAAAGGGACAATCTTTCCCTGCCCTATTTACACCACACTCTATGCTGAAATTGATGCGTGTATGCGCATGAAATCAGAAGTGGATTGAAGTTCAAAGTAATGGGGGTGAAATTTCTCATCTTTATGTACTTTGATTTTAGCTTTCTTCTACACGCGCGGCTCCATGTATAAAAATAGATATTGGACGCAATCTTGATATCAACAAAGGCTTAGAAGGGCTAATGGATGTAAGATACATAAAAGCGTAACCAAAGTATAACTTGTAAGAAATGAAATGAGGAGAGAAGGCATCGAAATCAAGCATCAGGTCCTTTGTTTTGGCGCTGAGAGGATCCACTGGACGTGCTGACTCGGTGATACACAAGCTGTTGCCTTGGTGTCCCTTCCGTCGAAAGCGTCTCTAAACGATGGGCGCCGTCAATACAAGTACCGCCATCTTCTCTTTTGCGACGCGGATCGTTCTCATACAAGACTCCATCCGATCGTATCAGAAGGAGGCCTACTCGAGTGTTCATTATGAGTAGAACATTGACGAGCCCAGATAGGCGAAATAGGGCGTGAGCAATGAGTGAAGCCGTGGTGTAAGAGGGGGATTGGGGGGTGGAGTTATTGATGAGCCTCCATGCTAGGGTTATAGTAGGTGGCAAGACGATGATGGTGTAGCATATTGGATTCCTGTGTCGACTCGAACATCAATACGAGCGCAGTTGCAGAGTAAGAGATAAAATCGGGCTTACCAAAGCTGCCACCAAGATTCTCGCCCGCATACTACCTTCCCTGCGGTAGGCTCGGTTCCTCGGTTTGGAAAGTGACCGCGAAGCACAAAAAACAACGGAATATATACCACTATATTTCCAACCCCGGCCATCCACATCCTAGGGGAAAGCGGGAGGCGAGGGAAGAAATTAGTAGTCGATGATATTAGACCTATGCTAAACATACCACATGTACTCGCCTAGCACTCCTTCCCAGAAATACTTGTGATTAATCCAACACCCTATAATACACATAGGACCTGTATTAGCATCCAGCATCGCATAATACAATTCAGACTCACAATGACCTGTCGGTGCAAAGAACGGCTCTTCATCTGTTCCCTTCGTTGCCCAATTGATTATAGCAAACAAAAGCACAAACGTCCAAGCGCATATTGTATATGAGCCCCACAGCACAAATCGATACTTTATGCGTATGTCCCTCATAATGCTCACGAAGCTATGAGCAGCGACAGCCATTGTGAACATTGCTACCGATGTTTCTCCAATAAACTGAAGTGCTCCTTGGACACTGCAGTAGCTGCCGCAGGTCACTCGACGCTCGCTGGCCCATTTGATGTCCATAATGCCGCCAATGCTCATGATGCCCTCGGCGATTAACAGGTTGAGCTTTGCGTAACGTCAACATACTCAGTAGTATAAGACAATAGTAGTTTACTTACAGTGTACCCGTCTATGTTACTCCGAATGAGACGCCAAGGAGCATCAGGAGGGTGCCTTAGATTGTAAAAGTATCTTCGCTATTGAAGCATGCAGCTCAGCAACTACTTTGTTGCGCTGTCAGGAATTGACTTACTATAATCAGCCCCCCAGGACCAACACGGCGAGCAGCGATGCAACACCAGATTGAGCTCCAAACTAAACTTGCTATGAGCAATTACCCTAGTTAAAGTTGGCAAAAGTTTAGAACTCACAGCTAGACCAAGAACTGCTCCCGTAGATAGAGGTACGTGGCAAACCGTCCCATTTTGAGATTGAGGATCAGTGAACGCGGGAGGGATGCTAGTTGGGTCGTTCATGAATCAACGAGGTATGTGAGGATGAAAGGCCAACGAGCCACTCACGAGCCGCTCCATTTTATGCTATCTTATCCCTTAGAGTCGGATATTTACCCGTGGCTTGACGGCTATCGTGTACGGGTTGTTGCTAGAAGTTCATGCACAGGTTCTACATGCCATTTCTGATAATTACCATGTTGGGAAACCTAGCCGTCCAGTTTGCCAAGACTTATACAAACCTGGTGAATCGAGTGTCATGACACCGCAACTGTGACAAAGGCGGGCCCCGAGATAACCTGAAAGAACAGCCCATCGGAATAGTTGATAGCGCATAGAGGCGAGCTGTGTCATTGGATCCCAAGATGCATTGCGCAGGATGCCAGAGAAACGGAGCGTTCACCCCGTAATGGCATGAGACATAAAAAATGGCTCAGCATCGGTGTACACGACTATAGAAGAAAACTAAGCCATGCGTGAACAACGCGGTGTTGGAAGAGTGCAATCAGCTGCGTCGAAGGCCGGTCAGTTTGATTTTCAGGCAACTCCACTAGTGCCATAGTAATTCATATTCCAGCAGGCCTTCGTTTCGCCACCTCGTTCGTAAACTTGCCCTCTACACCCTTAACTTGAAGGACTCTTGCATTGGGGGCGCATAATAACTGCTTGGATTGGTTCACTTCTCGCTAAGCGCCGACTGGCCCCCGAGAGCGCTCAGACCCCAACTCTGGATGAAGCCCAGTTACACGTGATAGCAGTTCAGCGCATTGTGAACATCTAAGAAAATGGAAGTATTCAGACAATGAACATTCGAGCGCTGAAAAGGTAGGCGGCTTTCCATCCCGTTCCAGGCCTCGTCCCGAAGAAAATGAGACACTTGACCAGATTCCGTCGGCCAGCAACCCATGACTGAACGCCAAACACTTAAAAACAGACACAAACTCATTTATGTTATCCCGCCACTCCTACTCCGAACGAACCCCGGAAGCCAGGAGTCAGTGCTTTGGGAGTGTACATGTGTTTACTGTAGAAGATTACTCCACGTTGTTTCGTACCATGCTTCGCTAAAGCTTAAATGAGATAAACACTTTCTTTTGCGCACATCGCACCATATGTCCCTCGCGATAAAACATAATCATACAAGATCATAAGCTAATTTGCTATAATTATCTTTGTGGTCTAGCGTTGTTTTTCATTGTGAGAAAGAAGACAGAAACTTCCCGACGGTTGCCTAAGGAAGCAACTGCTTGGCTCGCGTGGCAACGCGAGCGCTATTTATAGACGCGTTGTCCCGCCTGCCACGTTCGATAAGAGCTAGAGCGTAAGCATTGAAATGAAAACGTGCTGCACGGTATGGGATAGTATGCATGTATGCGTGCCAAAAACAGCAGAATCAAGAGAATTTACTAGTGCTGAATATCTACACTATTTTTGATGATAAAAATAGCCGTATATTCTTAGATGTGTGATCTAACATACTCACCATCATCCCATCCCAACCCAAACGTGGACAATTTCGAACGTAGAACAACGACGATCTCGAAGTCGACTAATCCACTAGCAACCACCCCACGGGCCGGCCTCCCTCTCCTCCTATAAGACTCCTCGCGAAATGAAGAACGGTTCCTCACTCCAGTAGTCACCCCTTCCTTTCCAATCCAACCCACGTTACTGTCCTTTCTTGCGCCGGTCGCATTAACTGCATTTTCACTCGTTCATTCAAACTCAATACACCCAACAAACCTTTTACTTCTACCTTTTCATTAAAGACAATATGCGTTTCGCTGCTGTTATCTCGCTCGCTCTCGCTGCGTTCGTCGCTGCTCGTCCTGTTCCGTACAGGGCTGAACAAGGACTCGCTAAGCGCGCGTTTACCGAACAAGCGTGAGTTCATTTCGTCCCGCGTTTTCTCGTCGAGCTGGAAATTGACTTGGAATTATTTTCACAGATACGCCGACTTCCAGATTTCGGATGGCACGACCGGTGACGCGCAAGCCAAGGCCAACGCAGTCTTTGTCGGTCAGTCACAGTGACATTCTCCGCACTATCTTCTTCGCATCCCGCCCAACTGTCATTATCTTCCACACACGTTGCAATTGTCTGACGCAAATATTGCTATCTTCATAGATCCTTTCAAGGGCCAGGATCTCGCCACGGTGACGGCGGCTGAGCTCACGGCTGTCCAGAACATGCGCGAGGCCGCTGAGGCTGCCGAGACGGACGAGTTTAATCCTCAGATCAAGGCCGCGTCAGGAGCTGCTGGTGCGTGTATTAAATGTGTGGGGTATTCGGGAGCGATGGACTGATTAATGGCCGATTGTGCGATAGCCACGGCGTTGACGAATGGAAAGATTCAAAATAAGGTTTTGAAGCTTACGGGTGAAGTGCAAGCGCTTCAGATCAAGGTGCGACTGAACGAGGACGTAAATTTAATTGAGATAGCTGATGAGGAAGTGTATACAGATTGCGCAGGGGAAAGCAGCTGGGAAAGATACGTCTGCTTCCGAGACGAGCCTCGCGGCTGAACAAAAGAAGCTGAACACCAACATCGCGACTGACACCAAAAATGCCGGCCAAGCGAGCAAGGGCGTTGCTTGAGCGATATTGGTGTTCTTATCGGTCTTATCTTTCCTGTCATCATGTTGTATAGCCTGCGCGATTAATGCAACGGGGTTGGACACATATTTGCTATATGGGCGCTTTGGTTTGAGCGCGCGGCACTGCCTCGTGCCCGCACGGTTCGGTCGGCCTGAATCTTGTCGAGATCATCGCACCATGCGATGACCGGGGATCCCTGCATCTAATATGGAAGACTGCCCTCGCAAGCTCGGTATGGCAAAATACTGGCAGAACATGGATGCGTGAAAGGAGTGCGCATTTCAGCATGTTCGCGATATTTTCCCCCAACTGATAGCGATGTCAGGCCTGTCTAGACAGGCAATCTGCTGAGTTTGATACACACGCAGATCGCCTGCCCTGGGAGCCGATCAGTTTGAGCGAGGCCTGCGGCAGAGAAGCACGCGTCATAGATGTCAAAATTAAATTGTAATTGCTATCTCGAGCTGACAGAACGCGAATTCTTGGCGAGGCACATATCGCGCGAGGGACGCAATCACCAAGGGACGAAGGAAGAATGAAATGGCGATGCGAGGTAATCCGAAACCGAGGCGAGGAGGACAGCCTCCGGAAAAGTCGGGGCGCGAAGCCAACAAAGCACGGAGAGCGCTTTGCATCAGCTCCGGGTGGCTGGACAAGGGCTTGGGCAGGAGCCGATGCAGATTAGTTACTGGGGGACGCCGTGCCTCGCGCTGGCCTCGACGAGACCGATGAGGTCAAGTGCTGGTCACAAGGTGGCACGGTGGACGCGCGTCGGTGGTCGATGGTGATGGGATGCCAAGAGCGTGCGGGGGATTCTGTGCCGAAATGTGGGGGATAGTCGGTAACCCATAGCCCAAGTGCAAATGCGTCCCCAATGGGGCCAGAATCCGCGATGATTCAGGGATTCCGGCATCGCCCGCGCATTTCCCGACCGGGCGATCGGGGACGCAAACACGCGCCTACCACCGCGGCAGGCCTCAAAAACCGCAGCGCGCTCCCCTCGACCCATCAACCCACTCTCCTCACATCTCTCATCTCTACCACCACCTCAATGGCTCCCGTTGTCGTCAAGAAGATCTGCTGCATTGGTGCTGGCTACGTCGGTAAGTCTCTTTGGCGCGACGCGTAACACTCTGTGCTCATTTGCCGCGTCTCCAGGTGGCCCTACATGCGCGGTCATTGCTCTCAAGTGCCCCGACATCACTGTCACCATCGTTGACCTCAACCAGGCGCGTGTTGACGCGTGGAACAGCGAAGACTTCAACCTCCCCATCTACGAGCCAGGTCTGGAGGACGTTGTCCGCGAGGCCCGTGGTCGCAACCTCTTCTTCTCCACCGATGTCGACAAGGGCATCCAGGAGGCTGATCTCATCTTTGTCTCTGTCAACACTCCCACCAAGAAGTCTGGTGTCGGTGCTGGCTTTGCCGCTGATCTCAAGTACGCGTCTATCATTTCGTTTCGCGTACATGCGTCTAAATTTACGCGTTTCTAGCTACGTTGAGCTTGCCACGCGTCGTATTGCCCAGGTATCAAACTCCTCCAAGATCGTTGTCGAGAAATCGACCGTTCCTTGCCGCACCGCCGAGTCCATGCGCACCATCCTCGAGGCGAACTCGAAGCCTGGCTGCCGCTTCGACATCCTGTCCAACCCCGAGTTCTTGGCCGAGGGTACCGCTATCTCCGATCTCTTTGGTCCCGACCGCGTCCTCATCGGCTCTCTCCAATCCGAGGAGGGAAAGTCTGCATGCGCGTCCCTCCGCGACGTGTATGCTCACTGGGTCCCCACCGAGCGCATCCTTACCGTCGGCCTCTGGTCGTCTGAGCTCTCCAAGCTCGCGGCCAACGCGATGCTCGCCCAGCGTATCTCCTCGATCAACGCGCTCTCCGCCATTTGCGAGGCGACTGGCGCGAACATCGACGAGGTCGCCCACGCCGTCGGTCGCGACTCGCGTGTCGGACCCAAGTTCCTCAAGGCGTCGGTCGGCTTTGGTGGATCGTGCTTCCAAAAGGATATCCTCAACTTGGTCTACCTCTCCGAGAGCCTGCATCTCCCCGAGGTCGCGGCGTACTGGCGCCAGGTCGTCGAGATGAACGATCACCAGAAGCGCCGCTTCTCCAAGCGCGTGGTGGACACCCTTTTCAATACCATTACCGGAAAGGTGAGATCTATCACGTATTTGATATGATCTGAGGCTAATTAAGCTTTAATTTAGCGTATTGCGGTTCTCGGGTTCGCGTTCAAGGCCGACACTGGTGACACTCGCGAGTCGGCTGCGATCACCCTCATCCAGCACTTCCAACAGGAGAATGCTCTCGTCAACGTCTACGATCCTCAAGTTGAAGCCAAGCAAATATGGCAAGACCTCCAGGAGGCTTCGCCCACCGTTGCTCTTGACAAGAGTAAGTGCCATTCGTATATGCCTTGAATGCCCTTCTAACCTGTCCTTTGCAGTCCAAAAGCAGGTCAATATCCACAAATCTGCGCTCGATGCGTGCAAGAACGCGGAGGCCGTTGTGATCGCGACCGAGTGGAAGGAGTTCACCCAGATCGACTGGGAGACCGTGTACAAGGGCATGAACAAGCCCGCTTTTGTTTTCGACGGCCGTCTCCTCGTCGATGCCGAGGCCCTTCGCAAGATTGGCTTCAACGTCGTCAGCATCGGTCGCGGCGAGAGGGTCTAGATTATTTTATACACGCGTAGAGGGGTGAGGTCGGACAGTATAGATTGTTTCTTGTTGGCTCTTGGTTGTTCTTTCTGGTAGCATTAGTTTGTTTAAACGTTTAAATCGTTGTATGGTTGTTTGTTTTAGTTAGTTGAATCAATTGGACTTGTCAAAGCAAAATCTTTTGGTTGGATGAGGGGAAGTTGCGGATAAGCGCCGACGCGTCTCCTCGCGGGAGTTTGCAATTCATTATGGATAAGCGCCGACCGGTTTTGGGAGGGAGGTGGCTTGTGAACCCGGGCGCACCAGTCGTGAACCTCACCGGTAACAACTATATATTCATCAATAACTGACCATTATAGTAGCGTGGATTTTGGTGGAACGGAGGCAAAGGCCCGCGTCGCGCTCTGATGCTGGATGAGGGCAAGCGCCGTCAGCTTGCTGGCATTACCGGCCCTGAACAAATGGCTGTCACGAGCCCGATGAATAACTCGTTGAGCTGGCCATCAAAGCACTGCGCTCGAGGGTTGTTACTAATACTGCTTGTCCTCGTACTCCTGTTACTTTCCCCCTCTGCTGAAGACACTATGTTTGCCGGGATAAAGAAAGTAAAGCGGAAAGCAAAGCAAAAAGCACATCGCTATTTGGATGGCATGTTTGGGTCGCCATTTTCTGAGCGTCTAGCCGTACAGTCGTCTTCTGTCCCAATAAGCACTTCTGGGACGACAAATACTCCAGTACCCACCGCCGCCCTCCCGCATCCTGTACCAAACCCGAATGCACTCGTACCTCCTAGTACTTCACCTCAAGTCACATCCATCTCTGCCCCACAACGGGTTCTCGCCTCTCCTGCTCTACTTTCCCCAGGTACTCCACCAATGGCGTCTCAGACCAATGATTCGCCGGCAGTGCAGGATTCTGCAGAACTTCAACATTCCTTGTCCGCTCCTGTTGCGTCCTCTGGCGCAGACCGAAGCGGCAAAAATATGGCCTGGTCTGGACTCAAGGCGCTTATTGGACTGTTGAGCAAAAGTGCGGACGCGTTTGGACCCCTGAATTCGGCGATCGGCGGAATCTCGAGATGCATTGAAATCTACGAGGTGTGTAGCCAAATCAATGGCATTACAACCGCGCACCTGACATATCGGTCTACTTAGCGGGCTGCCAAAGGGCGCGACGACTACAAAACGTTGACAACGGAGCTGGATTCTCTGTTCAAGGAGCTTTCCGGTTATCTGGAAGGACCTACGCCGCCAGTGATGACATCCAGCCTCAAGAATCTGGCTAAGTAGGCTGAGACTTGGGACATGAATACACCACGCTAACCTATAAATAAAGGGGTATCGAGAGGGAGATTGGGTTCGTACAGGGCAAGGAGGAAAGGAACACAGTTGGGCGGATCGCGGAAGCTATGGAAGACGCAGACGAGATATTCGAGTGCTACCGGCGAATCCAAGGACTGCTGCAGCGAGTTTCGGTAAGTGTGTTCCAGGTATTTGATGGCGCAGTACTGAGTATCTTGAAGCTCAACGCAAACATCAACACCTGGAAGATCGTTGATGAACAAGCAACGGTATGTGCTTATGATTCAGGAGATGCATTATCTGAGGAAACCTATCTGCATGCACAGAAGCTTCGTCTGAAAGATCTCTCACCATCTTTGGCCGCACAGTACGCCGCGGCCGAGTCGACTGACTTGCGTCGCAACGCTTGTATACCGAACACCCGAATAGACCTCCTCAAGCAACTGAGGGCATGGGCAGAAGACGCCAACGGGAAGAGGATTTACTGGCTCAACGGCATGGCGGGCACTGGCAAAACCACCATCGCCTACAGCCTCTGCGATCAGCTTGAGGCCGGTCTGACGCTCGCTGCGAGCTTCTTCTGCTCGCGACAGCTGCCAGCGTGTCGTAACGTCAACCTCATTATACCCACAGTCGCATATCAGCTCGCTCGGTTCTCCCTTCCCTTCCGACATGCCCTCTCCAGCGCGCTCGAACAATCTCCAGACGTGCACACCCTGAGAGTGTCGAAACAATTCGAGAAGCTTATAGTCGAACCCCTGTTGACAGTACAGCGCACAATACCCCCCGGTCTTGTGGTGGTGATTGACGCTCTAGACGAATGCGACAGCAAGGACGGCGTCGACCAGATCCTCGAAGCTTTGCTCTCACACACTCTGGAGCTTCCTATCAAGTTCTTCGTGACGAGCCGCCCAGAGCCGAGGATCCTAGACCAGATGCTAGCGGAACAAAGCCAGGGAATTCCCGAGAAGCTAGATCTACATAACCTTGACCACTCCGTTGTACGCGAGGATATCAAAACGTATCTGAAGGCCAAACTGGACTCTCCCAGGCTGGCCTTGACGGACGTCAACCTCGAAAAGCTTGTTGAACAGTCGGGTGTGTTGTTCATCTATGCAGCCACCGTCGTACGCTATATCGAATTCGAGAATTTCTCCCGAAGCGCGAAGCGGCTGTCACAAGTGCTTAGTGCGTCAACCTCCTCGCGTAGAGACACGGCTGTGGAGATCGACCTTTTATATGAGGGTATACTCAGGGCAGCATTCGATAACACAGGTCTGAATGCTTCGGATCGGAACGAAATGAAAGCCGTACTCCATACCGTGCTATGTGCGCAAGAGCCTCTCGGAGTTAGTGTTATAGCTAGCCTGCTGAAGCTCGATGTCGACTCGGTGCAAGTCGCGCTACGACCACTGAGCTCGGTACTGCACTTGTCGTCGGAGCTGGGTGGAGTCGTTACTACGTTCCACGAGTCTTTTCCCGACTTTATGTTCGACGCGGGTCGTTCTAGTCTGTTCTACTGTGACTCTCAGACCCATAATGCACTCCTTGCTCAACAATGCTTCGATCTCATCGGCACCCCCAACCCGCCGTTCAACATCTGCGGTCTTGGGTCCTCATATGTGTTTGATAATGATATATCAGATTTCGAGCGGAGGGTCGCAAGCGCGATCTCAAAGGGGATGTTCTACGCTTGCCGATACTGGGGTGCCCATCTCGTGCTCGCCAAACCTTCGCCCAGTCTTCTGGGTACTTTGCATGACTTTCTTTCAGTGCGATTGCTACTTTGGATGGAGGTTATGAACCTGAAACAGTGCATGTCGGTCGGAGTAGGAGTTCTTCACCAACTACAATTATGGTTGCAGGTCAGTGATGATGTTACGCACGTGGGATTGAGTTTCTTACACATGAACAGGATATCACTAGCTCGGGCAACGTTCGCGAGCTCGCTCTTGACGCTTGGAGGTTCGCCTTGGAGTTTTCGACCAGCCCGATGTCGCGAAGTACGCCTCATATTTATGTATCCGCACTGCCGTTTTGGCCAGATCACAGACCTATCTCGAAGTACTACTGCCCGAGAATGCAAGGGGTGGCCAGAGTAGTCGGAACGGCGTTGGGGAAACGAAACTCAGCACCACTGGCAGTGTGCACCACTCTGAGCTCGGTGCACTCGGTGATGTACTCACCCAACGGCACACGCATGGTTTCAGGCTGCTCCGACGGAACCATACAGATCTGGGATGCGCACACCGGTCAGATAGTGGGCAAGCCACTTGAGGGTCACACCAGTTCGGTAGCTTCGGTTGCATACTCGCACGACGGCACACGCATCGTCTCTGGCTCATACGACAAGACCATACGGATCTGGGATGCGCGCACCGGTCAGATGGTGGGCAACCCACTTGAGGGTCACACCGATACGGTAGCCTCGGTTGCATACTCGCACGACAGCACACGCATCGTCTCTGGCTCTTGGGACAACACCATACGGATCTGGGATGCGCACACCGGTCAGATGGTGGGCAAGCCACTTCAGGGTCACA
>MU132153.1:107183-122663 GCA_015039395.1 Ceratobasidium sp. AG-I | reverse complement strand
CATACTCGCACGACGGCACACGCATCGTCTCTGGCTCTGACGACGAGACCATACGGATCTGGGATGCGCACACCAGTCAGATGGTGGGCAAGCCACTTGAGGGTCACACCCATTGGGTAACCTCGGTTGCATACTCGCACGACGGCACACACATCGTCTCTGGCTCTGAAGACAAGACCATACGGATCTGGGATGCGCACACCGGTCAGATGGTGGGCAAGCCACTTGAGGATCACACCAGTTCGATAACCTCGGTTGCATACTCGCATGACGGCACACGCATCGTCTCTAGCTCATACGACAAGACCATACGGATATGGGATGCGCGCACCGGTCAGATGGTGGGCAAGCCACTTGAGGGTCACACCAGTTCGGTAACCTCGGTTGCATACTTGCACGACGGCACACGCATCGTCTCTGGCTCTGAAGACAAGTCCATACGGATCTGGGATGCACGCACCGGCAGGATGGTTGATGGGACGCCCGATGTTTATTCCGCACCCACGCAAGCCATGAGGCAAATACCAGACCCGACGCAGCCAGCTTCAGACACTGGTCTGGCCTTCAATCCCATATCCCCAAATCACTCGAGCGCCAACCTACATACCGACTGGACACTAGATGGCGACGGCTGGACGCTTGCGGGCCATTCCAAGTTGCTTATGTGGGTTCCTCCTGATGTACGTGGATTTCTAATGTCTCCTGGTACTCTCGTGGTCATGTCTACAAGTGCCTGGTTAGCGCTTGATTTCAGGCGTGCTAACATTGGGGAGGATTGGCGTCGCTGTTATTGTTCTGAACCATCTCGGCCTGTATGATAGAATATTATTCTCGAATCCCTATCCACTAGCTTGTATGCCTTGATTGATTGTCTTTATCTTAAAATTTCCGTGCTCCAGCACACTGCTATTTTGTTTGAGATACTAACAGGTTTTCCGCTCGTTCATGGAGGTAGAAGTCCAGATGTCGTTATTGAAGAATATGTAGGAACCTCACCGCACCTAATGTCGTCACCCAGTAGGCCGCTTACAGTATCACCATCCCCATCCTGAGCCATCTTGTTCCTCTGCACAAGCGCAGCTCCCAAGGTCGCCGCAACCAGTGGAGGCAACTCCGGTATCACTAGCAGTAGTAGTCACTCTTACTTCCGACCCAAACCCAAGGTGTTCGTTTTGAGTTGGGCCTAGATAGCAAACTTAGGTTAGTGAAGAGCACCTTTCTTACTTGACATCAACCGACCAGTTAAAATTACATTCCGCCCAGTCCCAAGCGGGCGCACGATCAATATGAAGCCCCGGTGGCCACTTTACCATCAGACCACCAGCGACAGGTATATTTACTCCACTTGCAGAGAATGTGCGGCTAGTCGGATATTTAGTCCGAAAGCCGCGTTTGCTGCAGAACACTAGTCTTTGCTCAGCGGTTAACTTGTAGCCGGATCTGGTGGGTCGGGAACTCAATAAAAAATTCAATCGGCCATACTTCTGCCCCCGTTTACACAGGTCTCTCCGTTCCTGCGCTTACCTCCGTGCCATTCGTTCTGCCCCGCCAATCCAACCACACTCGCTCGTGATCTGCCCAATGTTTGGCTCCTGTTTGTCTCGACGTCGATCAATCAAATCGACGTCATGTTCCCCGCACTCCCTTCGGCCACCCGGAGAAACCGGAGACGGTTGTCAATGTCGAGACGGCGATGGGTATTACAGCTGGCGTTCTCGGCAAGTATGGTGCTTCTCCTCGAGTTCCAACTATACCTGTCTGCGCGCCTCACCTGCCCGCTTGCGACTTTTACTGCCTTGCAACTCGATCGCCTTTCAGTATGGTGCGCGACGCAGTGACTACCTGTTCCATACCCCTCGCCTGATTTCCGACAATCGGAGGTGAAAAGCTCGCGGCCCCTCTGTTTGTACTCAAGCACATTTCGATTTTTGTGAGTCTGGTCGGAGTGCTGGTTGTTGATTGTGAGTTGGACCACCTTGCGCAGATCCCAAGCTCGGGTGATTTGTCCTCACTCGCGAAAGATATGAGCATATAAAAGGGCTTGCTTGTGTTCACTGCTCACAACAGTCCAGGTTTCAATGTCAAGTACAATCCTAGTTTCATGGTACGTTGTCTTAGCCTATCTTACTTACAATCTACTCACATGCCATTGTTCGGGATATGTCTTGGTGGTTCGTATCGTGGTGAGACCTTTGTGGCTGGCCTTACCGTAAGTTCCCGTGCCCTTGAGACGTGGTATCCTATCAACTCTTGGCGCGCAGCCAGAGGATCGTACAGACTCGTACACGACAAAGGAGTCGCTCACTCAAAAATCTCCTGTGATAGGCTCCACAGCGATGTGGTCTAACATTTGGGTGATACCCCTGACCTCGATCCGCTCAGACTCCTTTCTACTTCTCTCCTCTCTGATTCCCACTCTCGGCGAAACCTCGAATAACTTCACAACACTCAAACATGGAAACGTGTAGTGGCACTTGGCGCCTCCGACTCGAGAATAATCGTGCTCCGACTAGTTCGGGTCCTCTTTTGTGCACAAGCTGGCTGTGCGAAATCACACTCGAACGAGGGTCTCTTCCGCAACTGCAAATCGAACTATGGGGCTTCTACTGGCTCCGAGTCTGTTGTTAGCACGCGCTCTCCACACAACTACGCGGCTCGTCGGACTACTTTCCTGAAGATAGCTACATTCTGCGTACTTCTTGGCACCGATGAGGACAACAGCTACCTCTGTTCCTGGACGAGACCCTCGAATGCTCTATCTCTCAAGAGCTTTTCGATGAACTCAACCACTTTCAGACCCGCAATTCCAGTGGGCCAACATGGCTCCCCTTGGGAGTACCCTGTCTCCGACCAGGGTAGCGCAGTAGACCTTGGCTCGGATGCAAGCTCTGAAGATTGGCATATGCGATCTCACACGGAGGTACGCAAAGTGAAGCGAGCAATGATGGTGCGCAAGCTTATAGCAGCGTTGGCCGCCATCCGTCTTGTATCCAGCTAATCTGGGCTCGAAAACAAAGACCGGGTTTCATTTCACACCGGCCTCCTTTGGTTTTGGGGTTTTTGGGTTCGACGGCTTCCATTTTTGCGACTGATATCCATTTGTGCTTTAGTATCATTTGTGCTTGCGACTTGTGGCTTGGCATACGCCCCATCCTTTCGTCCTATTCTTTTCTAATGTATACAATAATAGGCCTAGTTCGGGTGCTACGTCTTCGAGTATTATCATCCCTGTTTGACATCCGTAAGCAAGCTTATCAGCAGGAACATGCTGCGTGAGAGAAACTGCAACGAATAGATATGACCTTCAAGTATTGTTTATGCTAACATGACAAACCGCAGATATTTATCCAAAACGAAAAGACAATGTGGCATTTCTGTCCAACTGCTCCAAGCGGGTTTACATTCGCCGCCCCGCTCTCGTTAATCTTCTCGCCCTTGTCAGACCCACCAGGAATCTCATCCTGCCCCTTCTTATCTTTCTCGAGCGCCCTCAGGTCTCTCGCCTGCAGATTCCAGTCCGCGCACATGAGGATCTATGCGCAGCTTCCTTCTTCCAGGCTTGCGACGAGCAGGCGGCGAGCGGCGCGTTCGAGCGAGACTGCGTGTTCGAGGAGGGCTTTCAGGTTTTCGGATTGAATGTATGTTTTACGTCCTAGGTCTAATTTGGGAGCGGATTCGGAACCGGGATGGATGTTGGAGGATCGAGTGAGCCTGGTGAGTTCCGAATGGCACTTAGCCACCAATGTCAAATGCATCTTATCATGATCTTCGTCCATTATATTTCCCTCTCCTTCTTTTTGCGCTTTTGCCTGACTTGCTGGATCCATAGGCGCCCGACTTCCATCGTCCGACGAACGCTGCATCGACTCTACACTGGTCTTGTCTCCTGCTTCGGCCCGACGTTGATCCATCCTCTTGAAGGACATGCGCTCGATCACGTTTTGGACGGCTTGAATTGCAAAGGGTGCCATGACGGGACTGGGGAGGTGACACATTGTCAGCGAGATGCCTAGACCGGGTAGAGAAATAGGGAGGACGTTCACTGCCATGAGCGAGTAGACGATAAATATAACTAAATGGGGCGGAGATATTAGCGCATATATGGGGGATTTTGTGTTCGGGTGTACTCTCCCAGCAGGCGATATCGAAGCTAAAGAAATCGTTAGTAAGCCAAACCCTCCACACCAGACTATAAACGAACTCACTAAAATCCCCATACCCAATAGACAAGAAAAAGACGTAGCAAAAGTACAGCGCATCTCCATATCACCAGGACTGAACAATCTTATCATCAATACCCCTTCGTTTCATCTTAAATACTCACGGAACAACTCACCTCAACAGCTCTGAAAATCGCAGCCCCTACAAACCAAAACCGCCAAAAACGCAGTAATCGAACGTGTAAGATCAACCGCTTAATCGTGCCACCCTTGACGCTCCTATAGCTAGTCCAGAACTCGACCTCACGTTCGAGAGAAGGTTCGGATGACGACATTTAAGATATCTAAAAGCAGGATCGAACATAGGCTTTGAGTTTGGGGAAAGGGAGGAGAGATGTATACATACATGCCACGCCTTTTCGCGCTCGGCGCGAGCCCGAGCCCGAGCTTTATGCTCTCGTTGGTGTTTGTTGAAGAAGGATACAATCATTGAAATGCTGCTTGCGAGCAAGGTGATTCCTAAATAAACGGATGAGGTTTATGTAGGATATGGGCTGTTAATTAAGGAGGACATACCGAGAGGACCAAGAGGAAATAGTGGGATCTTAGTTGATGGCTTCGTGGGGTAGAAGTTTCCAAAGCCGATGGTAAGGACCGTGACGGTTGTGAAATAAATGCCCTAATTATATATAAGCGCGTCATCCGTTCATGCACACTAGCGACCAAACCTACCTGTACGTAGGTCCAACCCTCCTACATGCATACACTCTCCTGGTCAATTACACAAGTCCTGATCTTCTCCAAGGTGTACTCACGATTTTGGAGAATATCAGTACCGTGAACGCAATGAGCGATATTAGCATCGCGTTCTGAAGCATATAGTGATACCCGGCTACGCGGAGTTGAAGTTTGGTGTGCGTAGACGTTTCAGTTCCAGCATTGTTGGATGGTTTGGCTTTGATTTGACGGCCCAGTGGAGTAAGAACAGAGCTTGGATTAACCCGCCGCGAGAAGAGATATTACGATGATAAGGTGAGGTCAATTGGGCTTGAAGGTGAGGCTTCCGGCAGTATACTCACACAGACCAGAACCCTTCAGCGTATGAGAATCGACTTTGGTTTCGTGTGAGGGCACCCAAAAACGACAAGCTTCACGATCGCAGTGACGACCTGATCATCAATTGCATAGCATGATAGGGGAGACAGTGCACCGGTGGCCAAGCTTACCTTCACAATCCAACGCGCGATTGATATTCATGTTGCAATCTTCTAGTTCGTGCCGCGCAGCGAGAATTGCACAACAAGCAGGGCATTGGCGATAACGCTAAATTCGAGACTCAGTTGCGACGAAATAAGTGATGCTAGCGGATCAGGTTCCGGCTCTCCATTACGAGTATACCATATCTCCTACAAAATAACACAAAATGATTAGTCAAGTAGAAAATCAAGCTGATGGTCCGACGCTTACAGTGAGTTCCGGGGTATCAAGCAAGGCGGCCAACGGCGTGATAACTGCAACCGTTAGAGGCGCAATACTCGCAAACAAGTGAACTCAAAGTAGGATGTGAGCTTTCGTGCGAGGGACGAGGCGTTTGCCACCGCGGCGAGCCAGGGGTATCTTATATGGACCATAGAACATCTGGTCTCGGGTAATGTTATGGGTAATAGACAAGGTTTTGGCCGCCGTCAACCTGCACGAACTAGTGGCTGTGCTCGGACGCTTCTAATTGGTATGACGTATATAAATTCCAGGCCTATTAAATTTAGACAGCGAAGAAGCGACCTGGATTGGGACACAGGTCACCGCAGATCACCCTAAATCCGTAAGGGCGTATTTTGGGCACTTTCCAGGCGATTCCGGACCGGAGGAGACCGAATGAGCCCCGAATGAGCCCCAGTCAACGCCCAAACAGCCCCCAAACAGCCCGCGCTGATAACCCAAATGACCCCCAACCGAGCCCCACTTGTCCTCGGCATTCGGGGCGCGTTTGGGACTATTCTGGCCCTATTGGGACTCATTCTGACCCCATTGGGCCGTATTCAGTGCCTTCTTGGGCATATTATTCAATTCGACGATCCTATTACTATACAGTACTCTACATATAGTCAAATGAAAGTACTTTTTTGTCAAGTATGTGACCTAAATTGGAGTATGCAACCTTTGCAGCGCAACTCAAAGTCTTCTAGACGTCGGGAAGACTGTCACTTATGAAACAAAGAGCGGATTGAAGAGCATATATATACTCACGTCTAGCGAAAATGTTCCAAGTCCTTCGTCTCACTATGACACCCCCCTCGAATAACACCGCATCCAAATCGTCAGCAAAGTCCTATTACACTCCCGATGACGAAGTCAGTTACACTGCTCCTCGACCATCCACGATGTATGGCAAAAAAACAACTTACCCGGCACCTGCATCTGGCGCACATGAGTCGTCTCGTCCCGTCAACAAGGAGGCAGCTGAAACGGGGGTCGGCGCCTCAGAAAAATCAGGTCAGTCCAGCTCGTATCTTGGGTATTATGACACTCAACCTACCTTTCAGCAGCACCGAGTGAGGGCCGCAAGCGGGCCAGATCACGCTCCCAATCAGCTCCTCGCAAGCAGGCCCGTCGCTCCTGTTCTCCTTCCCCTCGTCGTCAGCGTGGAAATTCGCCTTCTTGTTCCCAGCGCTCACCCACCCGTTCCCGCCATTCTCACTCTCGTCGTTCTCGCTCCCGTGGACGTCGCTCTCGCTCTTGTTCTCATGGACGTCGCTCCCGTGGACGTCGTTCTTGTTCTCGCTCCCCTAGCCGTCGTTTGCGTTCTTGCTCGTCCCCAGAGGGAGATGGCATCACTGGAGGGAAAACATCAGTCGAGGAGACCAAGCCAGAAGATGACGATGAGACTGAGTCTGCACACGCCGGTCCGTCAGGATCCGGCACACGGTTGGCGCCTGTGGGTGAAGATATCTTGCATTCGGAAGCCGAGGTGAGAGGGAAAGGAAAAGGGAAAGGAAAAGGGAAAGCGGGTAAGTAGAGCCAAGTTCTAATAGTATGCCAAGTACTCACCTGGCCCTGGTAGTCGTTTGAGCATATGATGACGATATTGACGAGATGCGGGAGGAGGTTGAGGACAGCCGAAGGCGGATAAAGAAACTCGAGGGCGACGTTGCATCCCTCAAGACATTAAGGGGCAAAGTAGCGATGATGAAGACACAACTCACCGAGCTTGAAAAGTTCAAGGCTGATGTCGAGACGCTGCGGGGCAGCCTAGGCTTGCTCATTCAACTGGTCGCATCCAACGCCAGCCCGGCCGACCTTGAAGCTCTCGCTGGACAAGTGCTTGCGGCAGGTACTATTGGAGGTGTTGCTGGATCCATGGCGCCTGCGCCTGCTCCTGCTCCTTCATCGTCAAAGTCTAAGCGCTCACACAAGAAGAAGGGGGATGAGAGCATAGTTATGTATGACGCAACAAAAGAGCGCCTGATTGTGGAGTCACTTCAGTACAGCAGCTCAGCCCTACGCGTAGCTCATCGTGCGAGTTACGCGTTGGCTCATCGTAGGGCTACGCGTCAATTATCGGAATTACGGCTCATCTGCACATCGATGCTCTACGCGTAGTTTTGAGCCATTGTGCACTGGGCTTTGGTGATCCCAGTATGCATGGCTTTTGCGTATTATACATTCGTTATATGTTTTCAAACAATTCTGACTCGCCTAGACCTACATTTGATGAATATAATCATGTTCTTTACACCTGTAACAGTGTCCCAATGTCAGCGCGTAGCTCAACGTTTCAGTGCCTTGACAAGAGACTATCCGGAAAACGGAGTTTTTGCGTTGGCGAAGCATTTACAGGGTTTCAATAAGATTCAAACACAGTATTACACTTAAACGTCTCCCTCGCTTCACACTGGTTATCAGACTCTATCAGAGAGGAATTCGTCCCTCACATCAATGACCCCCTGCCCTTCCAGGACCATGGTCCCTCATAGCACAAATGCATATCGCCAGGTTCCCCTTTGTTGTCAGACGCTAAAGGTTTGTCAGTATAATGTATGCAAAACATCTCAAAAACATGCCTCAAGCATTGGTAATGTTCGCTGTACTGTGTCCTCACGAAGATTGCTCCAGAGATGCGCCTGCCGATTGCAGTATGCCCATAGGCCAAGCCTATTACTACGCTGAGCATCCTCAGCGCGTGCAGCCCAAGAGCAACGACGGTGTTCAAAGTCAAAGATGACGCTGGCTGCTTCGCGTTTCAGCCATAGAATCTCCTCATCCCATTGTTTGTACCGCTCACGAGCGAGAAACCATTCAACCTTGATATCTGAGTGAATCACAACGTCATTCAGGTGCCAAAAAAGGAAAATGACATTCCTTACTTTCCTGATACTGTTGCTCAGTTGTTAGCCCAGTACTCTTATCGAACGAGATGGTCCAAAACCAAGGGAGTGAAATGTTCTGATCTCCAAGCTCACGCTTGCGCGATAGAATCCGCAGAAGGTCTTGTATCTCTGTTGCTCGTAGCTCCTTGAGGTGCTGAACATCAGAGACCTTTGCCCCCAGTAGCAAGAGATACTTGCGCGAGTTCTCATAGCGCCATTGCTCGTAGCTCAGCCGCGAATTGAGCCTTGATGAGAGTGTCTGCGACCGTGTACTGGTCTTTTGACTTTTTGCATGTTTTCCTTTTGCTCCTAATACATGCGCCTTTTGACAAATCAAAGAGCAAATCAGTTGCAGCGACTTCATGCAGACTACTACGCGTAGCTCTTTTTCCTGAGCTAGAACCGTCTTGAAATAGTTCCCATCGACGCTGGACTGTTGAAATCGACTTGGGAGCTTCAGGTGAAAGGTTTCCGGCTCCCCGGGTATAGAGTCCTGAGTATTCGTCACCTCTTGAGGCGGCTGACTGCCAACAAAGGCAACGGAACGCTCGTCGTGCAATTGAATGCGCTGAAGAAGTGATTTCCGTTGGGTTGCAACTCTCAACATCTGCGTGTCTGTGGGGCTTCCGCCCAGCTCCTTGATATAAATCTTGAGGCGCTCTCTAGACATGCTTTTGGTGAGGAAACATGTCCAAAAGATGACCTAAACATTAATTCCACGCACTGTAATGCCTCGATCTCAATTCCGTCTACAATCCACTCTGCAGATCCAGCGTGGGCGACTGGGTATCCAGTGGTTTTGACAGCGTCCATTTCTTGATCCAGCATCGCTTTGAGCTTATGCGAAATGGATGCATCTGAGGAGATTGTTTCAGCTGATGTACCACACAGAATGAAGCAAGTACCTTTGTTTTCCTGCAAAACGAAAGGACTCTGATAGACTCCATCGACAAGTTGAGGCTCGATGCTGCACGACTCCCACCGACGTATTGTCGCCGGCTCGAGTGCATGGCAGTACTCATCGAAAAGCTCTCGTTGACTCCAGGCCATTTTCAATGTATCTTGCCATTTCTTGACCAAATGAGAAACTGCAAAAAAGAAACAATAGAATTCATCAGCTAATAATCAATGCGATACCTACGCGTAGCCCCAGTGCTATGCGTAGGCCGCTAGAGTTTTGGAATTTCTGCGCTCACCCATTTCAACACATTTACTCCAGTTCCAGTGATCCATAATACTGTTTAGTGCATCAATACGTGAGCCAGGTCCCTTCTCCGAAGTACTACCAGCTGCATGGTTCATGTGTGCCCAACAGCGCTCTCCTCCTTCTGCGTCCAATCGACCAATGCCACTGGTATTATTCAAGGAGTACTGCATGTAGCAGCTATCAGTGTGACCTGCAAGGTGAAACTTTGGAATCCCGCCTAGGAATTTGGCAAAGCTGTGAACATAAAGCGGTCCCAAAGGGTGCGGTATCTCCCCTGCACGAGCCCACCAGTTCTTGACCCAATGACAGTATATATCATAGAAAAATCCCACGTCTTTCACACCTCCCTCTTTCAGTGTATGGAGCACTGTGGCTACTGCGTAATTGGTGTATGCAAACCTAGTGGGCGACCGTTATTGAGATGGGTGTGAACTATATGCACAGGCTCACCTCTCTCCTTTGAAATAGTTCACCGTACCTCCAGGCATAAAGATTGAATGCCGCGCACAGATGACTGCTCCGATTCCAGTTTCAGCCAGACCTACAAGGCGTACCCACGTATTCTTGGCTGCAGTGTGATTATTGCAGTTTGCCTCCTGACAAGCGATTCCAAACAATTAATTTAGAGAACACTAAGATTCTACTTATGCTGTATTTACTTTAGAATTCTGAGCGTATGCTGAGTCCTTGATTTGCTTCAAATAATCTTTATAGCGGGCCTGGTCCACAAAGTATTGCATTCCGTCGCTAGCACAAGTATCATGCTCATCGAAGCTTTTATTCTTTCGGACCAGGTGAAAGTTACCGTCGTACGAAAGCTGATACATGTACAGGTTGCTATAATATTCAATGTGTCAACGTCACACTGAATGGTTGGGGAGGATTCGTACCTGTCTTCCTGGACATTGCCTAATTCGTAGTTCACACCCGGGCGGGGACATGCAGGGCATCGCATAGCCATCGATCCTGGCTCCGAAGGAGCGGAAGATGCCCCTGTGCGCTTTCACTGCTGCAGTAGCTCCCACTGTCGTGCTACGCGTAGGAATTCCTGGTATCGGGGATCAGGTACATGGGGGAAGGCGTTATTTGTAAGTCAGACTAGAACATTGTAGTACCTGTGTGCGGAAAGCAGGGAGTCATTCGCGAGAAGCTGAAATTGCTTGAGTGTATCGAATGTAAATGCACAACCTGGGGCTGAATCGGAGCATGGGAAGATTTTGACGGCAAGGAGTTGATGCTAATCCTTGTCAGCTCCGGGATGCCGACAATAGCGTACATTTATGAAGTGGAAGCCATTAGTGCTACCCAAGTATAGCGACCGGTCATGACCGTTCGTACATTTGCGCCCTCCGTGACCTAAGTGCAACACAGCACCAAGCCCACTTAGCGTTTCGTCCTGAAAGAACTGGCCCGTCCACATTCTAATGCGGTGGGTGGGCAAGGCTGAGTGTGCATCGACAATGCAAGTCTTGCAAAGCAGTGCGTCGGAATGGCAGTTTCGACACTTGTAGAGGGAGCTCGCAGCGGTGCAGCCTGCGCATGAAGATTCCTCAGAGCTGATGTGCTCTGCTTCAAATAGGGTTTCGCAATATTGCGCCGAGTGATCATGTAGCCAGCTAGAAAGCATATAGTTCTGGCCCTATGGTAATGTTAGAGGCGCTCTAACAGTAATCAGTCTAGGCTTACTCGGGTTTGATGAGTGCTCTCTAGAATGTAATTTTCCAAGTCCTCATCCACCTCATTGGCACGAATTATCTCATTGACATGGATATCATCATCAGGAGTAAGGTCCTGTTGGTAAAAGCCCTCTCCCTCAGGAGTCGATTCGTCAACAGGATTTTGCGCATTCAGGGAGTATTGTAGCGTACTACTGCCACGCAGGCTTTCCCTGGGTCCGTCGGCGTGATCATGCGGAGTAAATCGAGTACCTGAGGTCGACAATGATCCAGTGAATGCGTGCGTGGCTGATTGTTCCTTGCCGACTGTGGCCACCGGCTTAACGCGTTGCAGAAGTTTCTTTCGAGATGACATAGGTTGGCTGCAGTAAGGTTCAAATCGTATTGAAAGGATGTAATGAAAGAGGGGAATGCTGACTAGGGATAGTGAATGCAGATCTTATAGCGTGCTCTCTACCATGCTACACAATGCACATACCACAATAGTACAAAGCTCCCTTACAACAACAACACCGTTGGCATCTGATAGAACTACTGCGTCGATAGCGCCTACACAGTGCAGTAAGGCTTGCGCAGGTCGCCTATATGCACTGCAAAGGCCAATTTGCTCATAAAGGCTCGCTTCATCAGCCCCCTCAGCTCCGGCGATGGAGTTTATTGACGAAGCACACCCGTCGGATCAGAGTATGGGCGAGTCAGGAAGCCCTTAAGTAGTGTTCCTGTGCTAATATCTGACCTGTGCCTGCCGAAATGGGCATGCAAAGCTGTTTGTAATTTTCCTGGACACGGAAATTACCCAAATGAGGAGATATATGGCATTTTCATTGATAAAACGCCAAGCTGATACTGGTAAGACGATGCGGAAACAAATCGATATTTCACAAGACTCAGAAATTCGGGATAATACATGACATGTCAAGCCACGGAAGGGGAAACTCTACGCGTTGGGCTGCCCCCGGCGACCTCGTGGACGAAGCGCTCGCTGCGACTGCGCTGAAGGCTCATCCCGATGTTCTTCCGAGCTTCCCGTGCCGGCCGCTTTGCATATATGCGCTTATCAGGTGCTAGGGTTTTCACGCATGAAAGACGAACTTACCAGTTGTTTGCAACGGTAGAGACCCCGAGCCCGAAGCAGGTGAAGGGTAGCCTGTAGCTGGAGTTGCGCTACGCACCGCAGGAGAAGTAGTATGCGTACCCGGTCTTGAGCCTGAGGGCTCCCGTTGAGCTATTTGTGCGAAATATTCGTTACTTTGAACGGCTCGAAGTGTAACTTCGGCATGGGCACTCATGGGCAGGCCCGGTTGCACAGGAGATGGTGCCGTACTCGAAGCACCCCACAGGCTTTGCGCCCGGCCCTTCTCCTGGAGTAGCTTCTGATATCGTGTCTACGATGAGGCTCTGCTAGTCGAGTCCGGTCCTACGCGTTGTGATGTGGGAAATGCGGGGGGAGTGCTACGCGCAGCAGCGGAATCGAAGCCAGGAGCTATGCCAGGCTCTTGTACAGGACTGTCAGTAGTGCCTGCCTTTACTACAGTCGCCCCAATGTATGGTGGCTGGTTAGCCAATGCTGTATCGATAGGCTGAAGCGTCGGAGAGGGAGTGCGCGTAGTAGACACCGAAGGAGCCTCTAGGACCTTTGTAGCAGTGGGGCCAGTTGCACCCGGGTCTGTGAGCCTGGGAGGGATTAGCGTCTGACTAGCATCTCGCCCAGCTACCACAGTGAGATGAAGCATGACTTCAATTCTTCCATTCGAGGGCATGGTACGGTCAACTCACAGTCAGTGACTGGCAAAGCAGCTGCTGGATTAGCTCCCTTGTTGGCGACTTTAAGTGCCTCGCTGGAGCGCACTCGCTTAGCTGGAGGGGAGCGAGGCCCATCGGATGTGTGAGGGTGCAATCTACGATTAGCAGCTGGGGCTGCAAGCCATGAGAAAGGGTAAATTTGCCGGGAGCGTAAGAGCGATGTCTTACTGGAAGTCATGTTCACTTGTTCACCCCTATCTAGCGCGTCGCTTTTGGTGTTCTTGTGGTATAGTCTTCAATTATGTGTTGTGTACAACCAGCTATCGTCCTCACCTGGATAGATATTGTATCAGCTGAGACCTGGCCAGCTACCGCGAGCTCAAAAAGGGTACCCATTGAAGGCACTCCCTCGCTCCCGCCGTACCACAAAGGCTGGGGCTGAAGCGAATCTCTCTGATACTTCTCAATCATCATCTGCCACTGAGAGACGTCGGAGAAGGCCGGTGTCTATGCAGTTACAAGATGCACAAGCGTTAGCATACATAAACATGTATTGAGATCGTTTTACACACATGGCGCGTGGCACTCCAGTCGCCAACTGAAACGTCTGGCAGGAGTGGCTGCGAAGTCCCGGTAGTGTCAAATAGAGAGGTAACCATAGCCTGTCGGGATCCATAGACCAGTCGCTCGTCAAGGCTTCTAGCGAGGTTACTGACAGACAACTGCAGCTGCGAGACTACGGTGTCTGCACAGGCTTCCAGGTGACGAAGCTCAGCGACGGGATCGATGGGGGAGGCTACGCGTAGATCAGTTGAGTTCGACTGGAGATCTGACAAGTGCCGGTGGAGACGTGCAACGGCGAGGACAATCCAACGTACCCCGTAAATGCCCCCACAGTACGTATCCGATGTCTCGTGCCAAAATGGTGGCTTCGAAACCCAATCGTGAAAGTGGGCAAGTGTCCAAGTGAGTCGATGAGTAGCGACCAGACTATAGAATTTGGACGGCAAGGGGGTTTCGTATAGGAATGCGTGAATTGTCCACGGCTCAGGGGGATCCTGCGGCAGGAAAGGCGTTCCCATCTCATTCCATTCCGACCTTTGAAACTATGGTTCTGTTAGCAGCAATCCTCAAGATCATGCAGGAGACGTACCTCAACTGGCAGAGATAGCTCGTTCTGTCCTACGAGCATAACCAGCTGTCAAAGATACGGGACATTTTGAGCATATTCCAGAAGGCGCTGACCAGTACCACCAGGGAAGGGGTCTATGCAACAGGCTTCGGCAGGTGTCGGTAGTCCTTTCCAGCGTTGAATAGGATCGAATACATTGTCTATGAGCAAATAAGTCCCTTGCGTTACAGTAGTCCACACTACGACACATACCCTCATGATTGTGCCAGCACTCTGAGGCCTTGATGATCACTTGTACGTACTCATCTGCGTATTCAGGATAGACCTTAGTGAGTAGCGGGGATATATATCTGTAAGATGATTAGTGTTGTACGCTATATATTTAAGAGGTCACTTACACGCTTGCTACCTCCCGCAGGATAGACTGTTTCCGGAACACAGTTAACATCAGCTCGTACTGTGTATGCGCGGCAATGTGTTCACAAAGTGCAGCAATGTAGGCGATGGGTGGTGGAGTTCTGCAAAAGCTTGGTATCATCGCCATAATGCGTCTCCTTGACTTACTGATTATTGACCTCGGGATGGGCCTCAGCTGCGCCTGGTTTCATCATCTCGAGCCAGTGTATCACGTCGTCCAGCGGTATCTGCTGAGCCCAATGAGCAGAGGACATGATGCTACGCGTAAGGGTTGCGAAAGCTACACGTAGGCAGTATTGGATAGCAGGCACACTAAAGAACGTCGGGGGAGTAGTCCCTCCTCCCTAAATCCAAGTCTCTACCTTGATCCATGGTCGAGCCTCAAGTGGACTGCCCTAACGTGTTCCAAAGATGGAAGAGCCAGTTGTAAAGTCCTCCATTGCGCCTATCGCATCCAGATATCTGGTAGGTATCACTGCTAGGACCGAGTTACTACCGAATACCTCATCCGAAGTCGTGAAGCTACACTGCGCATCTACTGAACCTAAGCCGTGGCTACACGTAGAGTAGTTCAGCTTGCGCATTGACTTGCGAAGCTTTCATTTGCTGAGCTAACAGTGTGAACTCGCTCCTTAGCTGTTTGCTCTTGTCAGACAGTAAAGAACTCGGAGAATGCTTTAATACAATTGAACTACCAGTCAACAAATATAGCCCTGGTCTCAACGATGCCGGGCCGCTTTTGCAGCTGTTGGCCCACTGGTGCCAGGTCCGGAAGACG
>MU132153.1:87527-99653 GCA_015039395.1 Ceratobasidium sp. AG-I | reverse complement strand
ATAGACGTAGACATATTATCGCATTTATGTTGTGTCAAAGCCGATATAGGCACCGGCGGCTTGAGCAACTATAATTGTCCGTCCAGCGATATCCCTGCCAATCTCAGATGAACAATGGCCGGCTCGGCGACAGGCATATGCGGTTCAGCTTATGCAGCTAATATATCTATCAGACAGCGGCTAACATGAGCATACATATAGGTCATACTCATGGCATGTCACACATCAATGGAAAGTCATATTATAACAAGAGAAGGCCTGATGGCAGCGCTAAATGAGGAAAGGAACTCATGAAAGGCTGGTAACTATGTGCGAACTAGTGACGAGGACCATAGTACAAGAGTACGCATAAAGGAGATCGAACCTGGCGTTGCATATCGCATTGTGGCATTCAATTTGAAAGCCAGCTACGCGCCATACTCATGTTCTACGTGTAGACCTTCCCGTCCATATTTCAAGTCTCAAGTATTTCAGGGCTAAGAGTCGCTACTGAGATGTACATACTACGATGAGCGCGTATGTATCAGTAAATATCAGGTGAATCTACAGTACATCAAAAGCCAGCTCATAACTGATACGTAGGTCATCGACGCGTTGATGAGCCGCAATTCCGATAACTGGCGCGTAGCCCCACGATGAGCCGACCAATAACTCACATGATGAGCTACGCGTAGGGCTGAGCCAGCGCGCTGAAACAGTTGGCGCCTCACTCAAACTCGTCCATCACCACGTCGATCAACTACTCACATACGGCGCCGCAGCACGACACCAGCGTCGGACGATGACGACAGGTCAGTCCATTGCCTAACTGTGACCGTACTTACTGGCAACCTGCCTGGCCAATTGGCAGCTCCGTAGGTTAGACAACACTCCACGTCCAAGGTCTCTGTTCACGGCCCAACACTCGTACTCATCCTCACCGCTCTCGTATCCTCTCCTAAACGCCCTAACCAAGCACTCTTCTGCGCGACTAGCCACACGCATCGAACGCGCCGTCTCGGAGTCAATGGAGGCCTCATAGAGGGCCACACCTCACGGTAAGTTGATTCGGGATTCCACTGCTTCGCATTTCGTGTGCGTATCGATGATATTTGTCGCCAAATAGCTGTCGGTGACGATATTTGCCGTCTTGATGTCATGTGTACGCACGTCCCGCTGCGCTACTGAGTCGTTTTGCCTCGACAGGCCTAGAACCAACGTCTCGGGATCGTCCGCAGTGGTGCAATCGTGCACATGCTCGCCCTCGTCCGCATAGACCACCCGTCTTGCGCTCCATACAATACTCAGCGAGTGGTCTGTCCCTCATACACTGTACGTTTTTAACCTTGAGTTCCATCAACTCTTCTTTCGAGTCACACTCGTGCTCAACCGCATACACACCCTCGCCTAGTCTTGCCTTATCTTGATGCACAGTCCATACGTTGGTCCTCGTCTCGACACCTTCGACTCTTGTCTCGTGCTTCGTGGCCGAAGGCGGCATTGTGCCGTCGAGGCTACCGTCCACAGAGACGCCCGGGTCTGCCCCGGCTTGCCAGAGGCGGACTACGTCCTTTCTGGCAAGCTGGGGCAGTACATGGCCAGCCCAGGACTGCGTGCCTCTGAGTCAGTCTCAGTCCTGGCACTACAAGCCTGGTCCGCCAGCCGGGGCCGACGCGTCAAGTCCGTCGAACGTGGTACAATGCTCTTTGCACTAGGCTTCTCCAATCCACCATGTTTCCTCGTCACCCCGCTACAACAATCACAAATCTCTCAGCCGTGTACGCCTCTGCTGCTGAATGTAATTGTTGTAGCTACTATTGCCACCAACCTCAGCCTGGTGCGGCCGTCATACCCGCTGTGGCCGTCAAACCTAGTACGACATAACTGTCCTAGCAGTTCAGCCCCCTCCCAGTGCACCCGCAGCAGTGACCCCAGAGTCAATCATGAGCTACTTAGCAAATTGTTCCACCGCGAGTACATATTTTTGCACTTGGTTATCAAAAATGTCGGATACAGCTCAGTCTCACAACACCCGCTACAATCACATAGGGCACCCTCTACTTTAGGGTTCTTCACCATAGTTACTTGATAGTCATGTGCTGTGGATAATAAGGCACACATTGTTTAATGGAAGAAGAAGTGGGGTTCATGACTGCTTTGTAAAATTTTCAGCCAAAATTAATGTTGGGAAAGGTATACTGATGTTTTGTTACTGAGTAGATCACTAGTTCTATCTCAGTTCTTTGACAACCCCTACTTCAGTTAGAGTTGAATAACTGTAGCTGAGGAGCAGGTTTTAGCCTAAAGGTTAGATGTGGCATGCTTTCTAAATGTATGCAGAGAACATGTTGTTTTACCTCTGGAAAGTTAGTTGGCACAATGCATTTGTTACAATGCACTTATTCATGCAAGTTCTACTGGAATAAATCTCATTGAGCATATACATTTTGAGAGGCACACATTCATCTAATGGTATGTTCAACAGAATACTCATACCCAAGCATATCCTATTTCCAAAACTTTGTACCAAATAGACAATGAGTGAACTAGGTGGCCCCGTTAAGTTCCCGTGGTTAATTGAACCTAGCATGTGAGGGTGGGCTTCATGCATATGAGAACAGTTGAAACATTATGGCTTGTGATTTGCCAAGCCGGCATAGCCATCTACTGCTACTCGGGATGCACTGTCTACAATGGCAAGTCCTCGGACTGCCTGGTCTTTGAATCAGCCGGTCACAGTGCCTTGAGTGAGCCTACGTGGGCTCAGACCACGGTCAGGCGAAGGCGTCGTACCTGGTACGATGGTCAGAGTGACGAGTCCTTGGACTGCCGGGTCTCTGAGTGAACCTTCACAGAGCCAGGAGTGGACCCAAGCGGGCTCAGCTGTCCACCCAGCCCAGGCGTCGTACCTGGTGCGATGGCCTCCAGCGAGGACTTCCGTGCCGGCCTGACCACCCTGGTCCCAAAGTTTACCCATTCCATCGCCTTGAGTCCTCATGGCTGCTAGCATGAGCGTGTAGGCCAGTGATGGCTGGTCGGTCCTCGTACTTCTGTGGGAAGGTAGAGCCCGGAGGTTGACCCAGGGGCACGCCACCATGGGCCTGGCTTGGGTGTCGTACCTAGGATGATGGCCTTGTGCCATGACCCTCGTACGAGACTTACAGTCCTCCCAACCACGGAGTCCGCCAAATCTCGGGCTCCCAGGGTCCCATGGCTGTCTGCCTCAGTGTAAGCTAGCCCTAGGCTGGAGTCGGCCAGTCCTAGGGTTGGCCAGTCCTAGTTCTAGGGTTGGCTAGTCCTAGGGTTGGCCAATCCTAGGGAAGGTCAACCCTAATGTCAACCCTAGGCAAGCTTATAACCCTAACCCCTGGACCCCTGAGTCCTCCTCCCCTGCACCATCAAACCACTCCAGGCCAGTGCACCCAATCAATCACACAGGGGTATTTTCCAGCATTTAGTCCATTTGATCAACAGGGGACAAAGATTCCATGGCTGGATATGGAAATTGATCAAATTGCAAATAGACTAGACCATATATGGTCAAGCATGAAAAAATTGAAAAGTTGCGGACCATTCTGAAAGTTATGTAAGCATTGTCAGATTTGAAATTGTCAAGTAAATGGTGGAGAAAATCGCATTTTTATCGCCGAGATGCAAGTCTTTTCATATTTAGATCAATGTTTGGGCTTGTTCTCCATCAATTTGCATCCAAACTGGGTGCTAATTGATGTGAATTGATCTGTCAGGACAAGGACTGCTGCTGGGACCCATTTCAAATTGGCAGTAGGATTATTTCCTGAAATAAAAGACCTAGGGTGTTGTATAACCCTAAATTTGACGTAATCTGACTAAATCCAATAAATCCATGTTAATTCCACTAAATCCTACCAAATCCTACTGAATCCAACTTTCCAAGTTAAATAACAAATCCACTTTTTGCTGATGTCAAAGTGTCCGGTGTAAAGAGTGCAGTATATTATATGCAGCGTGAGACCGGGCTTAAAGATCCAAAGCTGTGTTGGCATAACGGTGAACCTGTGATTTTAGTCAAAGGTAACCTGGCCATACACATCGAAGCTATGTTCGATTCACTAGAAGCGAAGTGCTGTATGAGACGGCAAGGTATGCGCTCATGGATGAGCTCAGGAATGCAGTGCTGAAGCGGATGTGTCAAGAGCCAAGCCATCAAGTGCCGAGGGCGCAATTATGGTAGGGGCTACCGTGAGACTCATTGAGCGTTGAAAGAGTCGTAGTGAAGGATTTGGGTCTCCATACAGACTGAGTTAGGAGACCAAGTGCACTCGACACCATCCCAAAGATTTCGGCCTCGTTGCGGGTTGTTTAAGAGAGTGTTATATGCAGGGGACCGACACAGTAGAGACCAAGTCCGAGGCAAGTTCTAGAGCAAGTAATATAGGATCAATTACAGGTAAAAGAAGATACTTCGTTTGCATCACTAGTGCAAGCTACAAGGCGTGCGACATATCGAGCGGGACACCGACGGAGGCATTAGAGTAAAGGGCCAAATTGGGCAGGTCGATGCTCGTTGTGCCACGTAAGCAGCGCGTTTGATGATGACGTGATCCAGGGCCAGTCACAAACCCTAATCTTTACGTGTCTCGCGACTCTCAACAACAACCACGACTTCATTCGCGGTGTTCACGAACCAATGAGTGCCACAGAGGGGTTACGCCGACGCAAGCCAACGTTGAAGGACGATACGCCTACGACCACCCCAGAGACGATATGGGGACGGACGCCAGCAGGAGATGGTGAGTGGTGACAGATCACTTATACGTAAAGCTAATATCTGTCAAGTTTTCCGTGTGCCTACGACACAGGACGTGCTCACCTCGCTGTTCCACCCATTGCACCCAAAGACCCATCTAGACCTCGTGAATCTCGCCCTACTCGGCGGCCAAATCTTGCTCTTCTTCGCGCTTCCACGAACCTTTGGACGGGCATTGTTTCTCATTTATTTCGCATTCTGGCGTCTGGCGTACGACGTGGGACTTGGGTGGGTGCTTACGAAGCAAAGCAAGCGACGGTGGATTGTGCGTGAAGTCAAGGCTCGCGGCTGGCTCGATCCCAAACGGCGCCCGGCAGTCTACGAATGGATTAGGAACCAGCTAAAGAACAAGATGGGCGGGGACTACTCGTATGATGTGAGTTTACTACATCCATGAGTCTTGTACTATGCTCACAGCAATGTAGGACCTTCCCGTCGAGTACAACACATGGCTTCTCTTCCGTCAACTTGTCGACATTGTCCTCATCAATGACTTTCTCTCGTACTGTATGTTTGCCTTTAGCGTCTTCCGCGTCCCCGATGGTCTTTCCGCTGGCGTTCATCTGCTTCGGTACGTTTCCTTTGCATCCGTCTGGCCTTCACTAACCTCTTCCCAGCTGGATCACCGGCCTTGCTCTCATCGCGTTCAACCTCTGGGTCAAGACTGAGGCTCACCACGTCGTGAAAGACTATGGGTGGTATTGGGGCGATGTCTTCTTTGAGCGGGGTCGTCTCGTTCCTGGCGGTGCGTTTGACACCTCGCTAGTCTTTGACGGTGTATTCGAGATGGCCCCCCACCCGATGTACTCGGTCGGATACGCGGGATATTATGGCCTTAGCCTCATCGCCGGGAGCTATCCTCTCTTCTTCGTCAGCTTGTGGGCGCACGCCTTGCAGTTCGGCTTCCTAGTGTGGTTCGAGAACCCTCGTGAGTGCCCTTCTCGTTGGACGAAATATTTGACTAATATTTCAGGATAGATATCGAGCGCACGTACAGCCAGAAACAACTGATTGGCGTCCGGACGCCACTCTTCCCTGATACCCCAATCGTCTCTAATGTCGGCCTCCCCGCCGCGGAAGGTACGTACACTCGTCCCCTCCGTCCCTTCTCCCCCTACCGTCATATTTCCCCAACGCATATTCCTTCCCCAGTACGCACTCCGATCTCAAATATCACATCCCAAATTGCTCCCCGATCAGATCTAACATTCTTATCAGCCCCGTCCGATACAGCCGAACTCTCTACCCCAGCCTACACAGACGCAGACACCGAGACGGAGGACACGGACAGTCTCTCCCACACACAGTCCCTCTCGCCGGCCCGTAAATCTCACTCGCCCACGCGTCCTGCGCTCTCGCACGCTCGTACGGAGAGTGGGAATATCGTTCGGGTGCAGTCGCCGGACCACGTGGAAAAGAAACGCCCCAGCCACGCGAGGCACAAGTCGTTGTCAAAGCACGACCTCGTTGCGCGATACTTCCGGAAGGATTTGGTAGGGTTCAAGAACCTCGACCTTCTTAGGTATGTCCGCTCGTCGTATTGTTTCGCTTGTGTACTGACGCTGTGTTGTAGAGCCTCGGACCTAAAACTTGTCTTACTCGTTTTCTATATCCTCGCGCCATCCGTCTTGCCGCATGGCACCGCAACCTACTTCCTGCACGCCCTCGGATGGAGAATTTTTCATTCGTTTGTCTTGGGTGGGATTTTGAAGGCTCAGAGCGAAGGCAAATGGCTCGTTCGTCACTATGTTCAAGTGAGTTGGCTACTTCTGGTTTCGAGGAGCCTGAGCGAGTCTTAATTATCGTGAGTAGAATTATCACTATGAACGTGGGCGGGAGGATGGTGCCGTTGAGGAGGCATTCTCGAGTTGGAAAGAGCTGTATACGATGAGTCTCTGCGGAACTTATGGTAAATACCATCTCTTTTCTCCCTTTAGTTTACATCTATTAGAATTGGGCCTCGAATATAGCTTCCTTCGTTGTCTTGGCGTGGAAAACCTACTCAATTCCTGTTGACTGGACCGTCGGTGACCAGTTATTGAGGCACACCTTTGGCGTTGTGAGTCATAATTTCCGCCATGAGAGCGTTTAAATTCTAATAGCCACTCTTCTCTTTTTTAGTTGTTGCTTGGCTTGCATCTTTGGGCTGCTTTGCAGAGTTACGAGATTCTCGGTGTATTCGGTAAGCCACCTCACCCAGCTTGTAGTGATTTGCTAGACCAATTAAATATCTAATTTCCTCACTTTTCACTCGCTCAGGCTGGTTCTTTGGCGACTTCTTCATCGCTGATTACCCCGCCCAACTTTCCTATACCGGCATCTACCGCTTCCTCAACAACCCTGAACGCACTATGTCTGGCGCCGCGCTCTTTGGTCTCGCTCTCATTTCTGGTTCGCGCGCCGTGTTTGCGATGGCTCTTATTAGCGCTGGTGCACATTGGTGGTTCCTCAAATTTGTTGAGAGGTACGTCTCGCTGATATTCAATGGATTTGTGAGAGAAATTGATCATGGTTTCAGCCCTCATATGAAGAAACTGTACGGCGACTCGTTGAGGAAGGATGCGGGTCTTACCAAAACACTCAAGTCGGTTGCGGGCAAGAATCCTAAGGTTGCACGTGTTGCGAGAGAGTTCACTGGTACCTTCGAAAAGGTCTATGAGGATACGGCCATGGTTGTGGAGGATTTTTTGGCAAAGTGTATGTCCGGTCTTGTGACACAGGAAGACACTAACGTTTCCTCGATATAGCGGCACCTATCATTTCGGATGTTGTGCATGATACGAAGGTACTGCTCCAGCAAAGCCGGGAAAAATTAGTTATTACGTGTGTTCTCTCCGTTGGGGATCATTTGCTGCACGATGCTAACCTACCCCTAACCCACGTTTGATCCTGGTCGATCTTATCTTCCCTCCCCGCATCTCATTCTTCGATACCCGCACCTCGTTCATTTCTCGCACGTGCCTCGTGGTTTAGTCACGTGGCAAACGATCTATCCCTGTTCGACGTTGGCAAATACCATTTGTGTGTCATCCCTACAAATCCAGATGGCGAACTGCGTTTCCATATCGGCGAACCGATCACAATTGCGTGGCGTTCTCCACTGGAGCATTCTCGTCGGGACTGGATTGGTATCTACAGGGTTCGTCTTCCTGTTGTGTTCTCGCAACTCCTGGAACTAATTGAATATGCTTTTGATAGATTGGTGCGAATAAGTCTAACCTCGTCACGCGAGTAAACTCAATGGGTCTGTGGATGCCGGTGCACGACGATGAGTGGGATGGAGATGTACCTCTGTTGAAAGAACGACGTGCGCAGACGGATCATGGTGAGGTCGTATTCCAGAAGGATCAGCTACCGTGGCAGGCTGGAAAATACGAGGTGAACCGTCAACGTTAATTGTATCTCACGACCGTGCTGATATGTCTTGGTCTTTAGTTTAGGTATCATCACGATGGCAAGTATAACGTGATGAGTATGGCAGGCCCGCTTGAAATCTATGGTATGTACAAAGTGCTGTCATATTGAGTATATAATAACCCCGCGCGTAGTCGATAAACCCAACACACTGGACTTCGAGTCTGTGCGTCGCACCCTCCTGCGAATTGTTACCCTCTGCCTCGACTCCGACCCCTCCCTCGTCCCGCTCAGTTCTGGTATCAACTCTTCATCCTCCTCCGACTCAGAGAGTACCTTCAAGCCTACCGCTACTCCCCCCTCGAGTCGATCTGACCCAGACGACTTTCGCTTCTGGTCCGAACGCCAGGCAAAAAGGATCGCGGGCGTGGTGCGTGCGGCATTTGACGTGGAGTATGCACCCGAGATTATTCTCGCGGACGCGAATGTGACAGCGCTCGCGAACCGGATCGTCAACTCGTTAGAGCTGTTAGCGCCGAGCCTGTGAGGGGTAAAAACGTGTTGGGAATATAGTGATTGCTGTGAATGGGGCGGCGCCAAAAAAAGTATATACTGGGTTTTAGCTTCTTGGTCTTGTATCGGATTTTCTTTGTATCCATTGACGTCTGAATAAATAACCAACGAGGTGACATTTGTGCTAGAGAAAGTGCGAGGAATGAGTCGTTTGAGGCCTGTGCAGTAGAGCACAATCCCGCGTATGCTAGGTCCGTTCGGTCGCCAAGAACAGATATCCTCCTGTGCCTGTATATGCTCCTCCGATTGTACATAGACTTCAATGAGCGGGTGCCGCAGTCTCCCAAACAGTTTGTTTTGTCGTGAGCATTGAAATGGCGGCTGCAGCAGCCCGCATTCCGAAGGTATGTGGATTAACCTCGATCCCCAATGTCTAAATTGTTTTGTGGTCCGTGAAACGTGGACATAAACTTATACACAAACGTCATGCCCTTGACATCTTGGGATGGCTTCGCCGCGAAATTGAGGGTTCGAGAAAGCTAATGCGAGCCAAACTCGTATAAATTCGCAACATGTACTTACCCTTTTTTCATAGAAACATAGAGCACAACAGCAATGCAGTGAGTATTCACTACATACGCCCCTTTGCCCTTACGATAGCGGCGCAACAGAAATTTATTTGAGAGATGACTCGATTTTTGTCGCCTGTCAATTGGCTGAGGTTGCGATTGAACAAACCTCTTTTTATCACGTACGCGTGAGTTGGCATGATGCGTAAAATTCGAAGTTAGCCTGATTGATAATCCTGAAAATCGAAGTACGAGATGAAAGACTGGAGATTATAGTAGAGTTTACTGTATAATGCTGTAGCGAAAAGCACTAGCACATCGATATAGTTTAGAATTCACTGAAACTCACAGTCAAGAGGTACTGAGGGCAGGTTTCGCGTCCAGCTCATGAACACCCGGTAGGTAACTGTGTCAAAAAAAGACCATAGACTTCGCATCGTAGACGAGTTTCGAATGGACACTACCAGATAAAACGAAGCAATTTGAAGTTTTGGACATTTCAAAGAGACCAGAAAGTGCAGTGCAGTTGACGTATGTCAATCGGGTCTGGAGCTGATCGGTTGGCGCCTCATCCCAGTAATCTCAAGTGTCAGGATTAGGCAAACTCAAAGTCAAGTTCAAAGCGACAGTCACTAGATTTGAAAGTTCCTTGAGATAATTGGGGAGAACCCCCCACCAAGTATAAACACAAGAGCTTGACAATCAATTATCAAGGCAAGATTGCTAGTCGTCTACTGTAAAAGTGACCCGGCGAGTGTACATGCTGAGTTAGGGCAGATGTCAATGCAGCGTAGGTTTATCGAGGGCCCCAGAGAGAAATACGTTTGATGGTACATTTACACGACTACGAGGATTTGTAAGATACGAAGTACGCAAGTGTACAAGGAGAGCATGATAGATGGGGGTAAGAATGCCGTACCCTATTTGGCGACCTCACGTGACAGGACTCGGAGCTGCGCACAATCAGCTACCTTATTGGGCAATCTGCTAATCACTTATCACTTATCACAGGACATGAGGCTGCACGGCTTACCCACGACCCACTCTGCCTTACGGCTGACATCAAGACCGCAGCCACGATCTAGCAGGATAATCCAACCACCATCAACCGTGAGCACTTGGGTACTTTATCTATGAGGATCCGCCTTTAATGATCCTCCCGAAACGCACAGGCTCTATCACCCTCTCTACTAGCCATTTGCGAACATTTTTAACTGTTTCTACCTATCGTGATGGCATACTGGACAGCCCCGTACGGTACCCACATTGAGACTGATGATTACTCGTACCGGGATATGAGCACGCAAGATTGGGTGGCGTCACTACGAAGAAACCCGCTCTACCCTCGTCAATTTCAGCATGGTGAGTACCGTTCGACCCCACGCTCGTGTTTGCGCGATCGATCCTGATACAACACTTGATTGAAGCCCAGCTTCGACCCGAAACGTAGGGGACTAACGAATGTATTGTTCCCGTGGCTGATCGTATCATTCGTAGAACTTTGGTCCAACGATACAAATGCCTGGTGTGCCTGGAGGATGACACAAACGCCCTCTGTGTACCAACCAGCCGATGCACGCACGTCCGATGCATTTGCAGTGGCTGCCGGCTCAGCTATCTAAACAATGCGGTTTGCGTCCAGGGTCTTACCCGCGTTTCCTGTCCCGAGACAAACTGCCGCCAAGCCTTCACGGAGGACGAAGTTGAGCGATGGGGCGATGCGCAAACCCGATTGAGGTTAGTAAATAACATTGCCTTGGATCTGCCATGACTGACGTCATTTAAAGGCTCAGGTATCTTACTACAATTAGACAGGAGGCGGAGGAGCGAATTCGTAGGCTGCAAGACCGAGCTGCCACCCCTCAACCGGTGGCGCGAGATAAGCGCTCCGATGAACGTGCGTCCCGCGAGTATCTGAGGACTAATTCCAAACCTTGTCCGCGATGCCGTGCCCCGGTACTGTCCCCGCTCGCTTCCAAGTTATGACAACTGACGTAGCCTCAATGTAGATCGCAAAGTGGGGAGATGGATGCGATCACATGAAATGTGAGTGTAATGTTGAAAAACTCATTTGATGCTCTTTTTTGTTCATAAATAAATGTGTTGCGGTCGAAGGCGTTCCACCTGGAGGATGTGGATTTGAATTGTACGTTCATTATCTTATATCAAGGTACGTCACACTCACCGTTCATTTCTGTATTTAGCTGCTGGCTTTGCCTGTGTGACTTTGAGCCGGTCCGCCAAGACGGTAATCACCGGCATGAAAGCTCTTGCAAACATTATCGGCCATATTGCTAAAGAATTGGGCAGACTGAATATGTGTATAATCTAGCATGTTTCACGTTTTTGCATGTAGCAGAGCTACTCTATACGATCCCACTGGGGAGGCTTGTTAAACTTGAATATACAATACTGAATTGTATCACCCGAAATATGAATCATCATCAAAACAGTACCTTCAATCAGGACATATGGCCATGTTACTAGTTTACCGGCAACCAACCGTGAGCAGTAGTTAAACTCAGGCGGGTTCAGGAGCCGTGCACCTCCTCAACTGCTATCAGACGAGCCATCGTCTTTGACGGGCTGTGCGAGCACGCTTAGTAGAAATATAATGTGCGTCTCATGGTCATTTATACATTTATCTCCATGCTCTCATATCTCGTTGTTGAGCGAACGGTACTTGCCTTATTAGTAGCCAGTCAATTGTTGCTCTGCTCTTTGACTCAATACAAACAAATTGCGCTAATATCACATATTCTCCAACTCTAGAGCCATAACTGCTGACCTCCTGAAGTCTATGTACGCCCTCCAACTGTATATATATATCCACTTTGACATGGTCTACCTTCTACAAGCTGCGCAGCATCCGAAATTTCGCCTGCCCCAGCAAGCGAGTCATTGATGTGAGGCCAAAGGCGG
>MU132153.1:74414-86614 GCA_015039395.1 Ceratobasidium sp. AG-I | reverse complement strand
TTTCGCCTGCCCCAGCAAGCGAGTCATTGATGTGAGGCCAAAGGCGGAAAATGGTATATGCGAGGACTACAGATACTACTTCATGCGTGGTTTCCAAGCATATCCACCGAGTACCCGTATTAATCGAGGAAAAGTATCACAATATGTGTCTTCGCTAGCTCAAAGATTTGACGACCTATTGCCAATTGGAGCACGTTTCCTAATGTATGCGTTGGGGGACTGCCTGAAAGTTAACCTTAGTCAATTGTGACTATCTCTATAATCTCATGGCGGAGATAGCTCACATAATCATTCCTATTGGTTCTGCGTGAATCACGTTCCGTTTGTCCTACGCATACACACCAATTTCTCGCCCCACCCGATAAACGAACAGACGAGCTCAAGACAAACACCATTCAAATGCACATCATTTTGTCTCATTATCTAGCTCCTGAAACGCATTGATTCGATGATGATAACCGGCTGTATATTTTCAAAATGGAGCGAGTATGTCAGGGAGCAGTTTTGAGAACCAGAGTTTTGGCGGATTCTGCTATCTCGGTTCCTATTACAGGACAGCTAAAATAGTAATTGTTAGATAATCCTACGCACCATAGGAAAGATACTGAATGATCCGCACGCAAAGGTTGTCCTTATCGAAAATCCTAGACGTGATATGTCCTCAATATATTATGCGATCAGTTGACCAATGCTTTGCCACCGGATTAAGAAAGCTCATTGCGGCCGTGACGACGTAGAAGCATGTTTACACAATTGCCATGAGAGATAGAAGGCATGATCAAGGTACTGTGTCATCAAAAATAAATACGTATAAACTTTCGCAGTTTCGGCGGTCATATTATGGTAAAGAAGGACCTTGCAAATAGCAAGTTAATACTGTATCCAGTTGAAGCTTGGAATTTTTCAAGCACGTCAGACTGACTAACATCCTAACGAATACTCGTAATGTTCCTAACTAAATGCCCTGGTGCACCTTCCAGATAAGCACTCATGCTCCTAATCATTGGCTCGAGTTCGGCGCTCTGCCAGCAGCGCATGGGCAAGTGCCCAGAAGTAGGCCAATCCAGTGCTGTCGACTCGATCTTCAATACTAGGCCAGAACTCAATTATATGCCCGTGAATACAAGTACACCTTGACTTCCCAATCCGGCGCTTGGCGCTGAGCGATCGCTGCTTCTTTAGGATCACCCATATGCTCATTTCAAAGTACCACACGACATTCGAACTTCTCCAAAATGGACGTGACCATATGTGCATTCTTTGGCTACTTGGGTGTGATTCTAATTCCTTATCCAGCGTCGATGCTGTCTCGCTAACGGGTCTTCAATGTGGGCACTCTATCGAAGCCGTATGGCTGGTCTGAGTCTTGACCTCGCGAACCACCAAGATCTGCGTTTATAAAAGCCGGTCATCCAGCGATGAGTTTTCCTCCGTGTCGACGAGTCTCACCCTCGCTCTTGAGACCAGATTTGCACGTCTAGCGCTATGCGTTTCCTACAAGCCACTGTTACGGCGGTCGCTGTCTGGGCTTCCGCAACCCTCGCCCTTCCTTCTCAGCGCAATACCTACGCCGGAGCTAAGGTATATCGCATTCCTACCGGCAACCAGAACCAAACCGCCAAAATCTCCAGCTTGATTGACACTCTGGGGCTCCCAGCATGGACAACTGCTCGTATAGCGTACTCGCATATCGATGTTCAAGTCTCCAAAGAGAATCTCGCCGGATTCCACAATGCTTTGAAGGCAGTTGACCCCGCACTGGACTCCCAGCTTATCACAATGCATGAAGATCTTGGCGAGAGCATTTTGAAAGAGGCGGAGGGTATGAACACACCTTATGTTGATGCGTTTGGTTCGTCAAGACTTCTTCCTAAAGGTTCTACATATATTCATCTGACGTTGCCATTCTAGCCGGTTTGGCCAATGACGCGTGGTTCAATGCGTACCACACGTACGCCGACCACCTTACTTTCTTGTCGGATCTTGCTGCTACATTCCCCAATAATGCCAAGGTCGTTACCGGTGGCACATCCTACCAGGGGCGTGCAATCACAGGTATCAACATTTTTGGAAGCTCCGGTACGAATTCTTCTTTGAATTGTCGTTCAGATGTATTGACTACATTCACAGGTTCTGGTACTAAGCCTGCCGTTATATTCCATGGAACTGTACATGCGCGAGAGTGGATTACTACGCTGGTAAGAAAATTTTGTCGACCCATATCACAGCTGAAATGCTCATTTTGTTTCTCAGGTTACGGAGCAGATCGCATATAGCCTGCTTTCCAACTATTCCACCTCCTCCACGATCAAGAGTTACGTTGATAAGTATGATTTCTACATTTTCCCCGTCGTGAATCCAGACGGTGAGTTGAAACTGGGATTTATACCTACCTGTGGCTGATCGCATACCAACATCAGGATTTGCATACACCCAATCAACAGAGCGTTTGTGGCGAAAGAACCGTCAGCCTCCCCCATCAGGGTCTTGCTATGGACGCGATATCAACAGGTTAGTCCACAGAATATAGATTTTCACTTCAAAGTCAATATCTGCCACAAACAGGAACTGGCCTTGGAAGTGGGACGTTGCAGGTGGTTCTTCGACTGATCCTTGCTCCGAGACCTACCGAGGTAAGGACTTTCGTCTGGGCGTGATGATAAAAAGTAACAAGTTATCGATCAAGGCGCAACTGGCGGAGACTCGCCGGAGAACAAGGGACTTGCGGCGTTCATAAACTCAAAGGCTAATTCTGCAGTTGGCGCCAAACTGTATATCGACTTCCATTCCTATGGTCTTTACTTTATGGGCCGTGAGTATATCTAGTGCATTTTCCAACAGATGTGGCTAACAAGCACTGGCAGCGTACGGATATTCGTGCTCGGCGAACGCTGCTGACAAGACTGAACACACCAAGCTTGAGCAAGGATTTGCTGCTGCTTTCAAAGCACCTTACGGCAAGGTCTTGAAGACGGGTCCTATCTGCTCGACTATCTATGCGGTATCGGGCGGTAGCGTGGACTACGCGTATGACGTCTCCAAGATCAAGTATTCGTTCACTCCTGAGCTGCGCGGAGGCTCTTCCGGTAGTGGATTTGTTCTTCCCCCGGCCGAGATCCGACCTTCGGGTATCGAGGCTTATGAGGGTATCAAGTACCTGTTAGCTAACATTGTTTAAATGGTGTAAGTATATGACGTACTATATGTAAAAATATTAAACTGAAATCTTCATGATGACCTGCTTGGCTTGAGGGGTGGAATCGGTCAGCTGAACAAACCTGGTTCAATGACACAGTGCAAGATGCATGACTAGAGCACCTCCTGATGCTCCGTGTCAGGACTGTAATGTTAAGATTTTACGAGCGACCCATGAATATATTGGGACCCAGGCAAATCGATGACCGTACAGTGGCCGTTTATAATAAGCCATGGACGCGACATGATCCCATCATTTCTAAGTCTATGATGGATGATCGCCCCAAATAAATTCAACCCAATGTGTTCATCACCACGAACTCATAATCTGAGGGCCTAGCTGAGACTGCGCTCACAGTATCTTGGACTCCTCCGAGGCGGATAATGCACCTGTTCCTGGTCCGTTCCTGGTCCGTTGAATCTTCCTGGCAGCAAGCAGACCGAGAACGTGGGATGAGTGCGGCCGAAATACGATTGTCCTACAGTAGAAGACAATAGGAATACCAGAGGCTAGTAACTCGAGCCTTTGCGCTAAGTTGTGCGTACGCCGCAAATTATCGCACAGACCACCGGAGCTCACGGATGTAGGCCAGGCGACTGATTTTACATATTACTATTACGCTTGAGCTCTCCATCCACTTTTTCTGAGACAATAGGTGCCAATTATAATAGCTATCCACCAACGCATTTCTAATAGCATACTTGAAGACGACAGGATTTCTGTGACTTTCAAGGGATACAAAGCCTAGCCTTATGTCTAGCATATTCTCTAGTTACCGAACGCTCTACTCTACAACTCCTCGGATACGCGTCTTCTTCAATGAACTCTAACTCGTATAGTGTCTCCCGAACCGTCCAGGCTAAGCAGCCCGTGGGCATGGACCGGTCGTTCAACGGCGGTTTCCGCTGTATCAATTCGTAGATTCAATCCTAACCTTTCCAATCTCGCTCCTCGTATTGTATGCTCTTAACGCATTAGATATCCTAATATCCAGGTCGTTTGGTCACCCTGGGTCAACTCGGCTTTCAGCCTCTTAGATGTTGGATCTCGGCATAGTTCACACCAAATTCGGCCTCGTGGAATTTGTAGCGTGCTTAGTTTGCCCTTTAACATAACTGGGGCATTGTAGAATGTCATTTATCAGCTTGTTGTGGAGGCTTTTGGAGACTCTTCTGTGAGGAGCTCGCAGTCTGATCTGAATCAATACAAGAAAGGTAAGGGCAAGTCCAATAGGGGCGGTGCTGAACAGAGATTAAACAAGGGCACACCGGCCCGTACAACAGGATATTGAGTGGCTATTTTCTTGTTCGTGGAGGGGGCCAAACTACGAGCTAACAAATATGTGGGTCACGACTTAAAAAGCCCTATGTGAAACTCAGACTGAGACTTTGTAGTTGCTTTGTTATTAGCTTGACCTGGAAGCTATAACACTTAAAAAATCGATGGATTCGGTAAGGTTGCAGTATGTGAGTAACATTGGTTGAAATTAGGTTGACCATGTTGTAGAGTGGATCACGTGATGGTGGATCTTCGGAGCTCGACCACCATGCCGCCTTCTGCAGGCCCCCATAAGCTTGTCCGTCTCGGGGGCGTTGAAAGCTGAAGCTTGGTTGTAATCTACTTGTAAATCTCGTTAACACTACCCTAGCTCTTAGCTCTTGTTTTCACGCGATTCGCCACTGGACGGCTTTGCTCCCAGTTCTCGTCTAAGAACTCACTTGTGGCCCTTTCTCTAGTTATTGTTTGAGAAGATCTACCTCGATCAATTGCACAAGCTGCTGATTTATACTCGTCTCATCTTCTTTTTCACTTTGCTCATCTTATCGTGTTCAACCTTATATTGTCAAACCAACACTCGGCGGCATTTGATCGCTCCTATGGTATTTGCGAAGGGTTCTTTCTCTCAGCCTCAAATTGACGCTCTTGCATCTTGCTCCGACTGGCGCTCATGACTGCTAGGAGCAAAGATAAATGAACAAGGTTCGGCCTCGCGGAATTGGCTGACCTTCCACGTTGAAGAACCCGTTGGGTTCAGTTTGCATAAGACTAAATTTCGAGAATAGATAGGAGTTTAGGTGAGAAGGAGCTCTCGTATTTTTTGTCACATTTTTATACAATCTCGTTATAGGTGATCTCTATTCTCGACTAGCCCGTACGATTCGTTGCGACGCCAACTGCTCATGTTTAGATGTTCTAACTATCTGCGGGCTTGATAATGTCGTGAAAATTTCAGTTGACGGACGACGGAAGTCAAGATTATAACGAGAAGTGTGCTGGTTCGTCGTTCACGCCTGTTTCGTGGTGAGATACCTCACTCTATATGTTTGACCAAATCCATAGCTAATCAAATTTATATCTCTGCAACTGTCTTTGGTTACAGACACACGAGCTGTGATAACTGTATTCCAATTTCTCTGAATGTACTACTCTCGCAAGCAACTCAATAAGCGCATCTGGTATGCGAGCTCGCATGGACTATCGCAGTTTTATGTATCGTGACGTTCAAAGCTCTCTAATTGTTATTTTTATCTTCCTATATTCAGGCATGCATTATTGGACGGTGAGATTAATTTCCAGCAGCATGTAGATCTGCCCATGCACTGGGAGGATGCTCACCTCGCACTGTAACAATTATGGATATATCGTGGACTTGCCACTCGGACTCGTTGGGATATTTTTTGACGAATCCATTGCCTTATCCAGCGTCCCAATAAACAAGCTCCATATCGGGCGTCTAACCGTCGTTCCCTATTTTCGCCTTGCGACGACACAGTGGCACATCCTCCTGCACAAGGTGACGTCGCATGGTCATCAAGTGAACGCCGCGTGGTAATTGCTTATTTCAGGGTCCAGACCAATCAAACCTTGTTTGTCCGACCGGAATAGCGCTCACGTGGCCATCACCCATTTCGCAGTTGATTCCACTTCCAACAATAGTCGCGGTGCGACCATGACTGCTCGATCGCTCCGAACAATGGGCTGTCCCATAGTCGATCTGGAATGCTGTCACGCGCGCCGTCGACCTGTTGTAGCGGACAATCGACCTCTTTACGTGTGGGCCAGATCGTGTGTCTCATCCTCATTTCCCTAGCGTCGACTCGCTATCCGAGATAGTCCGAACAATGGACGGCGACGCTGCAGCAATCGAACGAATCTCTTCTGCGCGCACTGACGCACGGGCTCTACAACAAAAGAAACTACGCGCCGTCGAGGAGTACATAATGGGCGGGCGAGTCTACCACCTTTCTCCAGTTACCAGACGCTCTACTCTACTGCTCTTCGTCGCTACTCAACTCTTACCCACCCTCACCCACCCTCATCTCAAATGGATTCCACCTCGTACACTGTCTCCCAGACCGTCCAGGTTGAGCAGCCTGTGGACATGGACCAGTCGAGCAACGGCTCCTTCTACTGCGTCATCGCGTAGACCCACCCAAAACCTTACCCATTTCGTTCTTCATTCTTCGGGTTTTATGTTTTCGGAGCATTTCAGGGATCGTCGATTTCGTTCTGACGGACTTTCCTGCACTTCTCTTGCATGTTTGTATGATTATTCGGATTGTACTTCATACTGTAGTGGAATTGAACATTGTGAACAAACTCTTTATCTTGACGTTGATTGAGTATACCATAACTAGCCTGATTCGCGAGTCGAACTTTTCGGGCAAGTTGAGGCCGCGTTCCTCGCACGGACTTACCGCTAGTTCCCCCGCAATTGCCAATACTTTATTAAAACCCCTTCACACGCTTCCACACAAGCAATAATCGAAAAGAGAATTCATTCCATGACAGAAATTACAACCAAAACGGAAAAGCGAGACTTCATAAAAGTCATTTCATTATAAATGTCCATAGGTCAGAGCCTCGCCTACGCCATCCACCACTTAGAGGAGACCGGGCCCGACGACGATAGGCTTGACCTTGGCGAGTTTGCTGATGGTGTCGTCGCTGAGCTGCAAGTGCGCCTAAAAGATCGGAATTGGTTAGTATTGGGTCGTCGTGAACTGAAGTGATGGGGCTTGCCTTGACCATGTCGGGAGGCGTAAGAGCCAACCATTGGTTGAGCGAGATGTCCTCGTACTTGTCCGAGTTGAAGATCTCGAGGAACTTGAGCGTGGTGTTTCCGAGATTCTCGACGTAGTGGCCCATGGAGGGAGGGACATATCCTGCGAAGTGATTAAGGTTAGATTGGGTGAGGGGGGCAGGGTCGAAAGTCAACTTACCGATGTCACCGGCCTGGTAGTTGAAAGTGCGAGCGTTGGCGGAAGCAGCGAAGACAGTAATACGAGCTTCGCCCTCGCTATAAACCAAATCAGTATCAGAATTCGGCCAAATTCGAACTCAGTAGACACTCACATGAAGTAGCTCCACTCGGGCTGCGTCGGGTGCCACTGCGATTCGAAAATATCCAATTAGGCGGGTTTGTCGTCGAGAAATAAAGTTTGGACTCACGTGAAGCTCACGAATTCCGCCGGGCACAACAGAGACTTCGGCAAACGCAATCGTCTTGGAAATCTCGAATGTGCGCGAGTCGACAACCTTGACGCTTCCGCCCGCAACCTGCACCCCGCTCATTAGCAATCGTTCCAAATAGAGATATCACAACGGGGGTACATACCGAAGTAGAGTTGGCCTTGCTCGCCGCAAAGGTGTACGGGAGCGTCGATACGCCCTGAGGGCTTGTCACCGACCACTTTGTGATGTCGGTCGGGGGAGGCGCGGAAGGAAGCATCCAGAGCTGGCGGTCGGGAATGTGGTCAAACGCCGAGGCGTTCACCTTGAAGTTCTTGGCGAGGACTTCCTTAGGGACGTGAGACATCCAGTCGGTGACCGAGAAGGTCGAGTCTTCGCTAAAGTCTCCATCGTCGAAGACCTAGGGAGAGCAGAAGTTTAATTATACGGATGCGCAGGGTTAGGACATAATTGAACGTACGAGGAGGAACTCGCAGCCGTCGGCGGTGTCGTTGAGACCCTGGATGGCGTGTGGGATACCGGCGGGGAAATACCACAAGTCACCGGGGTACTGTAAGGTTAATTTGATTAGTCATCAGCCTGGACAAGAATGGACGAGTATGACGTACGACATCGGCGTTGTAGTTCTGGCCGTCCTGGTTGGTGACAGTAGTGCGGCAGCTTCCCTACATTCACATTGCCGTCAGAGATGAACTTGTGAACAATTAATATAAGACACTCACAGCAAGGACATAGGCCCACTTTGTAGGAGACGAAGAGTTAGCAATCAGTCCCATACGAACTATACATTATGGGCTCACCTCAGCAGCGGTGTGCCAATGCATCTCACTATTCAGTACAGTTAGTACATTTTTGTCACGTTTAAGGCTCGGCTCGACTCACCGAATACCACCAGCCTTCAAGCGCATGTTCACACCAGCCATAGACGTAGCAATAGGCATCGAGTGGACTAAGCTAGAGTAAGTTTTATAACAAGATGGAGTAGTAAGTGTATGACATACCGTTCTGCTGACGCGCCCAACCACCATCCTGAACACGGTTGTGCGACAAGCTAAAGGGCCACTTCACGTTCGACCTTTAAACAAAAAAATTAGACCTCTCCAAAGCAAACCTCAAACTCTACTCACACAGCACCGTTATCCGTGCTCGGTCCATCCAACAAATCCGGGTTTTGACGGTCGATGGCGAGGTTCTGGGGACCCAAGAGGGACGCTCCACGAGAGCCACGAACAGGTTCCGGAGTGGTGTTCTGGAACTGGTCAAGGAACGAGTCGTTCGGGTCGTCCGAGGCGTAAGGAAGAGTGGGGCTCGGGAGCGACGAATCGGTCGTGGGCGATGGCACCGTCGAAGCAGAAGCAACGGTGCTGGTCGCGGCCAGAGTCGAGGTGGCAGCCTTGCTGGTCGTGGTTGAGGTCTTGGCAGACGCGGCCTGAGGAGCCGGAGCGGCGAGGACGGCCGAAGTGAGAGCAAGAGCGGTGACGAATGGGACGAACATCGTTGGACTGTGGACTGTAGATTGAAGAGTTGAGAACACCGGTGAAGAGGAGACCTCTGAATCTCTGTAGCCGGTCGACGAGCAGGTTTTATACGCTTCGAGTCGCCCGAATGTTCTAGTCAGCGAGTCCAGCGCGCCCTATGGAGTCCAATAATAGTACCCTAGGGCTTAGAGAGGGTGACGACGTTGAGGCACATACGGGCGGGGAGATCACGAGCGACGGCCTGCCAGTGCAATATCCGCACACTGATTTGGTTTGGTCGGTCTCGAAGCCGCCGCAGACATTTGTCTGTAGTTAACTCACAGATTACTGCAGCTACATCGAGCACCGACCCCGCGGGACTCGGCGCAAATCTAAGCATCGGGAGCTTATCGAGCCCACATCGCGCCGGCCCAGGAAGGCGAGAAGGGAGTCCACGAGTCGGGCGGTGGCCGATGATTTCGCATTCGTAAGAATGTGGGCTAAAAATGGAACGCACCTAGAATCATCAGGTAAGAAATGGATTGTTGTGACGATAATTATGAGAATGATGTCGAGAGAGACTTACGGAAATCCATTGTGATGCTCATTATGAGATGGTCCACGTCTATCCCGCAGCTAGTCTAAATCCATCCAACCCGGGGCGCCAATTCCTGCGTGGCCGATACAATAAATATGTTTCACACAACCGGAACGACATCGCCGAGCCGCGTGGCTGAACAAGATAAGCGGGTACCAATTAGCGTGAAGGCAAAGCGAGCCAAGGACGCTCAATCCCATTCTGCCAGCTCACCCGCTCGATCATCCTAATCACCCAAAGTCCAGAAGCCACAGGATACGAGGCACCACAGGCCTATTTTTACCCCGAGAGCGGAATCATATGAACGAAAGGGTAGTCGAATAAGGTGGGGAAGCAGAAGGCTGATTTGAAGGTCTATTCATAGCTCCCCCGCGGGTCTTGTCCTCCCGTTAAGCTTCGTTTGGGATACAGAGTGTTCGTCCAGGGAGTTGTATTGTTGACGTAGGAAACAAGTTGATTCCTCAAAGTGATTAGTCATCCAGGGTCAACACTCCCGAGGACTCCTCTAATCAGGTGGCTAAATTAATGTGCATCAGTCTATTGCCTCGTGAGCTCATTAAACACTGAATATGGAGGGAACTGAGCCCACCTTGTTATGAGGTATCTGGTGGTACTAGGCGGTGGTGCTGCGGTCTATATTTGGCCCCTATCGCTTGGACAGCGTGGGTCCCACCGCTGGCGGATGAATATTTCTGCCCGATAGCACATGCAGCAGCGCCTCAAGCGATATTTGAGTAGAAACATTCCTAGTGTATGATAGAAGAATTATCTGTTAGCGTTTGGGATAGCAGACGAGGTCGGTTGGAAAACGTACATCAGGAACGAAAACCTCACCAGCGCCGATCGTACAAGCGAGTCAGCCGAGTCCCAGTCAGACAGGAGCGTCGATCTTGTGACTGCGTCAACTCGCATAATCATAGGCATGATACAAGGTACAGCTCACTTATCATCTGTAAGCACCTTCTAGCTCCAAGTTACCAACTCCTCGATCTGGGTACCCAAGTCCAAGCGAAAATGAAGATGTCAAACAGAGGCCGCGTTGAGAATCGGGATCTTATCTTCTGTCTGTCAATCGTATCTTAACTAATTGCTCATTCGCGAAGGTCAACGCCCGCGCGGAAGCGCACAGTCATCTTGGTTCTGCTCGGCAGGAATGAGATTTTCGGCAGCATCTGGCAAACACCGGTGGTCTTCGTAGCAACGTCAGCCTGGACCAGTACTTGGTGTAATTTAAGGAACAATATCCACTTGCCAGGTACAGGCCAAGACCTTTGCCGCTAGCCCACATCCCAAGCTGAGCAAAGAAGAGGGATAGGGAAACAGGCAACCGAGAATGAGAGGTGAACGGTTTCGAGGCCCGGGCACATCACAAATCGTTTCTAGATAGCTTCAGACAAGTATACGTATGCGAAAGACCCGAGACGTTGTGGTCAAAGTCATACCCATCAGAGATCCTAAAGCCAGACTCAAAGATCCCAGGGGTAAGCAATCATGGAATAGCTTATTTGACAGGGTCAAAATGCACTTGTGAGGTGAGACAGTATTCTGTGGTGGCAGAGGTATACGTAGGCAGCACGACGTGGGAGCCAGAGTTGAGCATGACGCAGGAGCCAGAAATAGAATCATGATAGCAAAAGAATATAAATAGCATTAACACTATAAGAGCGATTCAACATGAAGTCTCTACGACCGCTTCAACAGATTAAAGAGGGTACGCTCAGCGGGACCGAGTTATTCACACATAGCCCAGCGAGAAAAATGCTAAGGGGTATCAAGAAGTCGTGGAGGCGCTCTTAGATGCTAGGCAGGGATAGTATTCTGACTAGTGTTCCACAGTGCAAAAACCGATAGACCAGGATTGCGGCGAGTCCAGCGTTGGGCAAGTAGCGCAAGACGACGAGATGATGGGAAGCAAAAACCACGGCATCAGCTCCAAGCTGGAGCACGTGACCTGACGTGCCAAGCTCGTCTTGGCCCTCGCAAATGCACGTAAACGGGACAGAGTTCTGGATACAGTATCGTGTTGACCTCCAGGCTCACTCTCTTCCAAGATTGCTCCCTGCCCGCTATGACTCGGCCTCTCTCCCCCTCCATGAGCTGATGTGTCATGCGTACGTTGGCCTCACCCTCGCCAACACAAACCACTAAACGGCTTCGAGATACGGTGTACGGTATGTTGCGGGGACCTGTACTTAGGTTTTTGTCGGATAATATTCCATAGTATGTTCTCCGTGTATGTAGAAATAAGTAGAACCTTCTAGAATGTATACACGCCAGAATGTAATCGAGTCAAGCGTACCATTGACTCACGCATATACGCAGTGACTGCGCACGCTCGAGTCTGTGACTCGAGCGACTTTCCTCAGGGTATATAAGGCGCATGAATGCGCCGTCTACCCCATCGATTTTGTATTGTATCTTTCCGTAGTAATTCATTCGTTTATTTAACTATCCAATTACATAGTATTTCCATAGT
>MU132153.1:13318-32273 GCA_015039395.1 Ceratobasidium sp. AG-I | reverse complement strand
TGTTACTTCGGTAACGGTCATGTGACTTCAACCTTATTCTCTCTTCTCTCCTCTCCACGACTGTCGATTACTAGAGATATATTTTATTTACAACAAAACTGTAAATACCTAGATAGCTCAATGTAGCGCTATATAGCGTATATAGCTGCTGTAGAAAAAGTGGAAAGGTCCCCTTTATATAGCTCTATGTAGCACTATATAGCAGCCCTAGGCAGCTACTACATAGAGCTATATTGCATATATAGCGCTATGTAGAAATGCTATATAGCACTACGTAGCGCTATATAGCAAACATGGTATAACCATATAAGGCAATTTCCTAAAAAGGAAACAGGTTTAGAATTAAGTAACAAAAATCATTTTTTAAATTTATGCTGACTCATTGTCGCATCCCTGGATCGACCCCCTTGATTTTATTCCCTTATTGTCGAATTTATCCGGCGCCTATCAGAACAGTTCCTAGGTCACATGATCCTGGCGCCTGTCACCTAATCCCCCGGAGTTCCCTCGGAGTTACTAAGACAAGACATCGCTTCCCTAATATTCCGTCTCTATGGTTCCCACTTAGCAACGGACACTTCTGACTTCTTATCGCACCATTATACATCCCTTTATCTATTGCACCATTGTTAGTATACGCTTCTTATTTGTATTAGAGTACTATATATACAGCAGGATTTCGACTGAGGAGACTCAAGTCGAAATACCTTGACATTCCCCCATTACTACCTAGATCCCTCTGCACCATTGCAAGGAACTAGTCCTCGGGTATATACACCCTCCACAATCCATCGCTCCATAGTAGCTACCAACCCCTTTCCAATACTCTAAGTCACACCTCCCATTCAGGGGTCGCGACACTCATCAGGCACCAATTTCAAATTGCTTAGAATGGCATGTGATTGTGCCTCATTGGGAGCAGTGATCATGATCAGCCAATTTCCAATCATGTCCCCCTTGACCCCTAAGGCAGCCTGAGTGCCCCTTTACCCCTCCCCCTTGGTCCCAGGTGCCACCCCCTAGCCTCCCCTGGGGGTATTTTCTAGCATATAGTCCAGTTGGTGCACAGGGGATGGAAATCTGCAGGCTGGTTCAGGAGATTGATCAATATTGGAAATGCCTCTATTAATAGAATTCCCTTTCCTGGGTTGACATAATTTGGCTGGCAGGTATATACTGCTATATAGCTCTATGTACACTATATAGCGCTATATAGCTCTATGTAGCTGCCTAGGGCGGCTATATAGCGCTACAAAGAGCTATATAAAGGGGACCTTTCCACTTTTCTACAGCAGCTATATACGCTATATAGCGCTACATAGAGCTATCTAGGTATTTACAGTTTTCCAGATGCATCTCAACTCATTCTTGGCTTTCACCTACTTGTAAGATATTGTATACGTCTCTCGTTTAATAGTAATGGACAAACAACGATGGGCTACTCCTCTACAATGAGGAACCACCTAGATTTCGAGGGTGATTTATACAACTCAACATCCCAGGACTACGAGGTGGTTTTCTTACTGGGAAATTGGTCATACATTAATCTAACCTTATATTTGTGTTGTCTTTTACCTTAGAAGTTGTCAAAACACTCAAACCGCTCATGTGTTCCAGGTTATCTGGGTCAAGATTAATTGCATTATAGCGGCAGTGTCAGCGACGACCACTAGGGAGGGGATATATGCACAGGCTTGGGGACCAGGCACAGCCACAGGTCACTTTAGAGCGACTGGGCTAAAGGATAAGGTAGATATGGGACAAGACCCAGGAGTATGATTTAAGTATTTGCACTTAGACTTAAGAGTCTTGGGCAGAAACCAATCAGGGACCAATGTGGTATGAAAGGGTAGGTAGGATGTGGTAGAGAACAGGAGGTCGAGTTCTGAGGCTTAAGGCTCTCAGTCTCTCCCTTATATATTCCTCAATCTATTTTAGTACATGAAAACTATTTTATAGAAGGAGTGGAAAGCGTATGGAGAGAAGTGTTGTGCTGGCAAGAGAAGTGCATATAAGCGAACCCTTAAGCGACGCACAGCCACGCTTACAAACAAGCGCCGTGGCTATGCTTACATCAGGTGGCAATCACACATAAATCGAATAAACGCGACTTAGAGAAACTGAGAATGAAGATAAAATGAAATAAAATCATAGAAAATCATAGAAAATTGTAATAAATCCGTGTCACGGTCTAGGCCATGACAGGCAGTGTAGGAACGACCAAAACGTAAAAGGTACTATGAGAATTACGATCACTCCTCATCTTCGTCAGAGATACTCAGCTTCCCATAGTGGTTGCCTTTGCGAGGTTCCGGAATCGAGTGCCTGAAAGACTTTAAGCCGAGATATCAAATGACAGCAGCAGAAACACTCACACATCTCGAACATGCCTAATCAATCCTTCTATGCTACCGGAATATGTCTTCCAGCAAGTGCCTCTGCACAGCTTGCAGTATAGTTTGTTCTCCGTTGGGATGTTGCCCTTGGGTTGATCACTCTCGCCAGCACTGTAGACCCAGTTTCTGCGGATGATCCGAGGGTCTCTCTCAGATCGCTTGAAATCCGCAGGTAAATGCTGGGATATTTTTCAGGCAGCGGTGCAGATTTTTTATCCGCAGGTTTGGATGTTGCATGCAATGTCGCATTCTCCGAAGTCTGCATATAAGTGCTGGAACAATTTACAAGGTCAACTTACGCCCTTGGAATTTTTGCACTTTGCTTTCAGATTTGGATAACTTTGTATTGAAATTTACAAGGTTCTATACAAATGGACAGCAATGCATTCATAGTAGGGCACATCAATGAATTAACTAGTGTAATCTCACAAAATAACACACGAAGAGCATCAGACCTTGTATCTGATAAACGGCAAGCCGCACACTTGCTCGCCGATACGAGTCACATGACACAAACAGGCAGCGGGGACCTTTTCTCCAAGGTTTTGGATCTCCAATTACTCTTTCAACGTTGTATTCCACTTATAGGGCTACAACAAATGCCACAATACATACACATACCATTTGTGAATAAGGACAAAACATGTTCTATACATGACCTCCGGCTTTGGAAAATCGGCAGGTGAGGGAAATCTGAGGTCAAACTGCGGGCATATAGGCTTAGAAATGTTTTATTGACTATATAGATGACTTGTGAAGTTGAATATTTAAGCAGCATTAGTGTACTGGTAAATGCACAGTGCAGTAAATCAGATTTGAACTTTAGATAGCAGGTTTGATCCTCTCTGAAGGCATTCTTTTTCAAATTTTCAGGTTTGGTATGGCACTGGATAATCCAACAGTTCGGATTTTGCCAATAATCCACCGGCAAATGCTGGGTGTATCCGCAGATATATGCTGGGTATATCCTTCATGCTGGCTCGGATGATTCGCATAACCGGTTTGGATGATACGCATGACCAGCGCGGAGAATACCCCATCGGATTATCCACGCTGGGGAGGTTTACTGTGCAGTAGTCGGAAAGATAACCTTGATTAGTGGCGGTTCGCTTTCAGCTTCGAGGTCGTGTGCGTAGATGTAAACAGCGTCAGGAACAATAGATGGGCGAGGCGTAAATAACAACTGGAAGCATCCGGATACTAGTTAAACGTCCTCTTCGAGGACATGACACCTTGCTTACTTGAATTGATTGAGGTAATACCACCTTTCCGCAACGCTTTTCCGTTAGTGGCAAATGAGCACCTTTGTAAATTTACTACGCTTCAGTACTAGCAAAAAGATCTGTTACATGTGCAAAAATAGCGTGGGATGTACTGTAAACAAGAGTATAAGAGAACAACCGAATGATTAGGATACATAATTATGTATACATGTAAATGAGAAAGTTGTATGCGCGAACCCGGTGGATGTTTTCTACTCACTTCACATACCCTAGAAGGTCTCCAACATGTATATAAGAAGTGCGAACGCATTCACCTCTTAATAATTGCTTGAACATATTAGTTTTACCTTTCACAATGCACCCAACACTTCTGGGATTGCTGCTTGAGCCCTACCGTACGTACAAGACGCCATTACATCCTAATTTACTTGTTGTTTGCTATGGTACAACTATACATACTATTGAGGACAACCGGTGTGCAGAGCTTCGCTCGCCGGTAGTCGATCACGTGACCAGGAGTCGATGGCCGGTTTCATCACCCATTGACACCTTGTCAAGTCTCCTATCTTTCTCCTGTTATTTCTCCTATCTCCATCTCTCATATTCTATCGTGTTCTACGCATACGCGTCCTCAATCCTGTCATGTAGTTACACACTCGGTTATGGCTTGTAAACGAGCGCATACACGCTCTCAATGCTTAGTATAAGTAGCTTGTATTGAACGAACTAAATACAACAGTTCTTTTACAATCCATTCCACTGCCTTACTAGCTAAGTAGCCTTGAGTGTTGAGAGGTTCTCGTATCATCCTCAATACATACATCGCTAGGGAGCCCAATGATCAATTGTGATTGAAGTTTGTTTCTCGAGTCTTTGGAAACCTAGTACTTGAAGCTCACTGATTTTCTTTCTCTTTTTTTCTTCACCCAAATCGCTTTTGCTGAAGCCTGCACTGCAGAATAAACTTGTTTTCTCATAATTTGATACAAGCTATATGCATGCAGGCGCCGGTTGCCAAAACCCTGCGATTCAGGTTACAAATCCCTCACATAACACACGCAAGTTGAATCTGCCTTTCAACCACACGAGGTCGCATCGGCTTGCCCCGCCTTGCCTGCAACACTAAAGTAGCGGGATCACCCTATTCAACGCTTACGTCGCCTTGTCGTGTAGTGATGCGATGGGATTGTTACAGGGTTTCGACTGCATGCTATTTAATGCGCACCTGTAACACAAACTTGCAGTGTGGGATCAATACCCGAGAGTGTTGAACACTGAGACTTTGCATGGCTTTGCGAATCAACAAATCAGGTGGGTATAATCCAAGCTCTTCCGTTTACTGTTGTGCTCATTGGATGCCATAAAATAATGAATTCTGGTAATAAGACTGTCAATGCGCAGTTCTGATGCACTTACGCAATGGCAGCAACATGGTAGCAGTTGGCAGGTAGTAGACACTAAAGATAAAAGGAACTTGAAAACAAATACAGGACGTGTTGTATCTTATGGGTTACGATAGAATAAAACCGAATCTAGTTTGGCGCCTAATTAACATCAGTCATGTGGTAAGGAATCACCCCCCAGTAAGGCGTCACCCGCTTGTACTCGACACAGAGTAACTCAAATGTTTTGAAACTTTGAAGAGTTGCTTATTGGAGCCTTAAAACTGTATGGTTTCAGTCTCACACCAAATTATTGAGAATCAGTGCTTGAATCTCGCAGAATAATCCAAGTTGATGGCAAAACATAGTTAAAAACAGGTCTGAAACTCATGTAGGAAGCTGAAGGTCTTGAATGAGACCGTAAAACTGTAGCCACAAAAGTGTAACATGCTAAGGAATACTCCAAGCCTGTTTAAAACCTATTTGAAGTAATGTGCAGCATACAGGAGTGACGGAAACCCAGCGTGAACTGTGTCCCGGGCAAGATGTGGCATCAAACATTGTTAGAAAACCGCTCAGATGGACTAGATAAACCACAAACGGGCTAAAGACAACCATAAGAAACAATCCTGCGCGGTTCCTGTTGGGATTTAGTTCCATTTCGCTATTTTCCCTCTGTTGCACTCGAACCTAATATACATTTTCTCAGGTAGCACACACGATATGATATATGAGATATATTGTACATGCTCGCAACAAAAAATCTTGTTATCACGCTGTTTGAACAATGTTTTTCAGTTGGATAATCCGGTGATGCCTTACTAGGGCAATAAGCGCCGAGGTCGATTGTGGGCTACAAAACTAATGCCTGGGCTCACACATATACACGAAGCCTAAAAGCTCAATATTTTGACTCTATATCAATTAGATGCTTAACAGCCAGACTCTCAATCTTTGTAGCAGAATCTGCGAAACTCGTGGAGTTTGGTCCCGATTGCGAATTGTGACACGTAACCCGGTGCATGATGTTAGTACAAGTCTGTTATGATCGGAGGTCAGGTGGAGTTGGTGGAGACGACGATAGAGGGGTGTTGTTTGAAAGTGGGCTGCTGGTTGCTCTGTGGCGCAGCTGAGTAATCTGAGCCCTCAAATAAGGGTGTGGACCTGTCACAGAATTCTGCATCAGTTTTGGGGTGTGAGTGACCTTGAAGCAAGGTGACTGTGCCAGGATTCAGACTGATATCCATAATCAGAATCCCATTCCGCCGCTGAGACACAAAGAACTCACCGAATTCCAGCAGCAATTAGTTAAACCTCCCTAAAGATTTCAGGGTCAAAGTTCTACGCTTTTGTACCGCTCGTCAAATTCAGTCCGTCGAAACATGTGGTGCCAGCAACCGGGTCCGTTCCACAAGCGTCGCTGGCTCAGTATCTGTTTGGTTTTGAGGCAAGAGAGGTTCATGGGCTCTTGCAGGTAAAGGCGGCGGGGACGGGTGTTCAACTCGCACTTAGCCTACAAAGAACTAGAGGAGTGTCTTGTCACAGCCCTCTTGGCTTGACTTAGGTGTGTCTCGACGTGAGTTGTTGAGTATCAAGTGGCGTTCTACAAGCTCTTAGTCCTAGCGATGGACTCAAGAGATACGGTGTTGAGGGTTAAACCTGGAGTGTTGAGGTGGCTAAGTACGACGTTGTCTCTTATCTTAAGAGTGTTGGAGGATGGTACAAGTGATGCGCTAAAGCCGTCACTTATAGTACTGTCCTGCCTTCACACCTATGAGGGGAGATTGACGAGGTAGAGCAAGCTGGAGATCCCAGGCTTGCTCACCCTTCTTTTATACACAGGAGGCGTACAGCCTCGTAAGTACATGTGAAAGTCTATCTACCAGTAAGAGCGCACAGAAGCGCAAGGTGAAACGCAAGAGTCACCATAAGGCGTGGTCTGTGCGTACGGTCCAAAGGAGAGTTTGTGGTCAGGCGTTGTAAGCCACGAGTCCGTGTCTGAACGAGTCAAAGGCCAGACCTTAGACGAGAGAAAGACACACAAAAAGAAAGAAAAGAGTCCGGTGGGTTACAACATGTCTGCGTTGTTGTACACTTTGTATGACACAGGATTGTGTTCTGGGACGCAAGGGAAAGCCTGGGTATTTGGAGGAGGCGAGGGTGGAAAATGGACCGATCCCGTAGAGAAGAGACAGTTGAACCTGATTGCGACAAATCAGTATGTGGTTTAGTCGAAGTGGCGGTGCTCACTTGCAGAATCTACCGGCCCAGCCTACAACCACACCGTAAATATTCCCCTCGAGAATCCGTGAATAGAGGTATAACTGCCAACTAAACATGTTATGTCAGCCACACCACTGCCCCCACCAAGAATGCATGACTTGGTATGTCCCGAATAGAACATTGCTACCATCGATGACCTACAGAAAGATGGGGATTTGTGGAAGCAAACAATGCGAAGCACACACGTATGAGTCTAGATACCTGTGTGATATTGGCGAGATACGGAAAGAACGGAAGTACCTAGAACTTACTATCCGGCAACCTCGCTATTTTTATATTTGGGAACTCCAAGTCCAGTGTCGACAACATATTAGGGACATAGGTATGCTAGCCTAAGCGAAGGGCTGGTTATGGTGGCCCGGAGCTTGTCGGAAGATTCTACCTGATCGTGGAGCAATGAAGCTGAGTGAGAGATGCGATGAGAAGTATCATGATTCAACTGACCAGTTGACGGCGTGGGTCGGTCTTCTCAGGAAGTGCCATGAGCTTGACGGTGTTTGGGCTCTTAAGAGCAACATCAGCAAAAACCCCCTTCGCTCCGGAGCCTGGGTTTTGCTCAGGATCTCCCAGGAGCAGAAGGAGCATCATATATGGGGCTCTGGAGCACTCTGGAGCACTCTGGAGCCATGCATTGATGTCTCCGGATGGCTCCTGAGACCTCAATTTCAAATTCATTTCAAATGGGTCCCAGATTGTCCGCCATCCCTGAGGGACCCTGAGATCATGAACTAGACCCAAATTGACCTCAAATTGATGGAGAAATGAGGCAAACATGTACCCAAATCTGGAAAGAATCGCGTGTGGGACAATAAAACATGATTTTCCCCATCATTTATTTGACAATTTCAAATCTGACAATGCTTACATAACTTTCAGAGCAGGGCACATCTTTTATGCAATTTGAAATTTGTCCTAAAAAGGCTTAGTCAATTTGCAATAAAACCTAACTTTTGAACCAGCCATTTGATTTCCATCCCCTGTTGACCAAACAGGCTAAATGCTGTAAAATACCCTTGGGTGAGTAGAGGTGGCATTTTTGGCAGAGTGACACAAGGGCTGTTGAGGAGGGGACTTGGGCCTGAGACTTGGCTCTGATCAATCAAAGCTCAAGGGTCCCACTCAGCTGACTAGTGGCTGTTCCCCGTGTGCCTGACCTGTGATGCCCAAAGGGGAAGCCCTCATCTATCAATCAGTGATTAGATGGATAAGAGCTCCTGAGCACAACAGTTGTGCTCATGAGCATGCTGGAGCACTGGTCTTGTGCTCATCAGAGCTCCAGAGTGCTCCTGAGACCATATGATGTGCTCCTGAGGGCTCAGGATAGGGGGGCGTGGCTCCAGGTGCTCCAGTGCTCCTGAGTGCTCCGGAGCACCCCAGAGTACTCCGGAGTGAAGCAGGATTTTGCTGAGAACCAGTTAGCAGATGAGAGCAAGGGGAAAGCAATAATCACTCAATTTCTCAAATGATCTGAGGACCCGGCAAACCTCACCATTGAGTTCCGTCGAGTTGAGATTAAGTGCCACACCACGTTGTATCAACGCGACTCACCAGCAAAAGAAGGAGCTCCTCCTTCCAAGGTCGAGAATGTGACTAGGTCTTTGGCCGATACACATGCTCTACCAACTCAAGCCTCCCATTGAAGTCCAGCTCTTTTGGCTTGGGTCCACCTGTCTTCCCCTCCAGCTTGGCACAAAAGACATGCCTCCATTGACAAACCTCAAACCTCCCAGGTCTCGTGCTCTGCTTGAATCCGCCCGATCTCTGGCTGGCCTGGCCGAGTCTTTTCTTGAGGATGGCGGAGAGGCTGGACACTTCGCCGTCTAGGTCCATGGGTAGGTATGTCGAAAGATCAGCACACGAGACGGTGGCCGTGAGAATTGAGGGAGGTACGGGTGGAGGTTGCAGATGTGCTGGCCAAACTGTCTGTTCTCAAGTGCAAGGATGGGCCCGCAGCTATCAGTCAAGGTCAGGCGAACAGAGTATTCGTCGGGCCTAAGAGGCTTGCGTTTGGGAATAAGGTTCGATGGGATATGCTGGTGGCGTTCTGAGTGTATAGTTGCACTGTCGGGTGATGGTCGTATTTGTGGGGAGCAATTTACCTGGTTTCCAAGCCTTCCTAAAATGGAACTCGTGCTCACCAGTTCACATTTGATTTTTCAGGGTCCAGTTGTGCAGTTCTAGAAGGCTTGGTACAACCTGGCATGTAGAGGGCTGTGCTTTACGCGCCTCGGTACCCATTCTTCAAATTGTAATACAGACACGTGTACTATATAACATATACTATTTCAATTTAGTAGACGAATGGTACATTTTTTGATACGTGAATCAAAGATCTGACAGTCGAAAATTGACGTGCGAAACCGGGTCAAAAATGCGAAATCACTATGAGTGAGTTAAGCGCTGATCTCAGGGTCCTAGTGCGCAACCTACCAGACAAGGCATACATGCTGCCTTTTCAGCGTCGTACTATCCTTCTCCAGTTAGCCACAACATGGCGGCGATGAATGAGCTACTAGACAATGTTTTGCTTACTTGAAATCCATTTTTTGATGAAGAGGATCTTCCCAAAGCTGAAGATGCAGCCTCTGAGACTGACAACAGCCCTACACTGTGCGCACTGGAAATGCTTGATGAAGCTGGGATATCCTTATTGCAGCTGCTAGACGACGTTGTACTTGGAGGCTCTGGTATTTGAGGCAATAAACTTGTTATCAAGGCTCGCACTAATATATACACGAGCGGGGTTTTCCCTCGAGTCCTTTCTCATATCCGAAAGCCAACAAAAATGTGCATTTGTGGCGTAGCGCATAAGGAAGCTCGGGCTCAGATTGAAGCTTGGGCACTGGAGACATCAAAAGATGTTCTTCATCTTGAGCTGGTACAATTTGCAAAGACGACTAAGGCTCCGGGTACTGAAACAGATGTCGTCAGCGAGGAGTCACTCGCAGGGCTTACATTTGATTCTATACTGGAGGAGATTTCGGCGCATGTGTCTCAGCTACCTGAAGTCAATTCCCTGTATACAATTTAGACAATCGTGCATAGAATGAGCCATGTACATATCATTGTAAGTGACTCCGTACAAATCATTACCCTGATTCCACCCTCACGCTCAAAGCCAGCCACCAATAACACCTTGTCGAATTTGCCTCGGCAGGCATGATAGATGTCCACTAAAGACCACAGCTCTGGGACAATATGCTGTCGCAGGAGATGGAGAATAACATGAGCAAGTGGTTGCGAGTCTACAAATATGAGAGTATAGCTAGGTAGCTTGGTCTGGGAAGGAAAATAGTCGAGAATCTCCATAACCGAACGAGCAGCGTGCTTCAAGCGATGCACCAAGACTGCCAGATTAGTACGATAGTTTCCTAGGTTCATTGTGACCGAGTCTTTTCCAAATCGAAGCATTTTTTTTGATGGTTTTATGGGTAAGATTGTTTGTAGTAGCAGTGGCAGCAACGTAGGGGGTTTTGTGCGTGAGTATGAGCTTCAAGTCGCCGGTCAACGAGTAAAGAGGTCGAAATCCTTCCACCCAGCTAACAAGTACGTGTGCTTCGTCCAAAACGACCTGTAACAATATATGTATATACGTAGTATAGAATACAATGGTATAACTATACTATATGCTAGCGCAGTAAGACCTCAGGACGACGCCGGAGGCGTCGGGTAAATGTTAAGGTAAAAGAGAATATATTGAATGGGAACTGGTGGATGAATGCGCTCGCATTCATCCTTATATACATGTAGCAAGACCTTCTGGATGGTTCCAGAGGCGTAGAGGATAATCTACCGTATGCACACATATATGACTTCGTCCTATATGTGTGTACCTATTCAGGTATGTATGTCATTTGATTGTTCTCTTACGTTCTCTATCATTCCAGTACATTTGTATGTATTCTTTATGTATGTACAGATATAGTAGAGACTTTTACACGACCATTTGGCAGCCACGCTTGGCAAGCTCGGGGGATTTGATGGCGGGGAGGAGTTGGGTGGTGTCCAGGAATGCTTCGATTGACGATATTATAACTTGGTACTGTCCAGAATTAATTTCCTGTATAGTTAATGTTGTTCCCAGGCTTCAATTATATAGAATGCCAGGATGTATGTGGTCTTTCTTGCCTTGTATAGTCCAGGGTAGTTGGTAGTCGCATTCACAGCGATGGCGTTGAGTCCCCACTTCTGAAAGGTCATAGCTTGCTGATTTCCGAGGGCATTGAGAGGAGAGATAAGCCAGATAATGAGATTAGGATCCACAAAGCAATTCATCATGAACACTAGAGTATTCTGAAGCCAGTACCAGCCAGCACGAAGACGTCACGCCCGAGATGCAAGGCGAGAGAGCAGTCTAGCTGCCAAGGATAGGGATTAATGCCTGTAGCATTCCGAGTTGCCAGTGCCAGAGACTGCTTATACAATACACAGTACGCCTCTGAGCCATAGACAGGCTCGCTGTGCAGGAGAGGTTGTCCAGGATCCGCATCAAGAAGCAGTAAATCCTGTTCATTGCACTCTGGGTCGCTATACTCGTCTAGCAAGTCGCTCATACTGCATCAGAGACTGCCCAGATCATACAGATATAAAATAGAATATATAGCAGCCCAGAAAACCCATATTAATACCAGAATATGTCGACGCGAGCTCGGAGTCGATCTCGCGCACTAGGACCCTGAGATCGGTGCTTAGCGCTTTCCTAGTGATTTCACGGTTTCGACCTGGTTTCGCTCGTCGATTTACGACCCTCAAACCTTGGATTTACGTCTTGCAAAGTGTGCCATTCGAATCTACAACATCGAAATGGTATATCTTGTTTATGATTTGTGTCTATATTACAATCTGAACGACCAGTACCGAGGCTGGCGAAGCACAGCCCTCTACATGCCAGGCTATTCCAAGCCTTCTGGAACTTGCTTGCTCCCGTCCGAATTTGCAAATTGCAAGCAGTGAGTTTCCTTTTGCGGAAGGCTTGGACCCAGGTAAGGGAGCAATAGTAGCCAAGAGGAGTGACGGAGCCATGGCGTTGTAGACGGTCAGGAACGGAAAATGAGCGCTTATTGAGTTGATGACATCACACTACCTTAGCCACATGACAATCCACGATTGTATTTTCCAATCACACCTGTGGTGTCTCGGTTTCTGCTCTGAAGCTTTCTGGCCGCAACAATGAGATAAGACGCACGATATCCCGCTTGTATGAGTGTGGTGCAATATATCCCCGACTAGAAATCCGTCAAATTTGGTCTAGCCACGATCTGATAGGTACAAAAGTCACTCGTCGCTAAAGGTTCTCCTCCACTGTGGACCCTCGGTCTACGGATTCACCGTAGAAGAATCCCCAAAGTTAGCTACGGGAGTCCCGTGAGTGCACAGTAAAAAAATCCGAAGATAAACTGCAAGAGTTCTGTTGCTTGGCGTCAGTATATGCTACTTACGGATCATAGCTACTTTGCCGCTATTTTCTACAGATTTCAGTCTAAGTTTTTTACGGATGTAGCCCAACAGATACATCACTTCGTCCAAATCATTTCATACCCCAATCTTTCCAATAATCATCAGTAATCATATTAGATCGGTACCAGTATTCACTACATACAAATGCCAACGAGGGTAGACTACTATGGTTGGTCAGAAGGTTGATCTTTCCCACTGCAACGACCACTACGACTTGAAAGATAACTATACCCACTTGATAATTTGTCACTACGTAGGACTCATCTTCAGGAGTAACATTCATTTTAGTGAATTGCATAGGCACTCCTGTAGTGGCTGCGGCACGATGCCGGACACGCCTATCCAAAAATCAGCAGGTTGACTGCGGATGCATCTACGGAAAGTCACCGGAAAGCTCTTGCATACAACCGGAGAGTCTAGATCCCCCAATCACCTGGCAGACTGCATCCTCCGGATCGAAAGTACTGTGCAGCTCCACAGTTATCCGGATACATCCGAGCTGCCGCCAACACCATTTTCTATGTCCCGCTGGCATCTCCTATTTTATTGTCACAGGAAACATCATTGACGTGTAGCCAGATGTATCATTTACCTATTTTACGAGCAATCAGGGTACTAGCTAATGATCTGCCGAAGATAGTATGATGCAGACTTCTCAAAACACGGCTTCAAATGTCGTCCTACCTGACCAAAAATAATTGAGCTCGAGTACCCTCCTATGACGTGTCTACAAAAATCAGATCATTCGGTAGATCTATACACTCTGTACAATACTTCAAGGTTTATTCAAGTCCTTCTATTGAGCTGGTGGTAATATAACGCAAAAGACAACCCGCTGACCGAGTCAACCTGCTGAACAACTAACCAGTCCATCCGAACCATCTTCAAGCCATCCAGCCTCCACAAGCCAAACTCAAAGTCCGAACTATTAGAAATCGAAGTTAGAAAATGCCAATGATTATTTTAAAGACTTACTAGTGTTTCACTTTGTCCCCCATTAGGGGACAGAGTGAGGTGGTGGGAGGTTTATGTCCTCTGAGCACCGGAAGTATTTGGCATGGAAGCAAAAGCCTCCAGATGTGTGTGTAAGCACGTCACCCAATTGGCGCTTGTAATGCATACAACCCAACTTAGGCTCAAATTTTCTACTTTTGCCGTGCCAAGATTTTCTATGGTTGGTAATTCTCATCTATTCTACGGATTCCACCAAAGATGCTCTGACAGCTGGGAAAATCCGTACCTGAAAACGAGAAATCTGTAGGTGGGACTCCACTTACGGAAATCTGGTGCGACCCAAACTATGGATTGTCCTGAGCTTCTCTACAGTTCTCGGAGAATCCATAACGGTATCTATAGGAAATCTGTAGGCGTCGGGACCATAGTGTTCTCTTAGTCCTGTTGAAGTTGCGACATGCTATGCTCCTTCAAACACAGTAAACCTCCCAGGTGCGGATGATCCGACGGGGATTGTCCGCACCAGTCGTGCGAAACATCCGACCCGGCCATGCGAAATATCCGACCCGGTACGAGGGATATACCCAGCATATCTATGCGGATACACACAGCACTCACCAGCAGATTATTGGCAAAATCCGAACCGTTGGATTATATGGTAGACTAGCTCACCTAAAAGAATCCAAAAAGAGTTACTTCGCAGGTGTCAGCGACGACCACTAGGGAGTGACCTGCAATGGCTCAGAGTCCACGCAGAACCAAACTAGCTCAGGGCTTAGTTGGTGAAAGGGCTGCCATCGATGCTCAAAGGCAAAGGGGTCTTACAAGGGTAGGATTTGGGACAAGACCCAGGAATATGATTTAAGTATTGCACTTGAACTTAAGAGTTCTGGGCAGAAACCAATCAGGGACCAAATAGGTATGAAAGGGTAGATTGGATGTGGTAGAGAACAGGAGGTCGAGTTCTGAGACTTAAGGCTCTCAGTCTCTCCCTTATACATTCCTCAATCTATTTTAGTACATGAAAACTATTTTATAGAAGGAGTGGAAAGCGTATGGAGAGAAGTGTTGTGCTGGCAAGAGAAGTGCATATAAGGAACCCTTAAGCGACGCACAGCCACGCTTACAAACAAGCGCCGTGGCTATGCTTACATCAGGTGGCAATTACACATAAATCGAATAAACGCGACTTAGAGAAAGTGAGAATGAAGATAAAATGAAATAAAACCATAGAAAATCATATAAAATTGTAATAAATCCGTGTCACAGTCTAGGCCATGACAGCAGGGAGCTGAAGCTGAGGCCTGGAATTTTCCGCTGACCAATTGCGGCATGATGTAGCTGTTGTGCTATTGTCTCTTAGAAATGCTTTGCCAATGGTAAGCTATAAAGCACTTCGCGGTCACCCAAGCCCGTATGTCCGCAGCTTGCCCTCGGATTTACCTTACTCTCGGATTTTCCGAAGCTGCAAGCCATGTATATAGCAAATTTTCTCCTAAGTGAGAAATGATGTATATATAAGGAAACATATATTGTAGCTATAGAAGTGAGCTGCCAAGTTTAAAGATTAGTGAGGAACCCAAATCTTCAGCCAAAAGGTTTGTGTTGGCCGTTTGGGTCATGTGACTTGTATTGGCGAGCAAGCGTGCACTCGCCGTTTATCGAACGCAAGGTATAATACTTTTGACGGGTCTTACTGTAAAACTACACCAGTTTATTTATTGCTTTTTCTTACCAGAGTTACATTGCTTTCCCTTAGTACAGCGCCAGCGCCACATAAGTTCCAACCTACGGTTGTCAAAGTCCAAAGGCAAAACTCAAAAAACCCGAGGGTGCAAACTGCCCTAGTAAAAAGTTCCAGCGGTTACATGCGGACTTCTGAAAATCCGACGTTGTGTCACAACCCAAAGTGGGGAGTGAACGCTAGGTGTGGATGGGTGTTTACACACAGGGGCAAGGCACTCTTGGACGATTACAGCCGCTATAAAGCCAGCTAACTTGTGACTCTTTGGGGGAATCGACAAGGCGAAAGTGTTCTGGCTTTCCAGAGACACTGAGCCTGTTCTTTTATACATTCTCAAGCACAGGTATGTACAAACAAGCGTAACTGTGAGTCACATAGCAACGGAAGAAAAGAAGAGTCCGTAGATATTGGGGAAGGGTTAGTAATGATGCATAAGCCATGGAACGTGCCGAGGCGGCAGTGCTATAGGCGCCGAGGTCACGTGACATAGAAAGTGATTGTACAAGGTTGGCAAAAATAGCAGAAAATACAGAAAAACTGGGGCGTGCCCACAAGGGTCACGACATTGCCCCCCCCTTACGACCAACGCTGGCGGAGACTGCTCGGGCATGCTGCGGTACTGGCAACAGCGTCCGGGTGTGCAGCGTGGAAGTCATCCACCACCTCGCTGGCATTATTCCTGAGTTCAACCCCGTTTTCCCATGTGTCCTCAGCTGGCCCATATCCCACCCAGCGGACCAGGTATTCGAGGCGTCCTCGGTGAACACGTGAGTCCAGGACCTCCTGTACCTCGTACTCCTCCTCGCCCTCTTTGATCTCAGGATCAGGTGGATTTGTGCTCTCCTGCCCTACTCCTGGGGGAATGTAGTGGCTCAGAAGTGAGGCATGGAAGACATCGTGGATTCTCAAGGACTTAGGAAGCTTCAAGCGGAAGGCCACAGGGGATATTTGCTCCGTAATCGTGTATGGGCCTAGACGTTTGTGAGCCATTTTCTTGGACGGCCTTGTGGTTTGGATATTTGCAGCAGACAACCACACTTTTGACCCCTCTTTGAAGCTTGGCATTGGGTGGTCAGTTTTTGAGTAAGCAGCCTGGGCCATCAGGAGTGCAGCAGCGGTCTCATCCCTTATGGACTCCAGCAGCGAGGCATGTTCGTCTGCGTTTGGGCTGCCAGTCTCGGCCTTGGAGAAGGACAAGCGAGGATGGAGACCGTAGACAATCTCAAACGGACTTCTCCCAGTTGCAGTGCTGACGGAGTTGTTGTGACAGAACTCAGCAATCGGCAGCCACTTTGCCCAGTCCCGCTGCCGGTGTCCCACGTACGCTCGTAAGTACTGCTCGAGCCACTGGTTTACCCGCTCAGATTGCCCATCAGTCTGTGGATGGTAGGCCGATGAGAAAGAGGCCTGGATGCCCAGTCGCTTGTATAGTGCACGCAGGAACTTGCTGTTGAATGTGGCCCCTCGATCTGAGACTGTGACCTTGGGCGTCCCATGCAGTTTCCAGACGTTCTCCACAAACAAGTCTGCTAATTCAGGGGCGGACATTGATTCTCTGCAGGGTATGAAGTGCGCCATCTTACTGAAGCGGTCTACAACCACCAGTATGCTGTCATGGCCTGAGCTTGTTGGTAGTTTAACAATCATGTCGTACGTGATTTCCTTAAAGGGACCCGATGCTGGTGGAAGAGGTTGTGGCGGTACCCTGGTGACTACGTTTTTTGACCTTTGGCAGACGTCACAGGCAGAAACAAAGCGGTTTATGTCGGCCTTCATTCCTGGCCAGTAGTAGGTTCGACTGACAGCCTCCAGGGTACGCAGTTGTCCCTGATGGCCCATCTCCGGGGGTTCGTGGTGGTCTCGTATGATGGTCGCCCGTCGCTCGACCCCGTCAGGGATAAGGATGCGATCTTGATAGTATAGCACGTCGTCCTCTAGCGTGTAGTCCCTGAACTTTTTTGCAATGGACCGGGGCACGTCCCCCTGTTTGTCGAAGAAGTCCATGACCAGCGCAAGGTCTGGGTCTTCTCGTACGGCCTGGGCTAACTCTGACTTCCAGTTTTCATCCGTAAGCACCGCTTTAAACCCCTTCAATTGTCCCGGGTCCAGCATCACCTGTGGGACAGGCTCAACATCACCATGATCCGCTCGTCTGGAGAGTGCGTCCGGCTTTTCCGACTGCTTGCCTGGCCGATACGTGATTTCAAAGTTATAGCTCGACAGGAAAAGGTGCCAGCGAGCATGACGCCGATTGAAGGTGTGGGCTGACCGCCAGTATTCTAGGTTGCGATGGTCCGTGAGGATGGTGATAGGTAGCTCTGTTCCTTCTAGATGTATGCGCCATTCCGCAAGGGCCCGTATAATGGCAAGCAGCTCCTTATCATGTGTGTCGTAGTTAACTTCAGCCCCAGTAAATCCCTTGGACATGTAGGCAACAGGGTGCAATCGGCCATCCTCTTGTCTTTGACTCAGCACCGCACCCATAGCCACACCAGACGCATCAGTCTCCAGGATGTAAGGTTTGGAGGGATCTGGGTGCGCCAGTACAGGGCAACGAGCCAGGGCGGCCTTGAGCCCATCAAAAGCTTCCTGGTGGCTATCATTCCATTCCCAAGCCTGGGTTTTCTGGGTTAACCCGGTCAGGGGCTTGACAATTGAGCTGAAGCCCTGGACAAATCGGCGATAGAAGTTGGCAAAGCCGATGAACGCTTGCACTTCCTTTACGGTTTTTGGTGTCGGCCATTCTTGGATTGCAAGTACTTTTTGTTCCTCCATGCTGATGCCTTTGGGCGAGACCACCAGGCCCAGATAGTCAACCTGAGTGACAGAGAAGCTGCACTTGGAGGGTTTGCAGAACAGGTGGTTGGCCTGCAGTCGTCTCAGCACCTCCTTGACATGTTGCTCATGGTCCGCAGGGTCCTTTGAGAAGATCAGAATATCGTCCAGGTAGACTATGACCGTTACGTCCAGGAGATCGCGTAAAATATCGTTCATGAAACGTTGGAAGGTGGCCGGTGCATTGGTTAGCCCGAATGGCATTACTAGGTACTCGAAATGGCCATGCTTGGTACGGAATGCCGTCTTGTATTCCTCCCCCTCCTTGATCCTGACGTTGTTGTAACCCCAGCGTAAGTCTAACTTGGTGAATAGTTTGGCGTCTTTGAGTTTCTCAATCAGGTCCTCTTGTCTGGGGAGTGCCGTCCTGTCCTTGATGGTTACAGCGTTGAGGCGCCTGTAGTCCACGACCAACCTCAAGGAGCCATCCTTCTTTTTTACAAACATGACTGGTGCGCCGCCTGGGGATTTGGATACTCGGATTTTTCCTGCTTTCTTCTCCTCCTCGATGTATTTAGTCAGGGCCTCCGACTCTGCTGTTGACATGGAGTAGATGGGGCCATAAAGCAGGGGGGCGTTGTCCAACAACGGGATTTCACAGTCATAGGGTCTATGTGGCGGTAGAGTGGTGAAGAATTCTTCACCAAAGATGTTGAGGAATTCGTGGTATTCGGGTGGGAC
>MU132152.1:647274-719390 GCA_015039395.1 Ceratobasidium sp. AG-I | reverse complement strand
TCTGGACCGTCTGTGGAGCGTTGGAAGGTCCATGGGTCGGCCAAGATCACAGCATCAGGTATAACAGGAAAGTGAGAAATTATCTTGAGATGAAGCTCTAGCGGAAATTTGGTAAAGCTATGTTGAGAATTGTCGCTGGCTGGTGCACCGGTAACAACAGTCATAGATCTTTGAGTGGTAGGCGAATTAGCCATGTCCGGTGGCTCGCGAGTTCCTGTGCTACTGTTTGACAGCATAACCTAGAGAAAATATAGCTCTCCTGCGTGCCGAAACCTTCAGGTGGTGGTGTGTGGCGTTCCTAGTCATGAACACCATCTCGGGTTGCGAGTGATTTTATTTCCGAGTCATCAACTGGTCTTCCCCAGGCCCTTATGGTTAGCCGCCCGGAACAATTTGCCGACTAGGAAATGGGAGCTGTGGACCGCAGCGTGCGAAGAGACACAGGTTATACTGAAATGCAAACGTAAGGGCGCTAGAGCACACGCGCTGCATATTCCGAGATCACATGCCGCCCGAAGACTCGTTCGTGCCTCCACATACGCGTACGCATCGCTTCACCCTCTCGTCACTATGTTATCGTTTTTCTCTCCCGCCCGCCCTCCTTTTCATCACTGCTTACACAGTTCAGTCTGGCCCACCGACCCGCGAGTCATCCTCGCGTCCCGGCGCCCCGGTTCAACCCCCCCCCCCGCTGCCCTTTTGGCGGCGCGGCGGTTGCCCCATCCACTACCGGTCTTAACTATGTTTAGCTACTGTACAATATATGCACCATCATATACCATACATGCGAAATGGCGTAGAGCACCGTTGAAGGATCAGTTCTCGTTTGTCAACACCGCCACTTGAGTCTGTGCTTAGTTTGGACATGTCTGCACTTGTTTTGTTGTCCTGGGTAGCGCCAGTCTGTCAAAATCTTGATTCACCCCGAGACTCGTGGTTGACTCGTGAACTCCTGCCATCGTCAGGTATCAAAGCTTAACAACGGTATAGCGAATAGACTCCATGGATCGATTACGCGGTAAGCCCTTGTGTTAGTGGGCCACGCGAGCTCACCTGACTTCTATACTCACCAGATAACGCTCCTCCTGGAGTGGCACTTGACCAATCCCTCTCTGATCCTGGAAGTCCCGAAAATTTCGGACTTCATTCTGCTAGGCCTAACGCCCGTGCGCAGTATAGACGCGGAGGTAATGAATATGCAATTTCAACAGGCTTCCCTCCAAAAATATCCTATTTCTTAGGCGCCGGTGCAGATAACCGCAAACAAACCCTCCTCACACTCATAGACGAGCTTGCGGAGCTACGAGCCGAAGGAAACGACCAAGCCAAAGGAGAAGATGTAACATACGGATGTAAGTGTTCTGTCATGGTTTATAGTGAATCGTGTGATGCTCTGCGCCCCACCAGATGTGGGTGAGGAAGAGAACGACAAAGCCTAGAATTCTTCACACATCAAGATTATGTTCTAGTTCATAAATCAATCCCATAGCTGTTGTGCTCAATCCGTTCATCAATAGCCATTATAGACCAACAGTCACGCACTGAAACCGAAGGTGTGCGGCGGTTTCAAACATTTGATGAAAGGATTCGCAACCTCGATCTCAAACTTCAATATTTCGTCAACGGAGTGCGCCAGCTTGGATCTAGTGGTGGGTTGCTGTACACGGTGCATTGCTTGAAGTCATCCTTGGCACAAGTTCGTCATGACTTCCAAATCAATGTTAGTCTATTCCAGTCTTACGAGAGTCCATTCGTTAACTCGAAGTTATTTAGGCCTCAGGACTCTTCGATGGAGTTTTACGCCAATCAGGTTCCAGTGCTAAGCTCTCGCACTTGCTCAAGCCTGACGTTTCAGCTTTGCCTTTAGAGAGAGCAGGTCGCGTTGACATGCTGCCACAGCATCTTATTTCGTTGGCGAAGGAACTTGGCAGGTTTTTGGCTCGAATGTGAGTGTGCTGTTCTTGCGCTACGTATCATCAAAACCTCACCTTTACCCAATAGAAACGGCGTTACAGGTTACTTGGACGAAGTCTTCAACGCGGCAATTGACGAATTTGTGCATGATTTGATGGTTAGTGCACGCAATTGCTTGTGCTACAAGCTCCCATTTCTTAATCGCGCCTCGTCTATAGTATCGCGCCTCATGTTTAAAGGAATTTGAAGGCGAGTCAAGAAACGGCAGCGATCGTTTTGGTTGGATATCTCTGTACTAACTTGTGAAATAGGAAATCTAAATCGGACTGCCACGGCGAAATACATCAATGATCTTACGGAGGAGTTCACTCCTCAAATTGACAATATTGCTGCGTCGCTAGATAACTTTACCCTCGTAAGTCTCCCCCTCCTCCTCCTCCATATGAGTGTACTACTATGCCAGTTTGTGTATAATGATATATTCAGCTTACCTCTATTGGGTAAACATAGGTTGGCGTACCGACAATTGTTGCGGCGCAAAAGCAAGTAGCTTCAAGGTTTCAAAACCTTTCGACTGTGGTACGGCCTTTTGCTTAGAAATATGAGGTTTCTTGCACAGTTTTATTCTCTCGTTTCAGGCGACGTTTTTTAGCGGAGTAACAGCCACAACTCTCCAGGTGAGTGAACATGCATCATAAATCACATCAAAATGATATACTGATAGCCTCTCCTGCTTCCAGTATAGGTATTTGTTTCATTTAGGTCGCCATTATTCTCAGAACTTACGCATGCAGACAGTTTCGAAACGCATGGAACCTTCTTGCCTGATTTTGTCAATGCGATGTGGATTAGTGTAAGCATGCATAGCTAGATCAGGAGGTTTTGTTTTGATATATGTTATAATTCAGAGTCTCGTGCTATCGATCGGAAGCATCATCAACTCTCAAGTATGTCCCGTTATTATCCCACTTTTACTTGTACAACAACGGTTAATGTTCACATTCTAGCTAGCGTATTACTGTAACGTTACGAGATCCCTACTAATTTCAATGTTTGCTCTAACGTTACCTCTGTCACTCAAGGGCGAACGGCTGAGTGTTGTCCTCCCCGTAATCACGTACCTTGGTGGATTGAGGTTTGGGTCACACGCACACCGCTAATTTTGCTTGTTGTAAGTCATCGTCCGAATATACGGGCTCATTCGATCTAATGTCCCTCTCCTAGGGATCAGTGTTTACGTTCTTGGCTGGATTATGCGGTCCGTCCGGATTTATATTGCGCGTAGTATTGAGATCAAACAGCCTACTTAACAGCATTCACGTATAGCAGCAGCCAATCCCCCGTTGTGAGGCACATCGTTCTTATCCTCACAGCAATCATGTCCGCGGCGCTTTGTGTGTTGTTTTGTGCGTGTTAGGCAAACCTGGTTTCTGATTTGATTGCTCTGCCATAGGTCTTGTGTGCCTCTGGCTGATAGGCGAGCAATGGGTGTTTAGCAGTACCCAAGGTCGAATCTTTTTAACTGGACTATCGCAAGAACTTTGCCAAACCTTCCTTGCCACTTCGGGACTTGGGCCAATTCGGGACACAGCAGGATACGTCTTACAATCTGGTCTCACATGGGCGCGGAGGAGCCCTATGTTACAAGGGATCAAATTGGCTTGGACCAAACTAAAAGATTCAATAACCATGCCTCGAACTGGGCGCACGCGAGAACGACTTAGAGCTCCAAGAAGTCTCCGACGTCATCTCTCCTGACGATGCGATAATCATGGCCTCAGCCTTTAGGCAAATGATGCGTAAACCTGACTTTGCTGCAAGAGAGGATAATCTTTTTGAGAGTCCAGAGGAGTGGGCCGCGCCAGCACAAAAGGAGCAAACCAATGCTATATCCACTGTTGTGTTCGATGGCAAGGCAGCCGACTTATCAGGCAATCTCGAGTCTGGAGGAGATGAAACTTCTGTAAGTACCGGTTCTCAAGGTGCTGCTTGATCGAGAATTTATTGCCCAACCAGGCCTCACACCGAATCGAGGACGACAAACTCCGACCTTTTCAACCGTTAACTTACCCATCCCCGATAACCCCAACCTCTCCATCGCAGAACAGAGCTAGCTCAAATGAAAATCATGTCAAGCTGACACATATACACAAGCTTGTTCCAGTGCTGCGAACATTACATTGTGGCCAGACACTGGGAGAACATGTTGCGCAGGTCAAAGATCTGCAGTTCTCTCCCGATGGACAGTTCCTCATAACCTGCAGCTGGGATAAAACCGTCTTGGTCTGGCGCGTAGAGTCTGATGCTTCAGGGAGATTCTCAGTTACGCATAAGCTGGAACACAGGTCTCTAACTGGTGGTTTTGTAAGCCAAGTCGCTTGGAACCCAAACGGGGAGCAGTTATTGACCAGGCAGGCCAGGGTGGTCAAGCTATGGAACGCCAAGGTCCGCATAATTATACAGCCTTTTGATTCAACCGCTCCAATCAGTTATACCTCTAGACCGGAGGGTGCGAGAAGACAATCAATCGAAAACGCAATGTTCACTCTGTAATTTGGATGCCCCGGGGCTTGGAGCTGGTCTCACTGGAATGGCGGCTGGGCGTCAGCTCATCTCAATCAGCAAAACGGGCACATCGTGCAGAAAGCATTCAGGGCACCGATCTGGTGGTTATGGTATTATTCTAGGATCTACGTGGTTGCAGCTAAACTAAAAAGAAACCCAACAAATTCTTAGAACACGAATGGCGAAATTAAACATCAGCACTACTTTGAACGTCTACAAATCTGGGATGCGGCTATCACACCCGACGAAAAACGAGTTGTTGTTGTCGCATCGTTGCTCAGCAAAAGATTGGCGGTGTGATGAGAGTAAATGAGTCGAAATTTACCCATGACCCCATAAACCATCCCCCCTAAGTACTTTTCCCTCATTACCCTATAAATTACACCAAGATATTACACTATCTAAATAGCTCTCATTACACCAGCTGATTTAACTAGAATACACCACATAAATCACCATAATTACACCTGCTAATGAATCCTCATAAGCTAATATAATTTAGGGAGGTCACACTATAATGTAGCTAGTTAATAAGGCTCAAATTTGCCATTCAGAAAATCAATCCATCAAGTGATAATATCATTCATTCACATCCTCAACATCAGCCACTTAATTGTATTATCATTAAACATTGTGATCTATAGAACAAACAGAGTGTACTTCTAATTCATGACCATATAGAACTATATCTATCAGGAGACAATTGCTAAGTAAAGAACTAAAAAACTACAATAAAAGCGCTCTCTGTGAGTAGATGTTGAGTGAGGTGGGTTTGTAAACACAAAGTTATGACCAAATCAAATGGAGAGGGGAAAGGAGAGGGGAGGAGAGGGGCGGGAGAGGGAGAGGGAGAGGAACATAGAAAGAAAACGAAATGGAGAGACATCTTTATATGTGAGAAGAAAGAAAACACCTGGGGGCACCGGCAGGAAGCAAGTTCTCGGTGCCCGGGTCAAAAGTGGTCGTATCCGGGCAAACCCGGTCGGTGTACTGATACGATTTGTCCGAGCACACCCGCACAATCCTCGCGTTTGATCCAATCGGATCCGACCGATGCAAGGTGGCACAGCCGCCTGATCACGGCCTTGTTACATCATACACTTGTGCGCTTAGGCCCCTTGCGGCCGCGGTCGTTCTCTCACTTTTGTTGCCTTGGCCACGTTGGCTTGTCTCGTATTTCTCACCTCAATCACCCTGTACTGCAGCTAAGCGCGGCCTCAATAGCTCCCCCGGTTCGCACGCCTCGCCCGGATCGAACGACACCCTCTGGGAGCACTCACGTTGCCTACTTGTGGAGTAATGGGTGCTAAGACAGGTGCAGCTCGCTTTATGTCGTATATCTCACGCTAATCGCCCATTTGGGCAGGTATGCGCAGCGTCAACGGCTCATTCAACTCGCGTGCTTCGTCCGCATCGAATCATCTCATCTGCGAACACCCACCTTGTTTCCCCGCGAAGATATAAGCACAGAGATAAGTGTATCCACTCCGCCACATATATTCTATGCTACTCGCTCGTTCTGGCAGCTATGCATGATGCTAGAGTCTCTTTCGACTCGCGGGTCTCGTCCGCATCGAACGAGCCACTGCACGAGCGCTGGCGATTCCTCCTCGCGGAGGAATCGGCCGATTTCTAACCTAGATAGTTGTATATGTACTCAAACCTTTAATTAGTTATGTTATTTATTTCCTGGCCAACATATCAATGAAATCAATGTATTAATCTATGTCAATCTAAACATACATTTCCCATGGCAAAGTTTGGTTGAGAACTAATTCATTGGTTACACTGTAATATAACACAAGTGTAATAAGGAAGGTTCATAGAGCTTGATTATACCTAGTTACACCATAAACTATCCCCCCTCCTTTATTACACCGCCAACATTTGCTGAGTGGTTGAATCTGCAAACGGGCTCAAAACTATCAATTCACGCAGTGAAAAGCGGATGATAGGTGAGTCATGCGTATTTAATTCACTGCATGGGCATACTAAATGGGCCGCTCGTTACAGCATATAATTTGATAACCAAGATCGTCGAAGAGTGAGTTGTCATCAAAGAAAACTAGTGTTGACCCGTCGCCCCCTCCGAAAGAGCATTGAGTAAAAGACAGAGTCTATAAATAAGATTTGATTGAAAAAAAGAGAAATACAACTCAGTCTTTGAAATCAGTCAACTAATACACTTTTGTAAACAACATTTTTAGTCAATGGCACATTGGTATTATTGAAAATCCGAACTTGAGCTGCTGACGTGCATCGAGATAAGGCCACATATAGCTGCCCATGAGAAAAAACAGGGGTCTCCACATGGATCCCAACCCAATCAACAGATTGCCCTTGGGACTTGTTGATGGTCATTGCAAAAGCCAGGCGGATGGGAAATTGGCGACGTGAAAACTTGAAGCCAAATTCACCCTCATCAGTTTCAATTGCAATCCTTGGGATAAATACTGTCTGTCCTGAATAAGGGCTATGGGTATTAGTATTTTCTATTAGATCAAAACTTTTGAACACACCTGCATGAGTCCCAGTTAGAAGTCTCATCTCAATCATCCGTGATCCCAGGTGAGTTACCACACCTCTAGAGCCGTTGCATACACCTTGAGATGCTGCAAGGTTGCGCAACACCATGACAGGAGAACCCTTCTTTAGCTCAAGCTTTGATAATGGAATGCTTGCACTCTGGAGTGCATTGAGATATTCCACTGGGAAGTTGGCATTGTTCTCATTATCTGCACCCACTTCCACAATAACCTTGTCAGAGCTTTGATAGGTTTTCAGTTCACCTGGAAGCTTGTGCAACATTTTTTGATTGAGGTCAATGACATCATCATTGCGTGCTGTGAGGATAGTTCGACTTTTGAGGTAGTTGTCATCTGCAGTTCCAGGTGTGCCAATGTTGGGATAGATAGAATTGAAGAGTGCGCCTTCACTTTGCACCAACATATTAGCAGAGAATGGAACTGCGCCAGCATCGCCCTCCTGAATTGTGGTTCCAGCTCCAACATCAAGCAAATACTGAGCAAATCCAGCTGCTCCTGGGTCATTCTGGAGACGCATGTTCTCTGTCAGCCGGAGTTTGTGCATTCTACGCCAGAGGTGTGAACGCTTCAAGCAAGCAGCAATGATATCCTCCCTCTCTCCATGGCGAACAACAGGTAGTGTCTGACGGAAATCACCACCAAAGACCACAGTAATGCCACCAAATGGAGTATCTGGACACCCTTTGAGATCACGTGCTGTTCTATCAAAGGCCTCTGCACATAACTTGTGTTGCATTGGAACTTCATCCCAAATAATCAGATTGGTTCGCTGAATGAGTTTACCAAGATCAGATGTTTTTGTGATGTTGCAAGTACTCCTCTCATCAATGTTCAGAGGAATCTTGAACATGGAATGAGATGTGCGACCGCCAGGAAGAAGCAGAGCAGCAATTCCAGAGGATGCAACACAGAGAACAATTTGACCTTCACTGCGAATCTTGTAGCACAGAGTTTTGTATAAGAAGGTCTTCCCAGTGCCTGCTGGACCATCAAGAAAAAAGGTTCTGCCAAGATTCTCTGCTACAGACTCATAGATTAAGTCAAATGCGGCTGACTGCTGGGGGTTTAGCTGAGCCTTGAATTCTTCTGCAATCCCCTCAGGTTGGTTGGCACCAAGCTGGAGTTGATCATGAATGAGACGATTCCCTCCATCAACAATCCTAGCCCATTGCTGAGTACAGCTAGGCATGTTGCACCCAGCCATTGACCCGCCTTGCTCCTCAACCAACTTCTGAATCAGATATAGTCCATAGTCATAGACATCATCTTGAGTAATCTCCCGTTCAGGTGGTAGCTGCTGACGAAGAGAATGTTCTAAATCATCACATATGTTGACTTTGTGATTCTCCCAGAGGACTAAAGGCTGTGCTGGAGCGCCAAGCATAAGAATCATAGCAAAGAGTTTGCGCAACTGAAATCCTGTCTTCACATGCCCTGCCTCCTGTAAGCATGTGTGCCATTCACCATCATCCTCAAGCAACCCCCGAGCAAGGCAGCATTCCTTGTAGGTCTCATATCTGCGACCCTCAAAAGTGCGAAGATCTGCAAAAGACGTACACCCTTTCACAACAGTAAGAAGCATGCGGAGGTAGTACTTTTCTCCAGTAGCAGCAGGAATGTAGGGCATGCGTCCAATGCCAGAGCAACCCAAACGCACTCTCTTTTTCCACTTCCGCTGAGTTGAATCCCAAGTAAACTTTCCAGGGATCTCCTGATAGACTAAACTGTTGGCCAAGGCACGCACATCTAAGTTAGGGTCACGATTCAGTTTGAAGAAACCCAGCAGCATAGTATCTCGACGGTTTTCCAGAAGCTCTGCAACAGGGGTGTCATTTCGAAAGACAATGTTTTCCTCATCTTCCAAATGGAACTGCAGCCGCACAACATTTGGACAACTTCCAGACATGCAGTTGCCAGCAATGTGCCAACATGCTTCAGAGGATGAGACATAGCGACCTTCACGATGCTGCTGAACCTCATTCAAGTCTACGTCCCAGGCTACACGGTCTCCACCCTTGAATATATACTTGTGGATGTACTTGATTGCTCGAATGCCAGATACTGTTTCCACATTGATGTGACAGTCAAACTTCCTGGAGAGAAATGGATTATGAGGAACCACATTCCTATTGTCCAATTTGAAGACATGACCTCCAATGGTTTTCTCAATTGAGCGACCATCATTTCTGCGGCGATATTGGGGGTAAGAATTATCCAGCATAGTGGTAGAGTTGCACCAAGGTTTGAGTGGCCAGTATCCTTTCTTGCACATCTGCTTCTCAGCATCCCAACAGCGGGGATCAGGGTTTGCTGGACCACATGGGCCATGCATCATGCAAGTAGTGACAGTGCTGTACAGCAGTGGGTCTTGAACTCGATCAGGAATTTCAGCAGAAATAAGCTCATCCACATCACTGGGCTCCACAATGTGAGCATTCTTATCTGTCCAGAGTAGAAGATGAGCATGTGGCAGGCCACGCTTCTGAAACTCAATGGTGTAGACATGAGCACGATGCTTTCCCAGTACACCCTGTGTTTTGATCATTTTGAGCAAGGCACGTTTCTTGAGTTCAAAGACACGTGCAACCAAGTCTGGCCGATCAGTTGAACTCTGCCCAGGTAGTAACTCATTCTTGATCTCAGGCCATGCAGGGTTGGCAGTCATAGTGATGAACAGTTGTGGGGGGCCAAGATAGCGAGCAATAGCCATAGAGTCTTGGTATTTCTCCTGCATCTGACGCGCACCACCATGATAACTGGCAGGAAGAATTATGCGTCCAACTCGCTCACCAACTTGAATGTTATCCCTGACTATGGCATCCCGGACACCATTGTACAGGTCGGCTCGCAGAACTCCTTGGTTGTTCCCAATCCAAATTAGGCGGCTCTCATCAATGTTGACATAGGTATTGGCCAACCATTGCTGAAACAGACCTTTTCCACGAAATAATGCACTGAAGTGGTCATTTGGCCCAGGTCGAGGACTTTGAGCAGTGATTTTTTCCCTCGGAAAGAAGTTGTAGGCATAGTACTCCATCTCAGAGACAGTCTTGCACTTACGCCTAAGATTAGCACCTTCCTGATCCTGATCCTGATCCTGACCCTCAGCCCTATCTCTAGCTCGAACTCTAGGACCCGGTTGCCATTGCGCATTCTGAACAGGCATACCATATTGAAAGCCATGTTCACCATAGGGATAGAAAAGAACGTAGTGCAAAGACCCATAAGCAGGATTCCAAGTATCAATCTGCTGCCATCCACCACCCTGCTTGAAGACCCTAATGTCACGTTCCCTATCAGGTATACCATCTGGAATTATTACTGCAATCTCATCAGCAGTTGGGCGGTTATAACGTCTAGGATCAAGTGATCGATTCTGGCGAATGGTGATAGGAACGTCAACAGACGGTTGTTCAGCAAGTCGCTCATAGGCATGTTGGAACTGTCTAGCATAGATGTGATGTGTGTTAAAAACTTCAGAAAGCTCCACCATTAGCTCTGCAACAGTTCGACGATTGGCAGGATGCTGGTTACGATATGCTGCTTGAGCTGCAGAGTCGTAGATATAAAGCTGAGCATACTGAGGAGGATTGTCACCGTGATCTAGGTCTGAGTAGGCATGATAGCATTCCCCGGCAATGACAAAAACTGTAGGACCATGTCCAGGGGGTGGAGGTGGCTGTTGAGACCTGAATCCAAAAGATGTGAATGCAAAGGCATTGTTATACTGCCGCACATTGGACAAAAAGTTGTTGCTATGCTGATGATTATTGATCCATAAATCCAAAAGGGGATCAGGTGGGGTCCGCGTAAGAGCTACCTTGATTTGTCCAGACTTGCAGCACCTTCCAAACTTTGGATGAAGCCTAGAACTATTAGAAAGTTTCTCATCCATCCAGTGGAAAGCATTGCAGTGTGAACATCGGACATCCATAGCACCTGCATTATGGCGATCACGCCCCAGACGATTGATTTCATTATCCCGACGCTCCTTCTCAAGTCTACGTGCATTCAAGAGATGCAGATCAGGAGGTGGAACATCATCAACGCCTTGTCCATCCTACCATGTCGGGACCAATTTAGTTTTTTTTATGCTCAATCCATCAACAAAATCTCTTACCTCTTCAGGCTGCCCTAATGCTGGCTCCTCAGGCTCCTCCTCATGATCTTGCTCCTCTTGTTGAATCCTCAGGTCATCAAGAAGTGCCCGTGCGGCCTCCTCCCTTTCAGCTGCTTCACGTGCTCGACGAATACGCTGTGCTTGTTGAGCACGGTTTATCACAGGGGCAGGGTCTAATACTGGATTATGCCCATTTAAGCCAAGATTAGGTGGGACAAATGGTGGCTCCTGCTCAACCACTGGGTCTTGGTTAGCAAATTGATGTCCATCCAGTCCTAGATTTGGTGGCACAAATGGCGGTTCCAGCTGCAGAGACCCAGGCACAGGATTCTCACCTTCATCATCATCATCATCATCATGATTGTTAGCATCGTTAGCATTATCTTGCATCCTAGGCACTTGTGGCAACATCTGGAAGGCTGGAGGTGGCGCTGCCCAAGGGTAGAAGTTGCCTACAATATCCCCAGGGTACTGTGGCTGTTGGAAGTTCCCCCAATATGGAGGTGGAAACATTGGCCCATAGTGAATAGGTGGACCATAATGACCTAGGTTCATCATTGGAGCATGCAGAACTGGAGACCCAGGCTGTGGTGGTGGGTAGTTCAATATCACCCGAGGTGGGGAGGCAGGCCCTTGCAGCACCTCTTGCTCATGTCTAACGGGTAGCTCAGGCCCAAATATATTTTCATCTTCAATCGCATTAGCTGCCCCGCCCAAGTTTGGGAACAGTGGTGGGTTAAGATCTAGCCTAGCTCGAGGCCGACGGTCATCTGGACTTGTCATTTGCAGCCTAAGTTCTCGGTCTCGATCTCTATCAGCAGCCCGGTCACGTTCCGGAGTACGTGGCTCAGACATCACAGGTGTTGATTTTTTCTAACAGCCCGGTAAGTGTCTAGTACAGCCCAGTTTGATAGCCTAGTATAACCCGAGTAGTAGCCTTAGTCTTAACTGTGCACGTAGTACAAATTCTTGTAGTCGATACTAATCGTCGTGGTGGTCAAGAGGAAGGGCATTCGGCCGTTAATCGTTGAGCGCCCGAAGTCTTAGCATCGACTCGTGGAGTTCGTGCTTGAATCAACAAAACTCTTTGACCCAAAAACCCACCACTTTGCCTTGAATCTTATACCATTAGAATCGCACGGCTTGTACGAATCGAATGGTACTATTCTTGTCCCAATAGAACGTCATTCTCGTACTCTCATGACACTATTACTGTATACCAACTTGAGTTTCTCGAATTCTAAATTTTGTGCTCTACAAACTATGTACAATCGATTTATGCCGTTTTAATGAGCTACTTTGTACTTTCCCAGACGTCTTCGTCGTGGAGAAACACTCGGTTCGCATGTGAGAAAAAGTCGTGAGGGTGTAGCCAGGGTATTAGGGTGTATCAGGGTGTTTACCTGCTGAGCAATGCTGACCTGTCTGACAGCTATCTCGACCCTGACCGAAGGCCTTCCTTGCTTTATATTTTAATACATATTTCTATTTACTAATGTACATGGATTTTAGTCAAGTTCCGCTTTTGCAAGAAGTCCGAAGCGTCACATTGGTATATATAATTTATTTGTTTGGTTATCTCTCGTAGCAGAGCTGGATGACCTCGTCTTCATAGGCTGAAGACGGTAATTTTGCGCTTTTATCGTACGAGGATAGAGCACCCCCGCAGGTTTGGCGTGTCGAAATGATTGATAAAGATCAGAAATATCGGTTGTCCCTAGCGCACAGTGAGCATCTGATTTGGTGCATTCCTGTGATACAGTGATCATAATTATTTTGGCATTTAGTCTACTTTACGGAGGTAACAAAGCAGCTTGATCATAAATTTTTGGTTGAGAAGGTTTCATATTAGGACTTCATCGACTGTGCCGGGCGAGGCCACTTTGGAGGTGTGAACGATATGTTCGTACTTTGCGCGTCAAAGGGTAAGCTCACTAGATCGTTAACATGGAATAACTAACAATCATTGTTCCAGGTGATAAAATACACATATGGGAGAGAGCCTCAGGAATGTTACTTCATTCGCTAAAGGTGCCAGGCGGAGAGGTATAAGCATCTAATGCGCTAGCGTTAGCAAATACCTAATCCCAATTTCAGTTGACCAGTATCGCATGGAATCACAGATCGCCGAACGGTTTCACGATCGCCTCCGCAACACAAAATGGTGAAGTACAAATCTGTGCGTATATATGTTGGCCCCATCAGCTTGCATGCGGATTACTGAAATACCCCTCATAGGGACAACGACTACTACTTCACCAATCAGCTCTGCCTCTTAGGATTAACCGCGCATATATATACATATATAATTCAGTTTGTAACTATAAAATCATCACTGCACACTAGATTAGGGGCGCAACACAGAAATCGTTAAATGCGCCATCCAATTGAGTCTACGTCACAACCAAGTGGTGCATATCCGATAGTCCAGTCTCTACGCACGGAGCTGAAACGCAGGTTCGGGTTACTCCAGCCTTCCTGACATTCTCCTGCGCCCTTAGTAAACATATTAAAACAACCTTTGTCGGCTCCAAGCCGACGAACGGGGCAGGTAGTGAGAACGCGTCTGAAACTAGTCAGATCCACAATGACGCATCCTATCATCTCTATGGTATGCAACTGAGGCCAAGGCGTTCCCGCACCTCGGGGGGATGAGGTAGTGCCTTTCGCTGGAGGGGCAATGCTATTGCATAAGTCTCGGTTTATGTTGATACCCTTTAGGACGAGGACTTCGAGATTAGGCATTGCAACGGCAACGTTATACAAAATTCCCGGGCCAGCGCAGTACAACGTGGTGATGTTAGAGCGGCTGCAGAAGGAAATGAATTCGCTCCTAAACGCGCTGTCTGCGGCCCAGCTGAAACAAAAATCGATCTTGAGGGTGAGTTTATTTGTACTCGGGGTAAGCATTGAAAGGAACATATGCATGGCCCCAACATTTAACTGCGAGATTTCGAGCGTATGGAGATGGTTGAGTTGAATGGGTTCAGATTGTTGGGTGCTATCAAAAACGTCGCTGATGGTTAGGTGCGCCAACTGAAGACACTGAAGACTGGGACTGGCCAGTAGGAGACGACGAATGACATAAATGGGTAGAGACACGGCCAAGTCTCTCAAGTTTAGCGCAACAAGACTTTGGAAGGTGAATCGATCCCAATCGACTACTATGCGGGATAGAAACAACGCATCTACCGAACTAAGTAAATCTCTTAGCCGAGGTTGGTTCTTCATGGTATGTGTTGGGAATGAGAGCGGTTTGCAGGTGCCACAGGTAGATAGAGCAATGGATGATAGGGCACCAGGTGTTCCGCAGTCGAACCAGCTGGACAACCATTGTTCCAGCACTTCCGTATTTGCGCATAAATGCAGCGAGCGTAACCGGTCGAAATGAGGGAGAACTAATGGTAGTGCAATGGACAGGGAGCCGATAAGAAGGGGCTGGAAGATGGCTCGAATATCGAGCGAATAGCCCTTGGAGCGCTTCAGCCGAAGAGCAATATGGTGGTAAGCACCTTGCTTTCCAGCGTCTAAAGAGGACCAGAGCGAGCTGGTTGCGAGTGCAGTATATCGCCATCTGGCGCATACGCTCGCAATGGAGTTTGTCGGATCCATTGACTGCTGGTACGGGTGCATATGGTTATATATAATCTGGTTCGAGCTGGTAGCAAGAAGAAAAATGTGGATCATTATCTCCGTGGGGAGACGCGCGAACACTGAAGGGGATTGGGACATGCTCGTTGGCTGCTAGTAAGATAGGGGTGGTTGCGAAGAGTAGGCAGGTGAGGACACAGGAGGACAGACGCCAGGCCATGGCGTTCAAGGCACGGCCAAACACGAGGCGCGAGAGACTGTGCAGCATATTATTGTACACGTGACAGAACCTCGCGACCAAGACGACCAACGTCACATTACAAGTTGCTTGTACTACGAGTTTGGATTTCTATCTTCTATCTTTGATCTTTGAGTCTCGTATCGAGAGAGTATTTGTGTGTGGTTCTGAACATGTTTAAATCAACTGTACAACCTGCTCTGGTTTCTCTGTTCTCATCGGTTGGATCGGATCCTCTGCAACTTTTCTCAGTTTCTGTCGACCCCGCTCTCCCCTCCGACTCTATCATTCACTTGCTAAGCGATCAAACGTCTCTACCTCTACCTGAATCAGACGCACAGCTAATCGCGCTTCCTCGTTCTGATAACTCTGATGATGACTCTCGACCAGATTCTTTGGCTTGTACTGTTCTACACATCCAATCTCCAACGGTAAAAACAACGTCTATACGCTGCCCTAGTGACTCTAGTAAATCCTTGGGTCTTACTCATCAGTGGTTTCACTTGCAGTTTCGTGATATTGGACGAGAGTTTAGCTTTGAGATTGGGTTGTGTGACACGGCTGGACGAACTGGGGTGGTTCGATGTTCGACCTTTCAGGTTGGTCAACCTGCTTTTCCCTTTTTTAATATAATATAATAGAAACAAAAATATTCTATTCCCATTTAAGGACGATCCTAGAATCGAAAGTTTCCATCCACCTCTTCTCCACGTTCCGCTTTCGACATCCCAATCCAACGCCACCACGCACTGGCGCACCATCTCCATAGACCTCTCCACCGTCCTCTCTCATTTCACAAATCCTAACACCCGGTGCGAAATTGAAGGCTCACGTCCGAACCACCTCATGCCGTCCGGCAGGTTCGGACACACGACCTACGTGAAAGTCTACGCCAACTGCCGGCTCCGGCGTCTCTGGTTCTCCCGCACATCCGACGGCGGAGCAGACCGGGCTTGGGAGTTTGGAATGTATACCAATACCGGATGAAACACTCCCCTTTCACAACGATGACGCAAAACCCAGACTCGATACACACGGCTAATTATTTAACCATCCTTACCCCGCTTCCCGCTCGATTTTCGTCATTTTTTGCGATGGGGGTTAGTCAGGAGGCCTCTGCGATCGTTCGAAACCAAGGGGACCGTGCGTTAGGCATCGCAGGCCTCCACTCGCTTAGGTTTGGCCTCCACTTGCATTTGTACTTTGTTCTGGTAATTTTCGATCTGTAGATGGGAGGCTTGGGTATTTAACTGGCTTAAGTTGACTTGGATCGAATTACCTACCCCACTTGGATCGTCTACTACTAGCTATTCTATCTACCTTTTGCATTATTGTTCTAGACTATTGCTATGTCCTCGTCGATTCCTACTTCCGCTCAGGCGTGGCGCTACCCTGTTGACCAGTCGACTTGGAATGGACATAAGAGTTTGGAGCTTCAGGAGGTTAAGATTACGCCTCCTGGGAAGGGAGAGGTTTTGGTTAAGCTGCACGCTGCCGCTTTGAACTATAGGTACGTTTATCTCGTCTCCCTCCGATAAGTCTAGAGTCTTTACTTATTTCCATTTACAGGGTATGTCGCTCGCGATGAACATGGATGGTAGTTTGTTTACATGTTTACTTTAGGATATTCTCATTAGCAAGGGCCTTTACCCTGGAAACTACAGCACCGGTCCGGACGGCCAAGGTCTTATCCCATCGTGCGATGGTGCGGGCGAAATCGTAGCTGTTGGTCAAGACGTCTCGGAGTGGAAGAATGGCGACCGAGTACACTCGTTGTTCTTCGATACTTGGTTTACTGGACCTATTAAGGTACGAATTAGCCAAACGTGTGGAAGCAGAGCCAGTTACTGAGTACAACTGTGTAGGACGAGTATCTTCCTCATACCGTCGGAGGAGGATCCCCCGGATGCCTCGCTCAATACCGGTAAGCTTGCCTCAGGTTTCTCCGCCGCATATATTCGCTCAATTTCTACACTAGTGTTTTCCGAGCCGAAACTCTCCTCCCCATTCCCTCCCATCTTTCTTACGAAGAAGCCGCCTCCGTCCCCTGCGCCGGCATCACCGCCTGGCAATCCTTCTTTGAAAAACGCCCCATCACTAAAGATTCCACCGTCCTTGTCCTCGGTAGCGGAGGCGTCTCTGTGTTCGGTGCGCAATTCGCCAAGGCTGCTGGTGCGCGTGTCATTGCTACGACGTCGAGCAAGGAGAAGGAGGCGAAGTATAAGGCACTCGGAGTTGATGAGGTTATTAACTACCGGGATGTGCCTGAGTGGTCGGCCAAGGTCAAGGAGTTGACTGGAGGAAAGGGCGTGCAGCAGGTTTTAGAGGTCGGTGGACAGGGTACGCTTGTGCAGTCGCTCAAGTCGGTTGAGCGCGAGGGCTTTGTGCATGTTATTGGAGTCGTGGCGCAGGGTAACCCGGCTGGAGAGTCCATTAACGACCTCGCTATGTTGTTACTCTTCGGTCAGGCGACGGTAACTATCACTTTTGTTAATGTCAAATGACTGAGGGTGCTGACTATGCTCGCATAGATGTCTGGAATCTTGGTTGGTAGCAAGGAGATGGCGCAGAGGCTCGACGCGTTCATAACCGAGCACAAGATCAAGCCGGTCGTCGACCGTGTCTTCGGATGGACGGAGGTTGTCGACGCGCTGGACTATCAGCTCGGCGGCTCTCATTTCGGAAAGGTTGTGATTAAAATCGATTAGCCGACCAGAGACCAGCGCTATTTTTATACTATTGTAATCCGCATTGAACTAAAAATAAAACAAACAGGTCACTGTAGTCTACAAGCATTGGCTAATCGATTCTGGTGCATGACTCTCGGTGTAGTGTGGTTGATCGCTGAGTCGACCACGGAGTCAAGGCCCAATGACTAAGCTCCAATGCATGGGTGGTCCGTGCGTCTGCGGGTATATATAGGGGCCAGAGGTCTACCTAATTCCTTATCTCTTGTGCTCGGGCACGCGCAGACACCAGTGAGGTCTTTACCGAGGTTCTGCTATTTGCTGGTTGCAAATTAACTACCAAACCCGTCTCCTCCCCGCAAGGGGTTGAGCAATTTTTGGCCAGAAAAATTGTTTTTCTTTTGACATTTCTTTGGGCCTAACCCTAAACTTCTGTGTAAATAATCATTTCTGAATGTATCAAAGTCATGTGACCGTGTGGTGGATCTGTTCCGCGCGTCTGTGTAACTCTTACTTAGCTACCATGGGGCGAACTAAACTTGCCGAAGGAAAGCAGCCTGTCGACCCCGAGGCATTTACGTCTCAGATACCTGCTATATTTCAACAGACTCAGACCTCGCTGGCAAATCACAGAAAGAATGTTGTTGCTCTAGCCAAGTTGTTCAGCGGGTGTGCTGGGATATACGAGGAGGTTGGTGGCCGAGGTGGAGGCATTCGTCTTACGGGGGAAAAGGCCTTCCAGGTTGCATTTGCGAAGATGGTCAATAATATCTTGCCGATTAAGAAGGGCGTTTCGAATGCGGACAAGGTCGTCAAGTTTATTGGGGCGTTTGTGAAGTATATCACGGACAAGGGTGAGTAGTCTATTCTACGTGTTAGCTAGACTAGACTGATTATTCCAGATAGCTGCTACTCAGAAGGCCGAAAACGGCGACGATGAGGACAGCGACGACGACGATACACCTGCCTCTCGCTTCGTCACGTACCTTCTCAAATACTTGTTGCAGGGGTTCATGGCCAAAGACAAGAATGTACGCTACCGCTCTGTTCATATCACCGCCGAAATGGTTTCTGGCTTGGGCGAGATCGAGTGAGTCAACAAGCTCTCTGGTCTAGGTAGCCACTAACACACGGTACACAGCGACGACATTTACGAGAGCTTAAGAAGTTCACTTCTCGAGCGAGCACAGGACAAGGAAACCTTCGCCCGCCTCCAGGCAGCTATAGCGCTCGCGAAACTCCAACGAGGTGAAGATGAGCAAAATGAAGAGCGCGATGTATATCTCTCGGACGTCCTCATCGAGATGTTGCAATTTGATTCTGCTCCGTAAGTACCAACATCCCTCTCCTAACTCGTCCAGCACATGACCTATAACTTATGGTATTGTAGGGAAGTCCGTCGTGCCGCCCTTGTAAATCTCGCCCCCTCCCAAAAATCTCTAACAGTCATCCTCTCGCGTACCCGAGATGTCGACACCACCCTACGCAAAATCGTCTACCACCATGTCTTGTCGAATTTAAAACCTCAACTCCTAACACTCGCTCAGCGGGAAGAAATTGTCAGCAACGGACTAGGTGACCGCGAGCCTAGCGTGCGTGGGGCCGCGGCCAGGATGATTGGAACTTGGGTGGATGCCAAGGAGGGAGATTTGATTGAGGTTCGTGCGGCTTATCGCATTGTTACAGCTTTAATTGACGCGGGGTGTTTAGTTTTTGAGGTCCTTTGATTTGTTGAAGAGCAAAGTTGCAGAGGACGCGCTGTTATCGGTGTTTGTTACCCGTACTGACGTGTTTGATAACGTCGAGTTTAAAGGTACGTCTATATGCCCCGATACCATCATTCATCTCTTACATATGTATTCGACAATAGACGACTACTGGAACAACCTAACACCCGAACGCGCCTTCCTCGCTCGGGTCTACATCGAACACTGCGTCAATATCAAAGACAATGACAACCTCGAAAGCGCTCTCCCTGTCGTCACCCTTCTCGCCTTTCGCATTCAACAAGAATATAACGCGCTACTCCAGCTTCTTGGTCAAATCGAGGCGAAGAATAACAGGGATCCAGCGGAGGATGACGAGGATGAGAAGAAGGATGTAAACTTGGAGGAAAAGGCGTTTGATGCCGAGTTGGTTGTTGGAGAGCTTTTGGGGCTTGCTGTGAATTTGGATTACGCGGATGAGATTGGGCGGAGGAAGATGTTTCAACTTATTCGTGCGCCTTTTTTCTTTTTCGTTCTCCTAACTTGTTTCGTGCTTACACGAGTCGTGTGTAGGGGATATACTTTCGCAGGAGGCTCTGCCCGAGGGACTGGTCAACAAGAGCTTAGATGTCTTGCGCAAGCTCTCTGAGAACGAACGTGATCTGATTCGAGTGGTCGTCGAGATCGTGACTGAACTCCGGGATGTTCTAATCAAGGACGGAGACGTTGCTGTGAGTCACTCTGCTCCCCATCCTATCGTACAATCCTGCTAAACCTGCATTGCCAGATTGAGGGGACTCAAGCAGCTGACGACCAAACCCAATGGGGAGATGACGAGCGTACTCAGGCAGGTGCCAAAGCGACAGAACCAGAAGAGTTGAGCGAAGAGGAGCTCGAACATAAGCTCGCTATTGATTTGAGATGTGTTACGCTGTGCGTTGGTATGCTTGAACGAGTTAACTCGGTGAGTCTTTCCGCTCATGTATTCATAAAGGGTTGTTGTGTTGATGAGTGCGGGTAGTCGCTGCAAGAGAACTCCGCGTTGCATGGTCTTGTGCCCGACTTGATCATCCCTAGCATACAGAGCAAGGATCCCAAGTTGCGCGAGAGGGGGTTGGTATGTCTAGGGTTGTGTTGTCTCATTGACAAGGTGCGCTGCTTTCATACCTCGACTGTCCTCTCACTTGACCCAAATTCAACGTGACTCAATCTATCACAGCGCATGACAGCTGGCTCCTATCAACTCTTTGTCAACCAAGTGCTAACAGCCTCCTTGGAGCTCAAACGCAAAGTTCTTCCCATCCTGTACGACCTCATCATGGTTCACCACGACGCCGAGTACCTCCGTGAGGCGCGCATGGTCAACTTCTTGATGCACCAATTGGAAGATGACGAGGATGAGATTCAAGCCATTACTTGCGTTGGGTTCGCGAAGTTGCTGTTGGCAGGTGTTGTTACTGAGGAGAAGGTACGTGCTTTGGCGTACTTAACCAAGTGGAGGCTAAGCGTTGATTTTTTTTGTGAGTAGGTGTTGAGAAGTTTGGTAGCTGCATATCTTCAACCAGATACTGCAGATAACCAACCGCTTCGACAATGCCTAAGCTACTTTTTCCCAGTTTATTGTTACTCGTCTTCGGCCAACCAACGGACGATGCAAAAGGTGGGCCGCCTCTCGGCCACTTTGTCCAAATTCACATCTGACCGACTCGTTCCCAGGTGTTCTTAGACTTATTCAAACTCCTCTCCGAAGTCTACCGTGACAGGGACGAAGACCAGGAGATGATTCCTCCTGCGCAGTTTGGAGCGCTGTTGCTGGACTGGATGGATCCTATGAAAGTCGTGTAGGTTGTATGCGCATGATTCCGGCCCGTTTTTGACAAGCCTGCGTTAGTGAGATTCCAGGACAAGACCGAGATGAGTCCATACACGTCGACGCTGCATGCGACATCATTCGGACACTTTTCGAGAAAGAGATGGACAGTGCGTAGCCCGCTTCTTGCCTCAGTTCAGACAATTATTGACCTCAAGTTGTCTAACATAGAGGAGGAACGGAAAGTCCTGGTTCAGCTCCTCGGAAAACTCCACCTCCCGGAGGAATTGGAAGATCCAAAAGTCCTCACGCTACACCTCTTAATGACAAACTTAAAACGAGTGAGTTCCTTCTCCTCCTTCATTTTCTCATTCTTTCTCTCCCCTTCTCACCGGTTCTCCTTACGCTTACCCTTTATTTCCCTAATCAGCGCCGTCCCCTCCGCGAAACGCCTACCCGCAACGCATTCGTGAAATTCGAAACGCAATTTAAAAAGAAATACGCAGAGCAACTAACCGGTATGAGCGCCGCGGACCACGCTGCGTTCGGCGAGCTACATATCCAAGAGCTGCAAAAGTGGATCGATGATGTGGAGCCAGATAGCGATGTGGAGGAGATTGAGCCTCCGGAAGCTCCAGAGGGGAAGAGGGGTAGTCGAACCAGGTGTGTCTCGCATTTTGTGGTTTCAGGCGGGTAAGAGGAGATGGGCTGATTGGTTTTGCGGGATTGTGTCAGGAGAGCCAAAACGGCAGGCGTAGAAGCTGGCGAAGACACAAAACGACACCTCCGCGAAGTGGACGCGGTAATACATGAAGAGACGAGCCAGGGGGACGTTTCGCCCGACGAGGAGGAACCCGAGGAAGATGAGAAGCCCTTGGTCGTTGTAGATGAGGAGGGGGATGGAGAGCAGTATGATGGCGAGGAAGAGGAGGAAGAGGAGGAGGAATAGAGTTATGTGAGAATGGAAGATGTGTACTTTAGTTATCTTGATTTTTGGGACTTTATTTATCGTATCAGATTATATACTCTTCTGACCCTTGCCTAAAACCCATAAGCCCATTAATATCACTAATCATCACTTATCCTGCCCGGTACTCCTTGCGCCGCTCCTACACTCTTAATACGAATCACTCTCCATCCAGCTAAATTGTGCCAAATTACTCCGGGTGATAAACATCGCAGAAAAACAAGGCACCAACACGCCTCCAACGTACCAACGCATATAGTCAATTCTAATGGCGGTTAATTGATGCATACTTATAATGAGACATATACCTCGAGAAGAAAACAATACAAGTAGAAGCTATAGTAAAACAAGTGAGAGGCTACTCGTGTTGCACCAACGTCGTGACCACCGTCCCCCAATCCCCTCTCACACACACTGTATCCTTAAACACGGTCCTCGGCGCTACAGATTCGCTGTCGAACACCAAATCCTGCTCGAGATCGTCCAACTGCAGCTGATCTGTCGACCAAAACAACTTCATGAACCCAACTTCAAGGTGCACGCCAGGTGTAACCTTGAATATCAGTGAATTCCCGCCCTCTCTCCCATCTCCGACCATGAACTCTCCGTGCGCTAGAATTTCAGGGTCGAGTTTCTTGTTCGAATTACCGTACCCAAATATTTTGGCTATCATGACGGAACTAGCATCAGTGTCACTCGGAAAGTATGTGGATCAAATGACATACTGATCGAGAAATCCATCATGTCAAAATAAAATACTTGGATATAAAGCGGCACCGACACCGCACTAGATATCCGAAGCCCATATCGATCTTCATCCCTCACCGCCAAGTCCACCACCCCCTCCTTACTCAAAATCGCCAACGGTTCATCCGCAGGAATAATGCAATCCCCCCGCACCCAACCTAGTTTCATTACCTCCATCGACACCATCCGGCTCGGCTTCTCCGATCCATTCGTGCGGTGAAGATGCCAATTCCATCGCGCAGCTGCGAAGAGGACAGGTTCGACTTCTTCGCGCCGGGCAGGCTTGCGGAATCTCATTCGAGAGACTTTGTATTTCTCGGCTTGTGCATGGCAGAGGACGAACATAACTTCCGGCTCCGAGCTGGGTCCGTTACTGGAGGGGGGCTCCTCTGGCTCTGGTGTGGAGTAAGGACAATAAACTTCGACTGTCATGTCTGCGCCGTCTCGCGAGGGATGTACGACATATCCGATCTCAGGGTGGCATGTCCCAATCGCCCCAGTCTTGCCGGAGTCCTCCTCGCAACTGGGAAAGATGATTTTTTTAGCTTCGAGGGAGAAGTACACCCGAAGCTCGTTGCCCGTTCCAGACCGAACCCGCCGCGCATACAGGCGAGGTCCGCTTTCGGTCTTCGCAGCGTCGATAAGATGAGCCTGCATACTGTCGTCCTCGGATAATAAAGTTGCACATGAGATATCTAGTGTGCGTATCCCGAAACAACCAAGTGCCCGTGAGTCTTCCGTGGCTGAGGCGTGTAGCTCCCAGATGGAGCCGGGTGTAACGCCTGAGGATTTGCCGGCGTTCAAGGTCATAATTAAGTCGTTATTCACTGTGACGGGGATAAACATGATCCTCCGAGGTTGGGCGCGAGAGTTGAAAAGAATTCGGGACTTATGGACACCGTAACAATGGGGAGATTGTCTGAAATCCTATATCAGCGCGATGCAAATGCTAGATTCACGAGCCAGACCTACTTTGGCAGTATTGGTAAAGACGTCATCAAGTTCCGGTAAGTGATTCTGTCCACCCCGCTCTTACGAATGGTCTTCAATAGCGCGACAGTGAAGACACCTCGCCCCTCCTGCTCCCAGGCCTTTTCGGCCGATCCGCACGCTGCATAAAATATATGCGATGATTGGTTGGTGTTCAATAACGGTTCAGGGCATCGCGAGCATGTGTCGAGCTCGTGGCTAAGCTTGTACGACAGGATATCCGCGTCGATGTTTGTGGGAATTTCGATCTCCACGTCAGCACTACGCGATATTTGACCTGTTCCGTCGTCGCCGTTTGTGCAACGGTCACCAGATGCGGAGTGGCAAGAATCGAATACTACCGTCTAAGCTTACGTGAGTAAGGAACGATGTGTCTGTCTGGCTTCACTTACAACATTGTCACCTTTGGCAGATGCCAGCTCGTTAAGTAAAACGGCGATAGTCTGGTCAGGAATACAATTCACAACCTCCTTTGACTCTGAGCCTAGAATATGCGTGTTGTAGTCACAAGGAAATATAACCTGTATCTCCTCAGCGGTGTACTTCTTCCTCCATTCGTTTGATGCTTTCTTCAACCCGCCATGACCTGCATAATAAATGAAAATTGGGTCTCCGGGATGGATCATTTCGTTTGTCTTGAGAGATTTTAGAGCCTGAATAATGGCGTTTCGATTTGCGGATTCATCCCACAGGTAAATGATGTGGCTGGAAGGTACGTTGAGGTCGATAGTGAGGAAATTGAAGATTTCTTTAGCGTCGGCGACGGCACCAGTCAGAGGACGGAGTTTGGAGTATTCGTTGATACCAATGACAAGGGCAAAGACCCTCGAGCTATGCTCGCTACGGACAGAAGTTTAAGCTTCAATCAGCATTTTGTCTCGTAAGACACTTACCTACGCGCCACGACTCCCACATGCACCAAAGGGACACAGGACACTGAGGAAGCTGATCCGAATGACATTGTTCACCTAGTGATAGCTCATGTTAATGAGCACGGCACTGTCATATTGATAGGAGGAGGACTTTCTAAGGCTCCCAAGCACCTCGCGGGAAGTGAAGGCGACTCTTACGCTCAGCGAAACCCGGATTTGCTCCTCGGCGCTCTGGAGGCTACTCTGAGAAACGAAGCATTCGGATCATCTTGGAGCAAATCCGGTTTTTACTGAGCAGGCGGGTGCTTGGGCACCAAATATGCATCACTCGAGGGGATTGGAAGCGCGCCAATAAAAACCGACTATAGCTATAGAGCCAGGCAGCCTTGGAGCTACAGTCGGTTTTGCTAGCGAGGCTCCCGAGGGTTCTGTAGAGCAGATGGGACGGAGACACATAACGTACCTGTGGTTGTTCTGGTTGAATAAACGAGAGAATGAGACGAGGGACCAAGGTTGAACTGGCAAATGAAGCGCTGTGCGTAGTTATAAAATTCTTTTGAGAATCGCAAAGCGCTGGATGGTGGTCTTGTTGATTGGAGAGCACCATAATACGCGCAAGACTTGGGGCTACAATTTCCGCAAAAGATCGTGCCTCTGAGACTAGAAATGCGCATACTAAAGCCTAATTACTCGATGGAATGCTTATACTTGTGCACAGGTGTGGCTGTAGTTGCTTCGAATTTCAATACCTGTTTATCGATGTTTTCCAACGGGATGGGTGCTTAGGCCTAGCTAGAACGGTATACGCTTTGCACAATATCCTCAACAAAATCCGCCGTGGTTAAACGAGCCCTCCAGAGGCTCCATAGCATAGGCTATGCTCGGGATATGTACCACGCGAGCGTCATGAGCGCCCCCGGGCACGTGCTCCAAAAGATCGGGATTGCTCTGAAACAGTTTGGAGCGCTCTAGACCGTCCCCGTTATCTAGAGTGCTTCTGGGACTTCTTGAGTCACGCGCGGCGTGCCGGAAGGTTGGGTACTAAACTGCCTGCTCCCTTCATTATGCTATGTCGGGGCTCCAGACGTCGGCTTCAGCCTCCCCGCCGCCCGAAGTGCACTGTGGGAAGTCCGGGCCGTTTTGACGGGGCCGCCTGTCGAGACCCCTGTGGCCGCGCTCTAGAGCCTATTTTGTATGAAATAAGCGTTTGGGCAATAGTACGTGTCGATCACTAACCCATATTTGGACTAGTCTCAGCGGCGTGTTATGCTCATAGTCAGATGGACCAAACATCACCCGCCTCATCAACCAAAGCGCACGAGAACGTTATTTTAAATTCACTATAAAAGTATAACATGGACATATGCATAACCATAAAAAACCGAACCATCCAACCGAACCATCCAACCGAATCGCAATCGTACAAACATCAGACCGAGGCTACCGCGAGTTTTTCGAATTGCTCGTCTGTTCCGAAAACCACACCTCAAGCTTCCATACTTTCTAACGGAAAACCCTGCATCGCATCATCTACCCCAACGCCCACATTCACCCCAACACCGACTCCAACGCCCATTCCGATGCCCATGCTCATCCCGACACCCTCTCCCTGCAACACTCCCTTCATCAAATGATCAATCTGGGTCTTGTGTATCCGATGATGCTCCTGCCATCCCTTCCATGGATGATGCGGATTCATCCTCGCGAACCTTTGGAAGATTGCATCGCTCGTCCCTTGCGGCCCAGTCGCGAAATACCGTGCGAGGAGCATGTCGTCTTCGTGGTCGTACCGTTTTCTCTTTTGTGGAGGTCCTTCGGGAAGAGGTTGTTCGGCTTGGGTGGAGTGTGCGCCGGAGGCGGGGTTCGTGGATGAGGAGGATGTTGGGTCTGCTTCGAGCTCGTGTTTGTGCCGACGCCAGTATTTCATCCATGAAGCGCGAGAATGATGCGGAGCCTAGCACAAACAAACAAAAATTAGTCAAAAACTTGGGAAGAAATAGTATATGCGTGAGAAACTCACCCGCTCAGCAACGTCCTTCCAAAACTGGACCATATCCAACTCCTGGTTCTTCCGTCTCCGATACGTCAAGAAGCGCATCAAGAACGTAACGTCCGTCTCCGTAAACGCGATTCCCTTGCCCGTCGTGCTCCTATACAGCGCCCTCGGTGGCGTGGGACTCCTATCCGTCCTCCCCAAGCCAACTGCAGATGGACGAGACGTTCCTGCAGCAGATGATGACGGGGCTGCGAGTTGGTGTGTCGCCGTAGCATGGTGTTGAGTTAGGGTAGAGGATGAAGGCCCAGCGTCGGCGATGGGGTCGTCCATCGTATATGCCCCGAGCCGAATCTGGTGCTTGTTGCAGTACCGACGCCAGCTGTAGAACGTATGATGTGGAGCCTTGACCGCCAGACGCTCACAGATCTCACGGAGGGAGAGTACGAGACCTTGGTGCTGGCAGTACTCGATGTATGCCTTGAGGTACTGCACGTCGTCAGCTGTGAACAGGTTCCCGCCGTGTGTGGACTTGATCACGCGTGCTGGCGGGTCGGGCGAGCGGGTCGGCGGCCCCCGAGCAGAGACAAGCTTTTGGGGGTCGACTTTTTCGGAGAGAGCCTGCGAGAAGCGTGAGTGTGGGTAACAACATCGAGGCCAGATCAAAGGACGTACGTTACGAACACGACCGCTGCGAGTACGTTTCCGACCACGTGGGCCTTCCTCTTCCTCGTCGGGGTCGATCGCCTCTGGGCTCTGGGATTCACCCTCGGGTTGGGCTGGGGCGACCGACGGGCCTGGGGCGGGTATGGGATAGTCGTACGGAACGTGTGGGAACTACAGCCAATAATTAGACAAACTACGTAAACAGCCGAGGACACCCACCTGATCGTAATACTCAGCCTCTTCTCCACCTGGCCCCCAACCCTGGTCGTCGCCGGGATAACCCGGATACGCCTGGCCATAGGGCGCTCCCTCAATGACGGGCACGGTGAGCGTCGAGTACTGGGCGGCTTGGCTCGTGACCCATTGAGACGGTGGGGGAGCACCAGCATAGTACCCCTGAGACTGAGCCTGGGGTGGCGGAGCATAGTGCGTGGAATGCTCAGACCACGCCTGCTGGGGCGCCTGTGGCTGTGGCGGCGGCTGGTACTGCTGCAACGGCTGAGCAGGCGCAGGCTGGCTCGCAAACGCCGGAGCAGGCGCAGGAGGCTCGTTGCGGCGGCGGGAGGTGGCGGTGCGCGAGCGTGTAGTCGAGCGCACGGCCGGCTCCGGCTGGGGTTGTTGTTGCGCCGGTTGCGGCGGCTGCTGAGGTTGCTGGGGGAGCGGCGGCGGGGCCTGTTCGGGGACTCGGTCACGCTCGGTACCGTCGACCTTGTGTCCAGCAAAGTTGCTCTTGAAGGTCTGGAGGGAGTTGCCGTCGATACAGGCGCGAACCCAGGCGGCGCCGAGGACGATCTTGCCACGCTTGGCGCTGTACTGGCGGAACAAGTTCTGCCCCGACTCCTTCGTGGGGTCCACTGCGGGGTGTCAGGGGCCTGGCGCACACCGTGGCTAGCGACTCACCGAGGATGTATGGTACGGTGCTGTAGGCCGTGGCGACGACGCCGCCATGTTTCTGCAACAGACGGTAAGCGAGGGCCGCAACAAGCAAGATCGACACCGACCTCGATGAGGCGTACGATTTCATCGCGGTCGGGGACGTCTTTCTCGACAAAGATGGAGAGCGGAGCGCCCATCATGAGGTCGACGAACAGCTCAGTGTTGTCCGAGGCCGGCGGTGGGGCATGGTGCGGCAGCGATGGGGGCGGGTGGTGTTGAGTGTGCAGCTCGACATTTCCCGACGGCAGTGCGGGGGTCCTGGCTGGCACCGCGCGGCGGCGATGGGATGGTGCCGCCATGTCTGGGGTCCGTCCTCGTCGTCTTGGAAGAGTCCAACACACAGGATCACGTGCAGCGCTTAGATCGTATCAGCGTTACGTATCTCATTCATTACATTACATCACAATCAAGCGCCCTCTACTGCATCTGCCATAGCCCCCAGCGTCGGGAATGTGAATGTGTACTTGGCCTGAGAGCCACGACCAGTGAAGGCGTCTGCCATAATTATTAGTTGTGTTTCGCATCTCGATATCTTTACTTACTCTCCCTTGCAATATACGACGACGCCAGCCCAAGCTTATTCGCCGGCTCATGATCATGCGTCAAGCTCTGCCGCCAGAATCAGCCTACGTCCGAGCTCTTATCACTCGACTAACCTGTGCAGTTACAAGCACCTCTCCTTCCTTCACCCCAAATCTCTCCTCGATTTCTTTCAACACATACCTAAAATTCCTCTCATCCGGTTTATAACTTCCCACGTCCTGCGCCGTCACAACCAGATCGAACTTTCCACCCTCACTCTCCAATACTTCTCTTGTATAGCCAAACGTCTCCTTGTCTACGTTCGATAGTACGACTAACTTGTAGTGTTTTGAGAGGCGAGCAAGGGCGGCGCACGTGTCTGGGAAAGGTTTCCAGAATCGGACGGAGTGTCCGAATGCGCTGTCCATTTCGGGAGTTGTAGGGAGGGAGAGAGATTTTGCTAGGTGTGCGTGGACATGTGAAAGGAGAGTTGAGTAGAGCATAGTGGGATTTGCGGCTTGGAGTTCAAATTCGGCCGCTGGATTAATTCTATATTAATTCAAGCAGAGTAGTAAGCTGGAGGAAGACGTACCATTGAACGCCTCGAGAGTGTCTTGCCTAGACCACTTTGCCGCTCCGCTCGACTGGGACAACAACGGCTGCAACGCATCGACGATCCCAGACTCCCAATCCTACCCACACCAACTAAATACCCAACTAGCGACCTAATCTAAAGTACTCACAATCAACGTTCCATAAACATCAAACGACAAGACCTTAAAATCCCCAAGCTTCTTGTTCAAAGGATTGCTCAAGTTGGACATTTTGACTTTGGCTGTATGCGAGGTAGAAAGAAGTGGTGAATGAGGTTTGGGCCTGGATCAGATGCATATAAGTAGACTCGATCGATCGATTGAGTCATTGATTCGGCTGCGCGATGGGTGCTTCTGCGATGTTGCCATATGGGCGCCAATCCGGGACGAATGATAGAAACCGAAAATTATTGTGGTTTTGCATATAGCCACCATGCCATCGGAACACTGCTTTGGAAAGATATCAATTACAAAAGATAACCATCGACTCGTGGAACTGGTCTCATTATACAACAAAGTGGCTTTTATTCAAACAACGGATGGAGGTAACACCAGCGTATCAATGGAAAATGAGTAAGAAGACCGTGGCGTTAAATGAATAAAATATTTGGTGAGTTTTACGGCGACGATAAGGGGGTTCACGGACTCCTGGTAAGCATACATCATCCGAGATCCAGAAATTAGGATCCGGTAGACATCGTCTCACACCTCACCAAAGCCAGAATTTCCCCAAAACAAGGATAATCAACCACCCAAACACATTCGCCATCACATCTGAATAAGCCCACTCCTGTGCTTTCTCTGACTCCTTCACTATCTCCACCCACCTCTTTCTCACCGTCTGTTTCCAAGCCTCTGGAGTCTTCGTTTGTTCGAACATCTGCCTTCCCTTCCTGGAAGCCATCCAATCTGCCAATTTATTTGTCTGCTCCTCGACCTCTCGCTTCACTTGGTTTATGGCCTCCTTCTTTGCTTTCTCGGCATCTGCCCGGGCAGCTGCCTGTGTCTTCTGAGTCTCCTTCATTGCTTCTGCTTCTCGCCTGTCCCGCTCCAGCGACACTCGATTCGCCCGCTCGTCAGCCTCTTGCATGACTCGGTTTATAGCCTCTCGGTTTGCCTTCTCAGCCTCGCTCAGCGCCTTTCGGAATGCTTCTCTCATTGCTCGTTTTTCCCTCTCCCTTTCCCGGGTTACCCGACTTGCCTGCTCGTCGGCATTTCGTCTCGCTTGTGCTGCAGCTTCCCTTACCGCAGCTTTCCCTTTCTTAAGGTTCTCCTCGCGCATCCTCGCTACCACTGAAAACGCATCGCATCCCAGTGCTCGTGCTTCCTCTCGCGTAATCGCCTCCTCCCGTGTGTACAGCTCGTTGTAGGCTGGTCCTTCCCATGTCGTAAGCCGAAACTCGCGAGCAAGCTGGATGCGCTGAATGGCGCTCAGCGAAGCACCCTCTAGAAATGTTATGCTAAAGGCACGAAGGGCAGGGTAGTCGTAGACAGTGGATACACGAAGCGTGGATATCAGGACTGGTGTCTCGAAGATGAAAGGCCCTTTAACAACACTTGGCATATAATGTTAGTTCGGAACGGTTAATATCAAAACAGCACGTACGAAGCGTAGAGGACCTTAAACATGTTTTTAAAATCTTCGATACTGTCGGTGCCTCTCTGTACACTTATGGTGGGCATAGGTCTCGGCCTGTCCAAGCGATCTACGCGCTGCATAAGATCCTTCAGAACGGAGAACTTGTCGAGTTTGTACTTGTGCGTTCTGAATGTTGTGTTATCAACCTGAAAGGTATAATACATTAGTTTTCACTGGGACAAGGGACCACGTTTAGAATTCAACATACGCAAAGTTCGATATCCCCAGCGCCTAGATCAACAACATCTCTTTTATTATTTGTTTGCGGATGGGGCATGGATTCGACGGACATAGTGGAGGAGAAAGCACTTAATCAAACAACAACAAAACTTCCCAGGAGATTATAGCCGCTCGATGGTAATGGAGGACAACAACCTAACATGGTGGCAATGGTTGTCTTATTGCGCAGCCCACCGCGTGGCTCATAGCGAAAATAGGGTTCAAGGGTTCCCCACTGGTAATCAATATCCCATCAGAGCAAAGCCGACTTGATGTCTCTCCTCGGTTCCATCGCCTGGAAGGATCCAACAATTAGAAGAAAAAACATTTACTTGTGGAACTTGACTTAGTATACAACACAGCAACATCTTGTTCAAACAAGATACGGAGATAACATTAGTTTATCAACGGAAACCGAGTAAGAAGACGTGGGGCCGTGTAAAGAAATGATGAGTTTTGTGATAACCGCGAGAGCTTTAAGGTCTCCAGATAAGCGGATATCATTTGGCGTGCAACGTTTGAGCCCTTGGGAACATCTTTTCATATCTCAGTAAAGCCAGAAAGCAGCTAAAACAAGGCACACAAACAACACAAACACATTCATTACTGTACCTGAATTCATCTCCAGATAAGCCCTCCACCCCCATGATCGTGGTTTCTCGTCTACCTCCTTCATAAGCTCTGCCCACCTTTTTTTCGCCCTCCGTTTCCAAGCCGTCTGACTCTCCTGCTGTTTGAGTGCATCCGTTCCCCTTTCCGAAACTACCCAGTCTACCCATTTATTTGTCTGCTTCTGAGCTTTTCGCTTCACTTGATTTATGGCCTTGTTCTTTGCTTTCTCAGTCTTCTCCAAGGCAGCTGCCAGTGCCTTTTGGGCTTCTATCATTGCTTCTGCTTCTCGCCTGTCCCTATCCAGCGACATTCGATTCGCCTGCTCGTTGGCCTCTTGCATAACTCGATTTACAGTTTCGCGGTTTGTCTTCTCAGCTTCGCCCAGTGCCCTCTGAAGTGCGTCCCTCGTCGCCTCTGCTTGTTGTTCCCTCTCCCTTTCCCGCACCACTTGACTTCCCTGTTCGTCGGCCTCCCGCCTCGCTTGCGCAATAGCTTCCCTTAACGCAAATTTCTCCCTCTTCAAGTTCTCCTCGCGCACTCTCGCGACCACTGAAAGAGATTTGCTCCCTAGTAGTTGTGCCTCTTCTTGACTTATCGGTTCTTCTCGTGTATACAACTCATCATAGGCTGGACCCTCCCATGTCGGGAGTTGAAACTCGCGACCAAGCTCGATGCGCTGGATGGCGCTCAGCGAAGTACCCTCTAGAAGCACTATGCTGAAAGCACGAAGGGCAGGGTAGTCGTAGGCGGTGGAAATACGAAGCGCGGATATAAGAATCGGCGGATCGAAGGTGAAAGGGCCTTTAACCACGCTTCGTTTATGGCATTAGTTCGTAGTAGTTGTTGCAAAAACAGGACGTACGAAGCATAGAGGACCTTGAACATGTTATTGAAATCTTCAACACCACCTGTGCCTCGTTGTACACTTATAGTAGGTGCATATCGCGGCCTGTCCGAAGGGCCTATGCGCTGGATGAGGTCCTTGAGAATAGAGAACTTGTTGAGTTTGTACTTGTGCGTCTTGAAAATAGTGTTATTGACCTGAAAGGTAAGGCTATATCAATTGCCATCGGCACAAGGGACTGTATACAAAGTCACCATACGCATAGTTCGATATCTCCAGCGCCTAGATCAACAAAGTCCCATTTATTGTTTGTTTGCGGACTGGGCATGGATTCGATAGGCATAACGAAGGAGGTCGTGCTTGGTAAGAAAGTCCCTGGAAGGTTATAAAGTCCTTTATCAAGAGCGACTCGATAGTAGGGGGTAGCAAGCAGCAGTAGCAACTGTTGGTCCGTGCATGCACAAGTCGTCGCGTAGATCATGCCATAAAGAAGGGCCACGTGGTGTAAAATGGGCGCTAACTGAGATCATAAGCCTCCACCACATGCACCAATCAAAACCACATTATCATATTCCACACCAAATAAAGCTGAAGGCATTTACCACAATATTCGAGCCAGCTATGAGCGTATAGAGACTTAATAGTATTTTTGAATCTTTAATTCTGACACAAGCGACGTGGCACCCGAATTCAGCCTTTGATTTCTTCATGAGAAGGAAGTGTATCAATTAGAATGTTCAACATCTCCCACGTCGAATCCTTGATACAGCAATTTACGATCTACATTCTTTCCACACCGCACATTCAGAGGATTGATTTAGTTAGACATATGCGCTGCAAGTCATTCAATATCGGTGTTTTACAGAACCCCTTGAAGTCCCCAAGCTTCTCGTCCAAAGTATTGCTCAATTTAAATATCCCGTTGCGAGATAAATGGCAGTGGCGGGTGATGCTATGAGTTTAGATCTAGATCAGACGCATATAAGTTGACTAGATCGAGGATCGAGCAATTGAGTCATTGACTCGCCTGCAGGATGAGGGGTTTCTTTGAGGATGTCACATGGGCAACCGGAAAAGATCTAACCCAATTCTTTGAAAAGCATTGAACACGGTAGGTTAAATCCCCGTATGTGCCGATATATCCGCAAAAGTCATGTCGCTATAAGTATCTATAGAAACTATGGCATCAAATTTGGAGCTTAGACCTAATATTTAGACATCAACGATACTATAGACCAGGTTTTTGTGGAGGCTTAAATCCCCAAGACACTGATGCTTGCGGTTTTGCCTCAGCTCCTTTTCTCGCATTCTCCTCGGCTACCCTTTTCTCTGCTCGCATTCTCGTAACTTCCCAGAACGCGTCAGTCCCCAACACCCTCGCTTCTTCTTTGGTGACTGCCTCCTTCCGCATGGTCAATTCATTATAAACCCGATTCTCCCAAGATTCGAGCTGGAATTCCCGAGCGAGCTGTATACGCTCGATTGCACTCAAATTAACATTTTCTAGGCCTTTGATGCTGAAGGTGCAGAGGGCAGAGAAGTCGTAGGCACTGGAGATGCGAAGTGCGGAGATGAGGATCGGTGGGTCAAATGCAAAAGGGCCGTCAATCACACTGCATGCACAGGTATTAATTACACAAATCTGCATTTAGTAGATCACGTACGAAGCGTAGAGAATCTTGAACATATTTATAAAGTCACTGACGCCCCGTTTGTCTGTTTCTACGCGTATCGCGGGCAAAGATCGAGGGATTTCAGAGTGTCCGGTAGCCTGGATAAGTTTGTTCAACAGAGAGAACTTGTCCAGTTGGTACTTGTGTGATTTGAAGATTGTATCATTAACCTAAATGGGCATGTGCGTCAACCACCGTTGGTACAGGAGGGGTGGAAGTTGAGTCTCGCGTACACGAAGCTCTATGTCACCAGCTCCGGCACCAAGATCAACAACGTCTGTAGCTTCAGAAAACATCGCTTTAGTGGCTATTTCATATGGTTCTGGCTGTATTGGTTCATTAGACTGCTGAACGGGCTTTCCACCATTATTTAGGTTATTGGTACGCAAATAATTGCCCAGCGAGGTGGCGATGGAGGTACTAGGTAGTAAGCCGCTCACGGCGTCTAACCCATGTTGTAAGATGGACGCTAACCAAAAACCTAAATTGACTCATTTGAGTCACGCATATAGCTACCATCCGTCAAGATTGAGTTAACTCGGTGGTTTTATTTGGTTCCATTGTTCTACAGGGTCTCATACAAGACGCGTCAGTTCTGAAATATAATGATTTGCCCATGGAGCTTTACTGAGTTGAACGAAACATCGTAATTGAATCCATTGTGGACTGAGACACAAGGGAGAAAACAACAGTGTCTCAAGGAGTGCAAAGACGTGGCATAATATAGAAACAGTCTTTGATGTCACCACTAGTAGTTTCGTGGCCTTCGGATGGATAGGTACCACCCGTTGCACGGCATTTGAGCACCCGAGGATATCGTCTCAAACCTCAGCGAAACCCGAAAGCGTACCAAACAGGATACAGCAGCAGCAAAGACATCCCAACTACCCAAGGTAAGTGCTCTCTCTGAATATCTATTAGTAATTCGCACATTGTATTCAAGTAAGGCAGGGAAATAACGTTGGCGTATCAACGGAAGCTCAAGGAGAATATGTGGGGGCTCCATGAAAAAAGTTCGATAATTTTTATGACGACTGCAAGGGGTTTCGTAGCCTCCCAGTAAGTAACTAATATTCTACATATAACATTTGGACTCTTGAGTACATCGTTTCACACCTCAGACATACAAAACAAGACAAATCAGCAATACAAACGTGTTCGTTACTGTACCTAAGTTCATCCCAAGATAAGCTCACCTCTCCTGTGCTCGTGTCCCCCCCCCCCCTCTGTTTCCTTCACTATCTCTGCCCACCGCCTTCGCGTCCTCCGTTTTCAAGTCGCTGGACTCTCCTGTTGCTCGAACACTTGCCCTCCTCTTTCCGAAGCTACCCAACCTATCAATTTATTGGTTTGCTCCTGAGCCTCTCGGTTCACTTGATTTATCGCCTTGTTGTCCCTTGGTTTCTCAACCTCCTCTCGGGGAATTACTAGTGCCCTTTGGACCTCCTTCATCGCTTCTGCTTCTCGCCTATCCCTCTTCAGAGCTATTCGATTCGCCTGCTCGTCTGTCTCTTGTCTCACTCGCGCAATAGCTTCTCTCATCGCAGCTTTCTCTCTCTTCATGTTCTCTTCACGCATCCTCGCCACTAGTGAAAACGCATCGCTTCCCAGTATTCGTGCTTCTTCTTGAGTCATTGGCGCCTCTCGAATATACAGCTCCTCATAGGCTGGTCCCTCCCACGACTTGAGCTGAAACTCCCGAGCCAGCTCGATACGTTGAACGGCGCTCAGAGAAATTCTCTCGAGATGCGTTATACTAAAAGCACGCAGAGCCGGGTAGTCGTAGGTGGTGGAGATACGAAGCGCAGATATAAGGACTGGCGAGTCGAAGCTGAAAGGACGTTTAACGACGCTTCACCTGGGATGTTAGTTCATACATGAGTACTCTGAAAATCACACGACACGTACAAAGCGTAAAGAACCTCGAATGTGTTCTTAAAATCTTCAACATCGCCTATGTCTCGTTGTACACTTATAGTAGGTGTGCATTATAGTCTGTCTGGAAGATCTATGCTCTGAAAAAGATCATGAAGAATAGAGAACTTGCTGAGTTTGTACCCGTGCGTCTTGAAAACCGTGCTGTTAACTTGAAAAGCAAAGGCATGTTAATCACTACCGGCACAAGAGACTGTATACAAGGTCATCATACGCAAAGTTCAAGGTCCCCAGGACCTAGGCGGGCAATGCTCCATTTATTATTTGTTTGCGGATCGGGCATAGATTCGACGGGCATGGCGAAGGGGATCGTACTTGGCAAGACAATAATAAATTACTTAAGAGATTACAGATGCCCCTTTGAGAGCGATTTGGTGTAGCCAACAGCCTACCATGACCCGCGCAGCCCGCCACGTGGTTTACATCAAAGAAAGGGTTGAACGATTTCACCATGCTCTGGGCGCCAAACTGAAATTAGAAGGCGCTATACTTGGTGCGCGGATTATCATCATCGGGTTTTCTTCCTGAAATCTTTTCACCCTTTGATCGTGCTTTTACTCCGTCTTGTTCGTTATGATTGACTACACCTCTCCTATACTTTGTTCCTCAATCTCCGCCGCAAAAAATTGTGAAAGGATACTAAATGGAGACCTGACTAACGGCCCCTCCTCTTGTCTCACTGGTGCTTGAGCCCTCCGAACGGCCTCCCTTATTGCCTGTGCTTCTAGCCTGTCCCTATCCCGAGCCACTCGATTTGCCTGCTCGTCGGCCTCTCGCCTGACTCGGCTTATAGCCTCGCGGTTTGCACTCGTAGCTTCCTGGTTTACTTTGGTAGCCTCATCCAATGCCCTTTGGAGAGTCTTCCTCATGGCCTCTGCTTCTCGTCTTTCCACCCACCTTTCGTGAGCCACTCGACTTGCCTGCTCGTCGGCCTCTCGTTTCGCTTGCGCTATCAATTCCCTCAGCGCAGCTTTCTCTCTCTTCAGGTTCTCCTCGCGCACCATCGCCACTATCGAAAGCGCGTCGCTTCCTAGTACTCGTGCCTCCTCTCGTGTAATCGCCTCCCCTCTGGTGTACAACTCGTTATAGGCCGGTCCTTCCCATGACGCGAGTTGAAACTCCCGAGCCAGCTCGATACGCTGAATAGCGCTCAGTGAACCATCCTCTAAACGTGCTATGCTGAAAGCACGGAGAGCTGGGTAGCCGTAGGTGCTGGAGATGCGAAGCGCGGATATGAGGACTGGTGCGTCGAAGGTAAGAGGTCCTTTAACAACGCTTTATATCCGGCGTTAGACTGCATACGGCTATATCGGAAAATAATACGTACGACGCATAAAGAACCTTGAACGTATTTTTGAAATCTTCGATGCTACCTGTGTCTAGTTGTACACTTATGGTAGGTACATATCGCGGCTCGTTTAAGCGAACTGCACGCTGGATGAGATCACTGAGAATAGAGAACTTGTGAAGTTTGTACTTGTGCGTTCTGAAAGTAGTGTTATCAACCTAAAAGGTGAAAACAGGACAGTTGTCAGGGGACGTGGGACCACATGTAAAATCTAGCATACGCAAAGTTCGATATCTCCAGCACCCAGATCAACAATATGTCTTTTATTATTTGTTTGCGGATCGGGCAAAGACTCGGCAGACATGGCGAGGGAGACAGCGCTTGACGAAACAACAAGACACGCACGCCCTAAGGTATTATAGACGCCCTTTCCAGGAGCGACTTAGGAGTAAGGAGATGGCGAGTAGCAGCCTAACACAGTGGCAATGGCCAGCTGGTGCTTGCACAGCCCACCGCGTGGCTCACGTCAAAAAACAAGGTTTAAGGGTCTCACATCGTGTTTTGAGCGCTTGACTGGAGCTCAAAGGCAGTTGCAGCAGGGATTTGGTGTGTAACGATATTTAGACTGGCTATGGATATCTACACATCAGGAACCAGTTTGTGCCATCGGAACGGCTCAAATGACATACTTCATGACATCCCAAATTGCGCTCCCAAAGGCAGGCTAAGTGATCCGGAGTTTCAGTTCCAAACAGAAACAAGGTGGTGGCTTGGTTTATTTCTTTGTTCTTGCTCACAATTTACGTTCCGTAGACACCAACGGACAAGATCTCCAAATCTCCCCGTTTATTATTTTGAGGGTTTGCTCGATCAGTCGTATCAACATGCGTGTAGAGTAAAAAGACGTGATGCGTAATAGACTCAAACCGAGTTGGTCGCATACAAGCACACTAGGTCTATTAATCAGGTCGCCGGTTTGCCCAAAAACAGCAAACCACAATATCTTAAATTCTTTGAGCTCCTGGTTCAACTTATATCTAGCGACTTGAGTGTACAGAATGCGGATTGGTTCGGTGAACAGTGTTAGGCTGAACTAGATCAGACGCATAACTTATGAGTAGGTTGGATCAGTCGATCGAGTTATTAACTTAGATGTGGAATGAGTACTTCTTCGCTGCAGCCGGATAGGCGTCACCCCGCCCTATAACCAAAGGGTGAATCGCAGCGCATAACGCAATGCATCGCGTTCTTGTTGGCGCCGTAAAAGAAAAAAAAAAAAGAGAAACCTAGTATACCAAACTCCAGCTAGGCTGCTTAGCACATATATGCTAAAACTAGCTTTAAAAGGGAGCGCTATGAGTCCAATAAAACACAGCTAAAGCTAGAGCGCAGCCCAGCATGGATCGACAACAGAATGTACATAGTTCGTGATGACTACCATTTACGCCATGATGGCCAACCCAGTTACATTTACACTATCAGGATGTGATTAATGTCTCGATAGGTACACATAATCCCATGCCCGTCATCCTTGCCATGGCCACTTGCCACCCCAACTACCTCTTGATTGTGCTTGCTCGTTTTCCCAATGAGAAGCCTCTAGCTTTGTGATTTCTTTTTCTCGCTCCTCCGCCTTTCTCCTCATTTGTATTATAGCCTCCCTCAACTTAGCTTTCTCTTTCTTCAGGATCTCCTCACGCACCCCTGCAACCATTGCGAAAGCATCGCTCCCTAGTACTCGTGCTTCTTCTGGAGTAATCGCTTGTTCTCGCTTGTACAACTCGTCATAGGCTGGACCTTCCCACGACGTGAGCTGAAACTCCCGAGCGAGCTCGATGCGCTGAATAGCGCTCAGAGGAAGTCCCTCGAGATGCGCTATGCTGAAGGCACGGAGAGCCGGATACTCATAGGCGCTAGAGATACGAAGCGCGGATATGAGGACCGGCGCGTCAAAGGTAAAAGGACCTTTAACAGCACTTTATACAAAGTGTCAGTTTATACATGAAGTTATAGGGAAACGGCACGTACGACGCATAGAGAACCTTAAACGTGTTACTAAAATCTTCGACACCGCATACCTCTCGCTGTACGTTTATAGTAGGTATGTATCGCGGTCTGTCTAAATAACCAGCATGTTGGATGAGATCCATAAGAATAGAAAACTTGCTGAGTTTGTACTTGTGCGTCTTGAAAATAGTGTTGTTGACCTGAGAAATAGAGACGTATCAGTTGCCACCAGTACTAGGACTGTGTATCAATCCACCGCACACAAAGTTCAATATCTCCAGCACCTAAATCAATGACCTCCATTTTGTTATTTGTTTGTGGATCATCCATAGACCTGGCAAGCGTCGCGATGGAGACAGCGCTTGGCAAGATATCAAGAAATCCACTAGGAGAGTGTCGCCAAAGGTTTTGTTGTGAGCAAGCCGATAGTAGGAATACGGTAGGAGCGAAGCAGTCTGGCGCGGTGGCAATTGCTGGTCCGTGCGTGCACAGCCCGCCGTGTAGATCATATCAAAACAAGGTTCAAGGGCCTCCCATAATGTCATGAGCGCCAAACGGAAGGTCTGAGGTAAATTAGTCGCAGCAGGGATTTGGAACCTACTAGAGGCATTCATCCGAGCCCAGTATCTAAGCTGGCATTAATTATTCAGAGGTCAGATAGCATTTTTTGTGTTATCAGAACGTTCAGACACTGTGGCTTGTACCATCCCAAATAGCGCTCTCAACGGCAGGCTAAGTACTCCAGAACTTCAGTCGCCAAAAGAAGCGATATGGTAACTGTTTTTTCTCTTGGTTTCTATGTAAGAAGAGGGAGAAAATACCCTCTATGTCCCTGTCTCGCCTACTCTACCTTCTAAATTAAGATCATAGCGGCGGCTCTCTACCTAAGCAACGCTCACGGTTTGAGTTCCACGAACATCAAACGAAACAAACCTAAAATCAGACTTTGTACTCACAGGAGTTTTTGGTTTAGGTGTATGCAGATGTATGCGGAGTCAAAAGGGGGTGGCACGTAATAGTTTTAAATCTAGTTAGACTCACCTCAGTAAATGGGTTTAGCAAACGAGTCGTCGGGTTTTCCCATGAATATTGCGCAATAAGATCTCAAAGTCTTCGGGCGCTTTGAGAGGATGGTTCGAGTTAGACATATTGGCGTGAGTGCCACTACTAAACCGCTAGCTCATATATGCTTCAAGGTTTAAGGGTCTCCCGGTGTGTTTTGACTGGAATTCGAAGGTAATTGTAGCTGAGATTTGGTATGCATCGACGTTGATATTGTTTGTGGATATCTACACGCATCAGACGCATATAAACAGACGGAACGGGATGCTTCGTCGGTCGGGTCACATGGGCGCCAATTGGGCATTGCGGCCTGCTTGCGAAACTGCCCTGTAAATCGAAGCGCTAACCAGTTTCATTGCTCTAAAATAACTTTCAACTCAATGGTCTGCTATTCCCTAGTTCTTGACCCTTTGCCACGCTAGAAGGAAAGGGGGCAAAAATGATTATATTGTTCCTTTGGACTGGATACTGGAATGTTTTCTTAGTTTGCTGTATGCGCTGAGGCTGATAGGGCGGCAAACTTAAATCAGAGAGCTTGGTGAGAAAATTCAATGTCCCTGATCTCTACCAATATACATTCACCTTCACCCCTGGCACTTCACTCGTTTGAACATGACATCCAAGTGAGTTTTATTCTACAGTAAATTAGGGGAAGGAATGCTAGAGCACCAATGGTAACCAGCGAGAAGGCGTGGGACTACATGAAGGCAATTACAATGAGTTTTGCAACCATCTGCAAAAGTACGACCCAACAAAATAAAGAACCACGTCACAGGTACACATATTGTCGTGTTCAAGTTCTCTTCCCAGGAATTCTTTCACCCTGTGCTCATAACTTCACGTCTATCTCATTCATTATCCTCGACTATACCTCTCCTAAATTTCGTTCCCAGCTTGCTCGACCCCCCAATCTATTGTTGGTGACGGGGTCCACCATGATGTCGATTTGTCCAGCTGTTCCTGTACCTTTTTCTTCATTTGTGCTTGTGCCACCCGGACGGCCTCCTTTATCGCCTCCGTTTCTCGCTTATTCCTCTCCGCTGCTACTCGAATCGCCTTCTCGTCGGCCTCTCGCTTGGCTTGTTTTGCGGCCCTACGGTTTGCTTTCTCAACCTCTACCAGCGCCCGTTGGATGGCCTCTGCTTCTCGTCTATCCCTCTCCAGAGCCACTCGGTTCGCCTGCTCTTCAGCCTCTCGCTTGACTCGGCTTAGAGTCTCACGGTTTGCCTTCTCAGCTCCGCCTAGTGCTTTTTGGGCAGCTTCCCATCTTGCGTTCGCTTCTCGCCTTTCCTTCCCCCTCTCTCGGGCCACTCGATTTGCTTGCTCGTCAAACTCTCGTCTCGCTTGTGCTGCAGCTTCCCTCAGCACAGCCTGTTCTCTCCTCAGGTTCTCCTCGCGCATCTCCGCCACTACTGAAAACGCATCACTTCCTAGTATTCGTGCCTCCGCTCGCGTGATCGCCTCCTCTCGGGTGTATAGCTCGTTGTAGGCCGGACCCTCCCACGACGTGAGCTGAAACTCTCGAGCGAGTTCGATACGCTGGATGGCGCTTAGAGGAAGTCCCTCGAGATGCGCTATACTGAAAGCACGGAGAGCCGGATAGTCGTAGGCGCTAGAGATACGAAGTGCGGATATGAGGACTGGTGCGTCGAAGGTAGGGGGACCTTTAACAACACTGTATACACAGTGTCAACTTGTACACGACTGAATCGGGAAATAACACATACGACGCATAGAGAACCTTGAACGTGTTACTAAAATCTTCGGCGCCGCATATCTCTCGCTGCACGCTTATTTTGGGCATGTATCGTGGTCTGTCCAAATAACAAGCACGCTGGATAAGGTCCATGAGAATAGAGAACTTGCTGAGTTTGTACTTGTGTGTTCTGAAAATAGTGTTGTTGACCTGGAAGTACAACATATCAATCGCTATCGGGACAAGAAACTAAGTGTAAAAGCTAGCACACGCAAAGTTCAATACCTCCGGCACCTAAATCAATGATATCCGTTTTGTTGTTTGTTTGTAGATCATCCATAGATCTGACAGGGGTCGCAATAGGAGCAACACTTGGCAATGCAATAGCGGACCCACTAGGAGAGTGTTGGTAGTTTTTTTGTCGCAAGGAACTCGATAGTAAGGAAACAGCAGCGCAGCCTGACGTAGTGGCAATTGCTGGTCCGTGCGTGCACAGCTCATCACATGCCATATAAAAGCGCCTCATGTTGTAACTGAGCGCTAATCAAAACTCTCAACTAGCCATGAATGAGCCGCGGCTCAAACCCCTAACTCTTTGTACAGTATATACTAATCTGCGTGCGATCCTCAACTCGCATGCATATATGCGCACTAGATTATATCTACCACACTAGACCTAGATCTAGGCGCGATGTCATCCGGGATGGCATGGCCCTCCTGTTGCGCGTGTCGCCATCCAGCACTAGCTAACTATTAAAATTTCGGCCTTTGTTGGTGCCAGAGTGGTCGCTTTCGCCGATTTGCTCCTTGGCTTCTGGATCAATATCAACTCTGTTTCACAGTGATTTGCCCACGTATTGAGCTGAAACCATCTTTTATCAGTTGTGATTAATCTTTGGCTGTATTGTAGTATGTAGGAGCAGGCTCCCAAGGGTTCTGCTCATTGGTTTTATGGTAAGGATAACGAATAGGGAGCTGTAATGTCTTAGAGTGACTCATAAAACGATCAATTACAAAATACGGTCCTTAAAATTCATTGGGATTTACTCGTTTGAAAGAAATTTCCAAACTGGATCTCATTATGCGCCAAGACACGGAGGAAAATGTTCTAGCATGACGAAAGGAAACGACGAGTAGAAAAACTGGAGGCTACATGCGAGGAGACATAGTTTTATGATCACTGCAAGGGGCTTCACGAGAGAGCAAACCAGACGAAAGACATCACCAGCACTACAATTGCCATAGGTATTCCTTCCCGGAGGCCCGGTAGTTTCTGACATCTTAGTACCTTCTGTATCTTCGCCCAGCTCTCCCGAATCTCCCGTTCCCAAGCTACTCGACCTGCATGCTCTGCGGCTTCTCGGCTTTCCCAATGAGAAGCCACTAGGTCTGCCATTTCTTTTACCCGCTCCTCTGCCTCTTGCCTCACTTGTACTATGCCATCCCTCAGTGTAGCTTTCTCTTTCTTCAAGTTCTCTTCACGTATGCCCGCGACTACCGTGAACGCGTCGCTCCCTAGCACTCGTGCTTCTTGTTGAGTTATCGCCTGTTCTCGCGTATACAGTTCGTCATAGGCTGGGCCTTCCCACGACGTGAGCTGAAATTCTCGAGCCAGCTCGATACGATGAATGGCGAGAAGGTGTATTCCCTCGAGATGTGTGATACTGAAAGCACGGAGAGCAGGGTACTCGTAGGCGCTAGAGATGCGAAGCGCGGATATGAGCACTGATGGTTCAAAGGTGAAAGGGCCCGTAACAACACTTCATTTAGAATGTTAGTCCATAGGTGATTACTCTGAAAATAAGACGTACGAAGCGTAGAGAACCTTGAACGTATTCCTGAAATCTTCAACGCCGCCTGTATCTCGTTGTACACTTATGGTAGGTATGTGCCGTGGCCTGTCTGAGTGGTCGGCGTTCTGGAAAAGGTCGTGAAGAATAGAGAACTTGCTGAGTTTGTACTTGTGCGTTTTGAAAATCGTGTTGTTAACCTGAGAAGCAAAGGCGCGTTAATTGCCACGGGCACAAGAGGCTGTATACAAAGTCACCATACGCAAAGCTCAATGTCCCCAGCACCTAGATCAATGATATCCATCTTGTTATTTGTTTGCGAATCATCCATAGACCTGACAAGCGTCGCAATAGGGATAGCGCTCGGTAAGGTAGTAAAAAATCCCCCAGAATTTTATTGATGAAGATTTCGTCGTGAACAACCTGATAGTAGGGAAACAATAGGAGCGCGGCGGTCTGAAGAGGTGGCAATTGTTGGTCCGTGCGTGCATAGCCCCCGCGTGGCACAGATCAAAGCCTAAGGGTTCAGTGTTTTCCGTGAAACTAGCACCGGTCAAGAATTCAACGCTATTGCTACGGCATTGATTTCTTGGGGAGCAAACAGCCGCTAGATCGATTCCTGTAAACAACAACCCGCTGCGTAATCTAGGTCGATACATGAGGGCCCAAGAATCAATACAATTTCAACTCCAGCACCCGTTATTTTCTCCGTACCATATCCCAGAGCTTAAAATACCAGTGCTCTGACACCATTTGGAAGCGTTGCTATTCTCTTATTTCTCCGAAACCCGGTCTCTGTGTCTATACACGCCTTATGCGCCATTGCCACAGTTTCCTTGGCCTTTCACAGCTATCTTCGTTATCTCCTATCACATTTTCCCGTCCACCTCTTTCGCATTTCATACCCATTAATCTATTTCGTTGCCAGCAACTTGTCACTTCCTTGCTTTGCTCCGTTCTCTCTTGGCCTTTGCCTCCTCCCGCTTTTTTACAACTTCCGCAAACGAGTCGATCCCGAGCACTCGCGCTTCTTCTACGGTGATCGCCTCCTCCCGCTCGTATAGCTCATCATAAGCTGGCCCCTCCCACGACGTGAGCTGAAATTCGCGAGCGAGTTCGATACGCTGAATGGCGCTTAGGGGAAGTCCCTCGAGATGCGTTATGCTGAAAGCACGAAGAGCCGGGTAGTCGTAGACACTAGAGATACGAAGCGCGGATATGAGGACTGGTGCGTCAAACTCAAAAGGTCCTTCGATTACCCTGCAAATGTTTTTTTAGTCTGTATTTCTTCAGTTGCTTCCGCACTACTTACGAGGCGTAGAGCACCTTGAACATGTTGCAAAAATCTTTAATGCCTTGTTCATCTCGTTGTACCCTTATAGCGGGCAAAGATACTGGAGTGCTGGAGTAATTGATACTATCCATGAGGTGCTTGAGCCCTGAGAAATCGTTCAGAACATGCGTATGAGTCTTAAAGATCGCGCCATTGACCTAAACAATTGCGGTGGTTGGAGCCACTTTTATTATGCATCATACTAAAAAGATGGCTCACGTGAAGTTCGATATCTCCAAAGCCAAGATCAAAGGTTTCAGCACCTTCAGAGATTCCGGTGTTGTTTTCCATTGGGGCTGATCCCTGATTACTCTCTTGAAGGGGTATCGCAACAGACAGCCTGTCATTATTTTCCAAGTTAACAGTCGATCCCGCGTCAGGCATTATAGATTTGATAATGGGAACAGCATCCGAGGAGCTTGCCCGAGATTGAGGTTGATCCATAGGCAACAATTTTTCCGGGAGACGAGGTTTGCGTGGTGAGGTGGTGGGTTACAGTAAGCGCTTGATAGCCACTTGTGTCGTGTCAGTGGCTGTGTGCTGATGTTACGTATCAGCTAAAGCAGGGCAAGTTACCAACCAATCGAAGTGTTTAGCCCATCGAAAGCAAAGGCGACAATCACCGTAAACAACATGGCCCATGAGAGTACTTGAATTCGGAGCAATTATTCACTATATGCGTATAGTTCTTGAAGACAGCCTAATCAGTCACAGCGGCCAGTACCTCGTCTATTATGCAGCACACAGCAATTCAACTCACATGCAGCTCTACATACCCCACAGTAGAGGCCGAACATCTCGGCGGGTTATAGGGAGCAATGCGTCTTGATCCTAACATCTCCTCCCTTCCCCGCATAAATATCCCAGAAATCCCCATCCCATCTATTCACCATCCCCTTGAGTTGGTTGCTTCTTCATTTCTCCTGTTCTTTACAAGATTAATCTGTGATGTCTGTTCATATCTTGACTGGCACTTTTGTTAGCTCTTCTGCCGCTCTTTCCTCATCTCTCTCTTGTTTTCTTTTTCTGTTACGCTCTTCAAGCTACTTTCGCTTTGGTTACCTGAGTTTTTTTTGGCTGGTAAGTTGTCTTATGTGACATATCATCTTCTCCCTTTTTTATGACCTCCACAAGCGAGATGATCCCCAACGCCGGTGCTTCTTCATTTGTGATTGTTTCGCGTGCGTGTAACTCTTCATAGCTAGAACTCTCCATGGCTTGAGTTGAAACTGCTGAGCGGGTTTGATGCGCTCAGGGAAAGCCTCTCGGAATGTGCCATGCAAAAAGAATCGAGATGAAGATCATTATTGGCGCTCACTATGCAAAGTACGAAGGTCGGAACTGGAGGGTCGAACTCAAATGGATATTCAATCAACAGGAATATTGGAATGTATGCGCTTTTATCTCGTTTGAAGTTACTGGTTGCACGCTGCATCATGAGCTATATAATAATCAAATCGCTAAAATTATTGACAAATACATTTCAGACACGGCAAATCAGAGCACAACCGATACAAGAAATAGAATCAAAAAATAGAATTGAGAGATACGTCCAGATCATGATGTACTACGCACGCGGATGGGAACTACCTGTTTATGAAGCCACTAGACCCTAAGAATGCAGGACTTACAAAGCAAATTTCTTACTTTCTCTTGGGTGCGACATACGCACTGGACGACGCGCAGGCAGAGAACCCACAGTCCGAGTGCTTGTAGACATATGGCCGACCCCAATTGTCATACTTGGTATAGAATTGGCACTGGTCAATCAGGGGGACTGGACATCGTCGCACTGCATTGTATAGTAGTGAGCTTGAGGGGTGCAGAGACAAGCAACGTTAGGTAGTAGAAGATGGCGCAAATAAAATAGAGAGGCGGGCAAGTACGTGTCTGGTGTTACTGGGAGAAGTCCAAGCGGCGTGTAAGTCAAGTAGTGCTCTGTTCGTAGTGCAAAGTAGAACTGGAAATTGGCGATGTCAAAAGGCTGCTAGATGCTTCGATGTTTTATATATACAGCGCGGCTCATTGTGGCGATAACAGGCAAGCTCGATTGAGGCGTTAGACCCCTCCCCTCACTCTTGGACTACGACCTCCGACGTTAAATCAGACTAGGCGCGGCGCAAACAGTAACTAATGGAGATTGGAAGACTACCGCAGCCCAAAAAATGACATATATGCAATCCTCAGGCAATAAACGCAAGCGCCACATCATAGGAGTGGAGCGGAGTAGAATATGTTCGGGCTTTGTTTGGCCACAGTGCAAACTCCCTTTTGCTCCACCTGGAAATAACTCGATCGTTATTACTCCGACACGTTTTTTAGCCAGGTGGCAACCACATCCCTAGCGAATCAAGTAAACAACTACTCAAGCTGTTGAGCCAATTTTACTTCGCTCTCGATCGATTGCAATCCAAAATAGTACAACAGATCGGGTTTGCCACCCAAATTAAAGCTCCTTTCACCACTGCAGGGTACATAGGCCGTGCTCATTGCCCCGCGGCTTGTATTTCGCGACACATCCAGCTTGCCCCACCTGTAAGCATAGCCTTTTCCTCCTCTCCTCTTCGGAAGTGAACTGAGCTTGAACTAAATACGACAACAATTTAGATGGAAAGGAAAATAGTAGCGACAGCCGAAGCCTGGGACTTTTCGGATGGACCAGTTTTTGCCTTCACCGCCATTTGCTGGAAAGAAAGGGGAAACCTATATCATATCCGCCATCCAGAGCGAACGTTCGAGCTAGAAGCGCTTGAAGGGGATCTTGTGCCTATGTCGCATGTATATGCGGAAGCCAAGCCAGAATATAGTCGAGCACCAGAGCCACTACCTGAGAATGCCTATGTCAAGCAGCCAAACACCATCGGCTATGACAAGACCCACCCGTCTTTTGGAGCGGAGATGATTACCGAAATTAAGGCCTACGAGACGATCAGGCAACAACCTCATCCGAACCTTGCTGGGTATCGAGGGTGCATATGTGAAGGTGGCTACGTCGTGGCACTTTGTCTCAAAAGCTACAGGGCTACTCTGGGTCAAGCTGTAGAAGGTTCAGATAAGCTAGATTATCTAGCAATTATGGAGGGCGCCAGAAAGGTAGCGAGCCACCTGCATTCGCTAGGTCTAGTTCATGTAAGTGAATTAATCAGGAACATGAAGCGATTCAACTGACGCTTTGTGAGTAGAACGACATCAACCCGGCAAATATCATGGTCGACGAACACAATAAGGGGGTACTCATCGACTTTGATTCGTGTAATCTAGACGGACATAAGTTTCCAATTGGGAGCAAGACAGGGATAATGAACTGGACGCGACATGACGGCGTTTCGGAGCGGGAGAATGATCTTTACAGTCTGAACAAACTTGCAGAATGGCTCAAAGAAAAGGGTATCCTGTGATTCCAACTGAAAAATAACCAATTCATTGCTTGAAAAAATCCTAATCAGAGAACCTATACATGTGCATATATCCCCATCAGGCACCGTCAAGTCCTATCACTTCTTCGCGTTTTTGGCCTTTTCCTCAGCCTCCTTTTTTGCTTTCTCCTCTGCATCCTTCTTGGCTTTCTGAGCTTTCTCTTCAGCCTCCTTTTTTGCCTTCAGCTCTGCGTCCTTCTTTGCCTTTTCCTCGGCTTCCTTCTTTGCCTTAGCTTCAGCCTCTTTCTTTTCTTTTTCCTTCTTGGCCTTTTCCTCCGCCTCTTTCTTCGCCTTCTCTTCTGCCTCTTTCTTCGCCTTCGCCTCCGCCTCTTGTTTCGCTTTCTCCTGTCGTGCTTTCTCCTCGGCCTCTTTCCTAGCCTTCTCAATCTGTGTTTTCTCGCCAATCTCCTTTCCTTTCTTGAGCTTTTCTTCCTCACGTACCCTCGCCACTTCTACAAAGGCCGCAACTCCCAATATTTGGGCCTCTTCTTTAGTGATCGCCTGCTCCCGGTGGTACAGTTCGTCGTAGGCTGGCCCCTCCCAAGCAGTGAGCTGGAACTCGCGAGCAAGTTGAATGCGTTTTATGGCACTCAAGGAGACCCCTTCAAGCTGTTTTATGCAGAATGTACGCAGAGCGGGATAGTCATAAACGCTGGAGACACGCAGCGCGGATATCAGGACCGGCGCGTCAAACTTGAAAGGTCCATCAACAACACTGAATACAAAGGTAAGCTAATGATCGTACTGATAATGTTGATTTAAAAGAATTACTTACGAAGCATAAAGCACCTTGAACATGTTACAAAAGTCCTTGACGCCATGTTCGTCTCGCTGTACTGTTATGACGGGCATAGAGACGGGGCTACTATAATGACCAATCCTATCCAAGAGGTCTTTTAGACCAGAGAATTTATCCAGCATATGCATATGGGTTTTGAATATCGCGTCGTTGACCTTGAAAATTGGTGTGGTTAGTGGCCCTCAGTGTTATGCCTCATAATTGAGATTCAACTCACGCGAAGTTCAACATCTCCACGACCGAGATCATAGATTTCTGCTGATTCCGAGCTACAGTTCCTAGGGAACTCCCCACTTGTTGCCTTGCTATCATTTTCCATGCTGGGCGTAGATTCGATGTCAGAGACAGATATATCAATTAGCGAGCTTGTGCGAGAATAGTTTTGAGAGTTCATAAACGGCAAAATCGTTCAGAGTTGCTAATTTGTGCGAGTAAGGTGGTGGTTTGGAGTAAGCGCTCATCAGCCACTTGGTTCGGTTACTGCTGGTCTGTGCGCTGATACTGTAGATCACGTGCGAGCCAGAGAGCGTTTGATTGACGACTGGAGCTCTTGTGTTGGAAAAAGGTGATAGATAGTTACAAAGTTACTTCCACTAGGGAGAAGTTCTAGGTATGCTATCCCTTCACAAAATACACACGTGCCATCCGTCCGCACAACGGATTACTACATCAGGAAAAGGATCGGCCTAAATTTAGGCCATTTAAGCCGATTTGCACCATTTAGAGGGTCTCGACATTTTCCACTTTTTTTAATCCTATGCGCGGTAATTTGGACCGAGTTCCCAAGTTTAAGCAGTTTAGAGACCCTCTCTAATTTAGGCTGATTAGTGCTATTTATTCGATTCTCTCCTGCAGCTACAGCTCAGTTTCTCAATTGGCGACTTTTTCAGATAAAACAGCATTTGTATTGGTAGGAGAACGCACTACAAGATAACAAAAGGAACTGTTTTGTCTTCTACCCAACTCTTGCCACTCTGATTGCTCTCACCTTTGTCTAGCCCCACTTGAGTCCTATCGACGCCCAATGAATCTCCTGTATCCCCATTGCCACTTCTATTGCTCCTGCTCTTCAATGTGGGCTTTCAGTGGCTTTAGTTGGTAGCGCGCCGTTGGGCCAATCATGTCTGCTGAGGTGAGCGAACGACAACACTGCCAAGTACTTCCTCGATACCTCTGACGCACTGAGAGCTCGGACTAGGTTGCGAAAGATCCAGGATGCTGGGAGGCCGCTGCAGCGGAAGGGGTGAGAGGGTGCAGCCTTGGATGAGAATATCGTACGCCGGGAGCACCTATCTGCCACCTGCGTGGTCCTCCTGTTGTATTGCACAGTGATGGCTGACGTGGGGACACACCGTGTGATTCCAACAAGCGCTATCAACCAAGATAGTCAACTAAATAGATAGAAATTTCGATGGGTAGGTAAGGTGGATAGCTGTAAGTTGAGGGAGGCAGCAGTATGACGCACCTCTTCGCAACTCCGAGCCTGTGAGCGAAAATAGCTTCATAAAATAGTATTTAATGGCTTACGAGCTTGAGATTCAATCTATACACGGATAGATCGACCAGAGAGAGCTGTGACCGCAGAGGCAAGTCCGTCGGAGTACTCTAGGTGATCCCATGTGCAAAGGCATGGCCATACGATAATGTTAGCAAACTGAGCAGGTTTTCTAATGTGATATATGAAACGCACCGTGGATTCTTTCAACTTGGATGATTGATTGGTCGGCGTGGATGAGGCAAGAACATCGGCCAACATGGCGCTTAGACTTCATCCATGGAGTATCACGTGACAGAACTAGATGGATATTCGTCAAGTCAGCCAACACCCACGCTACCGTTGTCCAACCCTCTCGATATCATGCCTTCAACGCCGGATTGTCATGGTAAACGCGCTGATTTACTCTAGTCAAACATGATCTCTCACTTCAGGCAGCATTACGATGTTGGTATTTACACTTTTGCTGATCTCAATTATTCTAGTCGTTATAGGTGTGCTATGTACATGGGAGAAGGCACCCGTGTGGCTAAGCCACAAAAATGGTAGTTCATGCCCAGTAATTCTGACTTCCCGTGCAATGAGATTTCGCGGGTGGATGCTCACTTTAGCGGTAATAGCACGCTGGTGCGAACCTTCCAAGGTTCCAGGACATGGACTAATCTCGTGCAGTCAGCAGGACGAAACAATGATGATTTGTACGAATAGCTCCCGGTCAGGTGAACGTAGAGTACCATAGCATGTAAAAGATTTAAATTTTACGAGGAATGAAATGGCTAGAAACAAAAGTAGTCTGCCTAAATGGCCAAAACAGCTAAAACAGCTAAAATTGGAGCCTGAATAGTGGAACCAGCGCTAATTTGGAGGGTCAGCGCAAATTGGGGATGCACTTTTTACTGATGTATGACACCTAGCGGAACCCGGGTCCCGCAACATCTCCGGAAGCCCCAACTCAGGATGAAAACTGTACCACTTGTCAGTTGATCTGATGCCAAACAGGGCTATCCGCACATCAAAGAAGTAGCGGGTGCCAGGTCCCGCAGGCCACCAATGGAGTTCGGGGTCTCACAAAGGTGTCCAAACTGCGCCCAAAGCCGCATATAACCTACATGTTTCAAGCCAACGAAATCATCATTACCTTCAGACAATTGAGCTCAGATCACTATACCACATACGTTATGACCATCGGTGCCTTCGCTCATGAATTCATCGACTCCTCCGTCGAGCGCTCCTTGAACGACTTACTCGCTCAGCTTCCTATCGACAAGCGTCCTCGCCCAATTAGCCTTGCTTCCATCCATGTACCTAACACCCCTTGGGCCGAGGCTACAGCTCGCTGGACCAAGGATGTTCTCACCCCCGAGCTGTACAACCATTGCCGGAGGAGCTACTTTTATTCTGTCGCCCTCCTTGATCCTGAATTAGGTCAGTCGAATCAACGTCTCCGGAAATGAAAACATATTTAACGTATATTTGAAGGATTCTTCCCGAACGATGTAGTCACGCGGGCCAAGGACCATGGCCTTGAAGAAAACATGTGGCTCACCGCTATGCTCCATGATGTAACTCTCGTCTCTGAAGTCCAGGACGATCTCGCCAGCCAAGTCAGCTTCGCTCTTCAAGGCGGGATCCTCGCACACGAGTACCTCTCGGATCCCCAGCCTCAAGTCACACCCTCGACTAAGCACTGGGGGACGTGCTCGCATAACCGTGCCACCCCTGAGACACCGCTGTCCAAGTATCAGATTGGAGAAGTCAGTATTAATCCAACATACTTGCGGCTGAAACGTGGCTAATATATGTAATTATATCTTATAAGGTTGTGGAGTCGATTGTGCTGCATGTAGACCCCATGCTCCCAGGACGCGCTAATCTTTGCGCTAGAGCAACCCATCTGGGGATCATGCTTGATGCAGTGGGAGGCGGAACACCAGATCAGATTTTCCGCCTTTGGCACCCTGAAACAATCGCGAACGGTGCTAAAGGGTGGCAGCGCTACGTAGACCCAGGCTCTGCTGCAGCTGTAATCAATCGGGAGGTTAGGACCAAGCCGGGCCGCCACACCACAACTACGTGAGTAGCGTTAGCTCTGCTCTGCTTCCACTCCGACTGAAATTTGTTTAGTTTCCGAACGATCCCGAACCTAACGGATTTGCTCGAAAATAACCCCTATTTCCCAAAGGAGAAAGCATAAATATTAGCTTTGTTGTGCTAGTTTGACCAATGTATATACGAATGGCTGGTTGTAGGAATTGAGCGGCTAGGCACGTGATTTTGATTTACCACTTCTTGCCAAGGGCTGTTACCTCGGCAACAACCATGTAACAACAGTATCGTAGCGACGAGCATCAACATCTGCAGATCACTAGCTCGAATACTTATAGGCCTATGAGTGCAATGTTTGAAGTTAGCTTTTCAACCACCCGCAACTTGTCTGCTTTTTCTTCTCAATCTCAGCTGGTTCTGACACAGCGCCCAGTCATTCATTTTAACAACTTCACTCTTTCTGGGCCTTCGTTCGCATCCCAAATTAACTCTCTTCAGATTCAACTTCAAAACTTTGCGCTACAACTATGCTTTTCGTTCGCCTTTCAACTGCTACAACCGCGTTGGCAATTGTTTTTTCTGCCACCCTTCACACCGTTTCTGCCACGGGCAATCAACAAATAATGGACTGCGAAGAGAAGTGCTCGCAGCGTTGGTCGTTCCCTGCTCCGGCTTCGCCAACAACCGTTTCATCCAAAATTGTCAAGCCCAAGACTACAACTTACACCACTTCTTCCTCGTCGGTGCATACCACATCTTACACGCCGCCACCCCCAGCACCTACCTCTACCTCGATAGTGGTTCACAACGCTCAGGTTAAATCTAGCTCGTCGACTAAGGAGCAGGCCGCCGCCGCTACGCCTCCACCAGCCCCCTCGAGCACCAAAGAAGCTGCTCCTAAACCAACACCAACCCCTACTCCGGAGCCCAGCCCAAGTCCCAGCCCGGCAGCCTCTGTTTCTTCCTCCTCTGGTGTCGCCGCATATCTCGACCCTCATAACGCCGCACGCGCCGAGCACGGTGCCGCCCCCCTAAGCTGGTCCGACGACCTGGCCGCTGCTGCCCAGCGCTGGGCAAACAACTGTGTATTCGAGCACTCTGGTGGGAGCCTCGGACCCTACGGCGAAAACTTGGCAGCTGGGAGCGGAGAATACAGCCCTGGAAGTGGTGTGAAAGCCTGGGTTAACGAAGCACGTAAGTCTGTTGTTGTATTTTTCCTTGGTTTGGTACTCACAAAATGTGTTACGCATGATTAGCGGAATACAGCTCGTCCAACCCTGTACCATCGCATTTCACGCAGGTGGTGTGGAAGGCGACAACCCAAGTCGGATGTGCTGTCGCTTCGTGCAACCTTTCCAACTTTGACCAGCAATTCTGGGTGAGCGCATTTCTGTCTATTCAACATATGAAGACTAATGGGTGGTGTGTTCGATTAGCCCGTCAAGTTCCATGTATGCGAGTACTCTAGTGCTGGAAACGTCATCGGGCAATTCGCGTAAGTTCTAAGCAATTCTGTGTTGGCCTTGTGCAACGCTCTTGCTCTGTAACTAACATCGAGTTGCCGATTCTAGTGCGAATGTTCAAGCTTAGGCCGTTGCTACCCATCGGCGGTCCCGTTGGTTTTCTATGTTCTCTGGTGGTTGAAACGATTGTTGTAACTTTCAATCAACCGATTTTTTCAAATCAATATATAAAGCAGGTTCGTGGGTTCGACGTTGAAGCATACAAGTACAGGGAACTATTGGAAAGCGAGAGTTCGGTTGAAACGATGAGAGAAAGAAAACGTTAGCGTGAGGATGTCATGATTATAGTCTCATGAGATCGCGCGGCTTTCATCTAATCCATGAACGAGGCGAGACTATGGCGAGCACGCTGAAATAATACCGGCCAAAGTCAGAAAGTGTTTAAGATATGGTCAAACACAGAGCACGTACAGCAGCATTGGCGAACGCTCCAAAGGACCACGTCAGGTTCGGCGCGCCTTGAGGCTTACCGGAGTCCCTAAAAGCACACAATGCGTCAGGTTTGGTTCAGGATGAGGCGTGAAGCAATATGGCCGAGAGAGGATGAGAACAGAAATGTAGACTCACTTGTTGAACTGCTCGTAAAGTAGTCCACCTGGGCCTTGGAACTGGCGCAGAATGCTATAGAACCCGTCGGACCAAGTACGCATTCCCCGGATGGTAGAGTTGAACTCGGCGCTTCCACGATGCAAAACGTCGTTGGCCTAAATAGGGAAGTAAAGTGTGAGTGGTCGTTTGTAAGATCCGTCGATATACACTCACGCCCACAGAACCGAATTGCTTGAAGAACGGCAGAGAGACATCCGTAACCTTGATTTGTCCCGCGGAGACGAACTCTGCAAGAGCCAAGTCGACCAACTAGATACAAAAACCCGAGTAGGATGAGATTAATCCAAGTTAGTGTCATTATGCGTGAGTTCAAATGGGGACTCACGTGTGGAATGGCTACAGTGCAAATGTACCAAGGGTTGCCCATCGTATTATCATTGGTCTCATATCCGTCCCACTTGTCCTCTACACCCAACCATAATGTAAGTCACTACCGCATCCTCTCAATAGACGAATACTCACCGGGGTACCTCCCAGTCGGCACAGGATCCGTCCCCTTCTTCTGCCCATCAGAGCTCGCGATAGAATAAAGACCCCTAAACGAGTCCGTATAGACCTTGATGCTCGCCAACACCGCCGGCGCCGTCGGCCCAAAGTCCTCATCACCCGCATCTCCAGCAGCAAGAATTCCGAGAAGGACAGCACTGTCTACGCCGCGGCGGTTCTTGGTGTTGTCGTGCTTGCCTGCGTAGGCGCGGTAGGAGCCGTCTGGGAAGCGGAAGCTTGGGTCGAGGAGGAGGGAGGTTAGGGCGCTGGATTGTTGGGTGTACCAGCCTGCTGCGCCTGGGTCGTTCAGGCGCAAGGCGAGAGCGGCGCCGACTTCGAGCGCCTTGCGGCAGGAAAGGAGAGTAAAGCTGAAATGCGAAATAGTTAAAGAGTGTAAAGTAGCCAAAAATATTTCCGTGGACGCACAAATGCAGATCCTGGACTTCCTCCCACAGATCGAATGAGAACTGGAAGCAGTCGTGCGAAGTGTACTCAAGGTCATTCTTGATGACCGAGTTCCCAGAGCTGGTATCTTGATTGTACAAGAAACGGGAAACAAAAGCGCGATCGGCGTCCGTGCCCCGGTCAAGGAGGTAATTAGCAAACCGGATGAGCGTAATTGCGCGCAGAGCGGGTCCGTCCTAATATATCAGTGGCACAATTATCAGCGGCACAATCGCAATCAGCCACCAATAAGATGAAACTGGTGATCAGACATACACGTTGAGGGCGGCCCCAGCTGCCGGTGTACGCCGTTCCGTCAACGTTAAACTTCGGCTCGCCGAGTCCGCCTGCACAATGAAGATGCAGTTGTAAGACGAGCTGAAGCCGCGTAGGGATCATTGAAATCTTACCGGTGGTGGGACACCCCGATGGATTGCATAACCTCTGCAAGCCAGCTTGACTATACGCGTACAATCGCAAAGCCGCTTCGAGCTCGATCTCCCCCGCGAGAAGGCGGTCCACAATTGTGCCCGTGACAATTGCCCTGAGAAAACAATGAGACAGCTTAGTTTGTCATGAGAACTTGACAGTAACAGTTTGTACGTACGAATCACTAATGTGAGAAAACGTTTGTTAGTGGAGCTGCTGTGACAGGGGAACGTGCGGAACGTACCGAGTCCATGTGTAAAAGTAGTTTGGGTGGTCCTTGGAGGGTGCGGCGATGACTAGACCTTCGGCCGCTCCAGCGCTGTGAAGGAAAATCACCCCACGATGAGAACACGTTTATCCACAGCAAACACTACCTACGTCGGGCCCAATTCTGCCAAAATATCGCGGTTAATAAACGCAATCGGTGGCATCAACATCGAGTGGCTCACGATCAAATATCTTCCGGTTACCAAAGTCGGCCTCGCCTGCGATCCAGTTGCGCAAATCGTCCTTCAAACATGGTGCCCCGGACTGCTGATGTTTCGGATACGCGGGGTGTACAAGGACCTTATTCTGCCCACATGTCGCGTGGCGGAGGCCAAAAAGAAGAGCTGCGCCCACTAACGCGCCAGCGACGAGCACCTTCTTTCCATTCTTGCAATGTGCGTGTTTTGGAGGGACCGCTACGAAGGTGACTGGGAGAGACGGTTCCAACTTTTCCGACATGACCGAACTGGAGATGTGGGGACGTGGGGATGTGGAGATGCAGGGGTGCGTTGCGGGTCGACCAGACTTATAAAGTGCTCCTAGTCTATGGGAACCTCGATGGCTGTCAGTCGACGCAAAGTGTACGTCCAGTTGTACGCAATTCGGCTGCCAAGGTCGTGGGCGTAACACGGGCGGGCCGCGTGTTTCCGGCGCTAGCTGTCAGCGGTTGCCTAAATTGAACGTTCACACGACAAAAGCGGTCATGTCCAGCAAGTTGTGGGGTGGCCGCAACTTTCAAAGGCGTCCTATCGATTGAAGAATCTATGTCTTGAAGATTGACCAGCTTCTGTAGTTCAGTCGAGAACATTCAGGAACGGGTATATGCCCAGTTAGAAATGTGTATTCAACGAGGACGGTCCTTGCATGGCTTTTTGCCTTGCGCATCACAGCCACGCCCTCCGGTGAATGTCCGCAGCAACAGTGATGCCATTTAATACAACTAAATTTAGCTACATACCATACACCCATTGTCAGAGCCCTCAACCCCTTCGTCGCACGTTTGACCCAGCAATGAGATAAGATTCGACAAATCCTCATGGTCAGCTGCCAGCATTCGTTCGGCTCCGAGAGGAAGAGAATTCACTTTCAGCTCGATGCCTAGCGATCGAGATGAACAGCCTCAGTGAACTAAGATCAACCCCAGGGCGACTACCGCCGGCTTGTTGAGTTAGACCAAGGTCAGTTTCAGGGCGATAGCCGTCGGATAGTTGATAGTGGGTATTAGAGTTTTTATTGAAGGTGCAGGTATGATATATTTTCGCAGCGATTCTTACACGATGCAGAAGGTTCAGCGTTCCAGCAAGGCTAACTTACTATATTCATAAACGAACATCGCACTAGCACCTTGAATCGCAAAAACTCCCCAACAGAAGTATGCTGGCCCGTCGATGGTTGAGATGAACGCAGAGCACAGAAAGTCTAGTCTCCCAACGGTAAACTATCGCCAATGCACATCGAAAGTCCCCAAATATCGCACTGGAGGCCAACACGTTTGCCTGGGCTTCGAAATTCTAGGTCCGACTAGTCACCTCGTTATTCATGGCTGTGGACAAGAAGAAGAAAAGCCTGTTCGTCCACCCTAGAAAGAAGGCCCTGTTTGCTGAATGACCTCATGACTTGATCAGCGGCCCCGAAATGCGCGTCTATAGGAGCATGCAAGACCAGTGGATACGCAGACCACTCGCAAACCCCAAGAGTAGAGACCACCCGCGCAATGAAATAACAAGCTCCCAAGAAGCGGGGCAAAACTAGCCAACAGGAAGAGCAGACACATCGATAAAGCACCAAAAGAGACGCCAGCTCGCTCGCTCGCTCGGGAATCCACCCCCGCTCGCCGTGCACGAAAATTTCGAGAGAACTCTGGGAGAGCTAGAACATTTGATCGGGGCACTCACATTGACAGATATAGTCTGCGCATATGAATCCCGTCCAACGTGAGATGATTTGTTACTGGCGATCATTACCAGTCAAGGCTAGCTCCGGCACACGCATGCGTGTATGTGATGACAAGATGGAGGCGTGTTGAAATTTTGGCGGACGCCCCTGATCGAGATTTGGTTGGTGAAATGACGAGTGTATATTTTGTATCCCGAGAGCTCGGCGGTAACAGCCCGATTCGCGGTAGTCGGAAAGAGCCGGTGACATTTTACTCAAGGATAACAAATTCATTGGAACTGTCCTTTTGTCTTGTTTAACGAATAGCAGACAAACGCGCGTGCATTCTTTTGTTTTTGCTGTTCTACGAACCCGAGTAACTACAACATCGACATTTCAGGTTTATTTTCGATTCTAAAACCACGCATACACCCAACTCATCAGCGTCCCCCACCCCTAATCCTCATCACAAGCTTCAACAACCCCGTCTGGGGCACAAACCCACTCTCAAGCATAACCTCACTCAACGACCTCGCCAACCGCACCTGCCCACACCCCATAACCCCACTCAACAGTGTATACCACGTAGCATGGTTCGGCAACACATCCGCCCCGCGCATCTCGTGGAAATACGCAACAGCCTGCCTCACACCGCCCGGAACGCCGTCCAAGTCGATTGGCATGCGCGTGTGGGGATCGTACGGGGGGAGGGTGTGTTGGACTTGGTTCGGGTTGAAAGGGGGAGCGGTGGGTGGACGTTCGAGGCAGGCGGAGATGAGGATGTTGTATGTTGCGCGGTTCGGGAAGAGTTTGCGTTTGCGCATGCGCTCGCGGAGTGCTTTTGTAGCTGCTTGGGCGTCTGGGTGGGAGATGGCGCCTGCACCGGCTGCGCGGTGGAACCCGGCCATGAGCGCTGTGTAGTTTATCTCGTTTGTCTCTACGCCCGCGTCTTCGAATGCTATGAGGAGTTTGACGGCTGCTTGGAGACGTTCGGGTTGGAGACTTTTGATGTCTTCTTGTCTTTCGAGTGCGCGCGAGTCTATGCGGGGAGATTTGGATCTGTGTTTGGTGTCTCGGCCGGTGAGGTCTTTGAGGAGTTCTTCGATGAGGGCGGAGACGATTGCTGCGTTTGGCTCGACGTTGAGGGCTTTCATGATTCCTAGGACGCGTGAGGGGGCGTCTTGGGCTCCGACGGCGATGAGGGCGTCGAGAACGGTGGCGAATGTGTAGATATCTGGGTTGATGTGAGCCGCTGCGATGGAGCGGAGCACTCCAGACAGGCCGTTCATGTCTCGTTTGCGGGCATAGTACTGGAGGGCCGTATTAAACGTCGTTATATCCGGCGTGGGGAGTTTGGAAGTGGGAGTAGAAGAGGAGGGTGCGACGGTCGCCTCGAGCTGAGAGTAGAGTTCGAGTGCGGCTTGAGTGCGACCGTTTATGAATAACCCGTGCAAGAGGATGTTATACGGCCTAATCGTCGCATCGTTCGGAAACTTGGCCTTCATCTCCTCGAGAATCCTAACAGCCTCGTCGGGCTTGCGAAACTTGAACAACGCCTGCATCATCGCCGTATACGTATACACATCCCGCCCCTTCTCACCCATCCCATCCCATACCTTCCACGCTTGCCCAAAATCACCGTATTGAGCATACCCGCTCATAAGCGCATTCCACATCCCAGTCGTAGGCCTCACTTTGAGAGATGCCAGGTCTCGGATAATTGTGTTTGTGAGCTCGGTGAATTTGAGTGACATGGAGATTTCGATTAAGTCGGACCATGTCTGTCTAGAGACCGAGAAGAGAGGCCTGGCGTCTGGGTCGGAGGAGATGGTGGGGGGACCGGAGGATTTGTCGAGTGGACCGACCCAGGGCTCTTTAGCGCTCAGGAGTTTGATGATATCCCGGTGGAGCTCTCCCAATTTGTCCCCGCCTCTATTTTCTGCCAAATTGTTGACGTGGTTTCGAAACGAGGCTGGCCTGGCGAGGAGACGTAATATACTCAAGTCTCCTACGTACTGTAGTGCGTCTGCGACCACGCCTTCCTGGAACGCAATGAGTGGTTCAAACACCCTCCGAGCGACGAACGTGTTGACTGGAACAAGGGTGGCGTGGACGGTACGAAACGCCCCACGAAAGTCCTTCGCCATCGCATATGCGCAAATCGCAAGCGCAAGCAACTCGGGTCTCCCAGGCGCATATCTCAGCAAATCGTTCTGGGGTGCATCGACCTCCTCAATCTCCGAGTTTAATTTCGAGCCGAGTTTAACGGGCGGTTGGGAATTCGGGGGCGGGTCGTCTGTGATAAAGTGGGCACCTTCACCCGCCAAGGAGCGTTTGACGTACGCGTGCCAGAGATCAAGGACGATTTTAGGGTTGGAGAATTTCAAGGCCCGGAGCATGCATGCGCGCAAGAGACATATTTGGCCACGCAGGCTGAGCCAGAGCGCGAGGTCGTGGAGTAGGTCGATTGGGGCGGCGGGTTGGGGTGACGCAGGCAGGGGCGAGACTTTGTCTGTAGGGTGCGAGACTGGGGGCCTGGAGACTAGACGGAAGACGGTGGATGCGAGTGCGGTGTCGATCGCTCTGAGGTCCTCTTCTCCCAGATGATCGGCGTGTCCAGCCTCTCTCAGACGAGTAAAGTTTCTCCAGACCATGCTAGGGTTCCCCGAGTCTAGCGCAGTACGGAGCCTAACGAGTAGATCGTTGTAAATGAGACCGACATCGCCGGGTAAAATGACCGGCTTTATTGAAGGCGGAAGCTTGAGCCCGAGCGAGTCGTGCAGCAGCGATGCGACATGTGTGGGGGTGGGACGCTGGGGCAGATAGGTCGCTGACCGCGTGGCTAGGGCTCGTCGCAGGACAAGCGCAGCCTGTTTGCGAGACGGGAGCATGGGGGAGGGGGCGGGTCACGTGCAAGAGGCTGCATCTCTGGTCCGCCGGTTCCTTGTCCTCCCAGTTGGGGCCCGATGAGCAGGGGTTCGAGACGCCGGCCTCGTCGAAGGCACCGCTCGGAATTTGACCATCTTTGACGGGACACGGGTAGCGGGCGCGATGAGCACTGGGCATGCACCCCTATGTGTCCCCCGATTCTCGATCTATATGGAGCACTTGTAGTGTTGTTGTACAATAGAATCAAGCTGGATCCAGGCTGGATCTGCCCATATATGCCTGCAGTGCGCGAATCATCTTCCCCTCGCTACTACCACTGCGCTGGGCACCGCCTGCCTTAATACCCCGGCGCCCGAAGCACCCCTCCTCCTCTTGCGGCTCCCTGGTCCACTCCCCCGATTTACGTCGTGCGCATCACCCATCCTCACCGCGTTTCATCCCGTTACAAAAGGAGCCACGCCCAACAACAACACCAAGGCGAGGCTTGCAACTCACAGCAGCCATGGCACACAATCAGCCCGGAAGCAGCGCCAACCCCCAGCTACCGCTGCACGAAGACGACGTCCCGCTCAAGATTCGCCGTGTGACCAAGGCGTGTGACCTCTGTCGCAAGCGCAAGGCCCGCTGCGACGGCGATCCCGCCTCGCCCAAGGCGGTGAGTCGAGGTGTTTTGGCCCTGGCGGCGTCGGGGTTTGATCCGTGCTCGTTCGGGATGTGATTGATCTGATGTATTTATTGTCTAGTGCACTCTGTGCGAGAACTCGGGAGTCAGCTGCGTTTTTACGCGCTTTGCACGGGTGCGTTGAACACTTTTTGTATTTTATTGCCACCGCATACCGATTGACATTCCACAGAAACGAGGCCATGAAAGCAGGTTAGTCATTTCCTGTTCATTCGATAGAGCGTCTAACCGTCTGCGCTTCACAGCCAGGCCCGCGAACTCGAGACTCGCATCATCGAGATTGAGGGCATCATCCGCCTCGTACGCCCCTGACCTGTCTTACCTAATACGTCCCCCGCTCACATGTACACAGATGGCGCCTGGAATCGATATCGAGCAAGAGCTCGATGAGTCCGCCCACTCATCCGACTCGGCAGACAACTTACACTCTTTCCTGCGCCCCTCCGACTCGGCATTCCTTCATCCGTCCGCGGCATTCCTCCCGCCATCCGCCGACTCGACCTCGGCATTCCTTCACCCAGACAACCTATACCAAATGGCACCTGAAGAAGATACCAAGCCCGACATCAACGCCCATCCTTTGTCTCCCCACTCGCCCACATCCAACTCGATGCACGCGTACTCGCGCCCAGGGACGAGCTACACAGCGCCCACCCCCGCTGGAGGGATGATGACCCCCCCAGGAACGTCCAGCGGCACACCCTATTCTATCGTCTCGCCCCCAAACGTCACCCCTGGTCCAGGCTTGAGCGGATCCCGACCGCACTTTTATTCGGAACTGTGCGTATCGCGTGCGTAAATGACGAGTTTATGCTGATGGGCTCGTTTTGGACAGGTCGTATACCGAGGGTTCTGAGATCACGGTTCGTGTTGTTCTTTTTTGATTGGGTTTGTTTCGGGGTGGCTGACTGTAGGGTGTTAAACTATCTCGCGTGGGGGTAACGTGCCTGCCCTCTTTTTAGATTGGACTTGAGCTGGCGCATGCGTGGAAGAGGGAGATTCAGCCACAGAATGCGAGGAGGAATTCGAGGCAGACGAATCCGGCAGAGTATCATGGGTCGGTGCGTAATGCGTCCTGAAGATCGGGTAGAGTTGAGTATTGACGGTTATCGCCCGATGTAGTATACGAAGCCGTTGAGGGATAAGCTCCCGACGCGTGTAGCGCCCCAAGATGTAAGTCCAACCATGCCAAAAAAAAAAATACGTGCAGAGTCTGATATCTCGATTTAGCTGTGGTTCCCACCCGAGGACTTGTTGTACTCGCTCGTCGATCTGTACTTTAAGCGCTTTAACATTCTTCTTCCGTTGCTTCATCGACCTACGTTCGAGGCGCAGCTGGCAGAGAAGCTACACTGGCGCGATCCGAGCTTCGCAGCCGTGGTCCTGCTTGTGTGCGCAAATGGGTCGAGGTTCAGCGATGACACGCGCGTGATGCCGTTCTACGACGACGACATCCCGCTCGACGAGCGCGAATTTGACGCTGGGATCTTATTCTACCGTAAGTCGCGTGTGGCGCCAACAAGTTATGCGTACTTACATTATATGCAGGCCAGGTGGATGTATGCTCTGTCGGGGTCTTCCCCGTCGACGTGTTGTTTGAGCATCAGATTATCGTGTTGGGCGCTATGTACGTGACGATCGGGAATCCGAGCGCGGTCTTGGGTAAGTCCCCGATTCGTTCGCTCGTTCTTGAAGTATTAAACTAAATGGTGACCTGGAACCTAGTGGCAACGGGTGTCAGCCTTCGCCTCGGCATGCAGCGCGGCATCCACCGCAACGCATGGCAAGGCGAGGTCAACACCCACCAGAAAGCGCTCAACGACGAGATGTGGCGCCGGGTGTTTTGGTAAGCCCGGCACTATCCCCAAACGTCCACCGGTAACTGAATGACCATCGTGTTAGGTCATCGTACGTTCTAGACGTGCTCTTCTCGACGTTCTATGGCCGGCCCACGTCGGTGCTAAGCGATCAGTGAGTTCTTGCGTTCTCTTCTGACCGGGCGGAAGAGCGGCGCTGATATGCTGATGGCGAGGTAGGTACGACCTCGCTCCGCCCATGCCGATGGAAGGCGAGGACCCGATGGCGGTGAACGGGTTCCGGCAGTTTACGAAGTTTTGCGAGATACTCACTGAGATAACTCGGACGATGGTGCGTATTTTCGATAGGCTGGTTCGCGTGCAAGGTGGGTTGACTGTCGTGGGTGTTGGGTGGTAGTATGCGACCGGGCGCAAGTACGACCCTAAACGGCAAAAGCTTACGTCAATGCCGGAGAATGAGGGGAGGTTGAGGACGTGGTGGCAGAACCTACCGCAACAGCGTGAGTCGAGTCTGAAATCCGAGTGCGGATGGTGGATTGATTGCGTCTCTCTCGCCTTTATATACTTTCTTCGAACGCGTGCGAATGTACGAACATCTCGACCAAACTCCGAACCTACAATTCCTTCACACTCGAACCCCTTTGCACCAGTGAAATGGACCCCCGAATCTGGCTACCACTGCTCGGCGCCCCTGCTGGAAGTAGCAACGTGGTTAAATTCCTAGTACGTGCCCTCATCCGATTGATGTGGAGTTGCAACCGACTCGCGCTGACCCGCTCCGTTTTTCCGCGCTGCGATCAAGTGTGAGTCTCGCAGCGCGTACAGCGTCCACACGTGGAGATCTGAGCTGACCCATCGGTTGGATGTAGTATTATTTCTCCCAGATACTGGTACGACGCCCCTACGCGATGATTCCTGCGGCGGGAGACGCTGGCAAGTCGCTCTTCGAGGAGAGCCGGGCCTTGTGCTTGCGCTCGGCCAGGTCGAACGCCGCGATGCTGGGTCACTATATCGCGATCAACCGGAAGCCCAGTAAGTGACATGACCGTGGCTGCATCCTGGCGGGCCTTTAGTCCGCTATCTAGCCGCTCTAGGCTGGGGCGCCGAGAATTCATTTCGCTGACTGCCCGTATGTTCCCTTTCCATTCCAACCGGTTTGCTCGCACAGTGCCGTGGCTCACTCCGAGCACGCGCGAGACGCTCGTCGTGCTCGTGATGAATGGCTTGCATCTGCATCGGACGTCGCCGTCGCCGAGTGAGGAAGAGAACAAGCAGGACCCGCTGTTGCGGCATTGTGTGGATATCTTGCAGCTTATGGGCCGGGTGGGCGTGCATGTCGCGGATATGGCGTGCGTATTCATTTCACTTGGGTATCGTCGAGCGCCACGTCTAAGCTGACGCGAACGGTGCTGAATATTGGTATTTAGGAATATGCTGCGCGAGCTCGCGACCCCTATTAATCCCACGCAGTCGCCGTAGGTGAGGTGTCGTGCATGTATGCAGGTCTTGTTTGGTGTGGTATCGTGGGTCAAAAGTCTGGAATGCTGTTCCGGGACAAACGTTGTTTTGGATGGGTTAAACGGTTGATCGAAGAGAAGTATCGATCGGGCATGGAACCGTGTGGCGTGTGGGTGGTCTGGGCGCAGCGTGGTGGAGTCTGGTGAATCTTGAAAGAGTGGTTTGTGCCGAGATAGATCATGATCGGGTTGTTTTGTTGTCTTGTGATTCTTGGATGCTTTGTACAAGTTTAGAAATGCACGTACTGAAATTGTTCAAGGGGTGATAGTGAAGACAGGGGCGTGCTTCTGGTCGAGCGTAAGGTTAGCATACTTGGTTAAGCCTAGGGCGCATACAAGGTTTTTCATCTCAACGTGTACATCGTTAACGATACTACTGCCGACGAAGTGCTAGGATCAGCCATGTTAGGAGATTCCGACTAGTGGTAGGGCGAATTGTAGGTTCAGAAGATCGTCAAGATACATATCAAGAGCAAACATCATCATTCGAGTACCCGTTCTGCCTGGTCACCAGTCTTACGGCTACACAGCTACCCAAGCACCCAAGCACCCAACAGTCCTGCAATACCTCCTGCAAGTAGCCCACTCCATGTACTGAATACTTCGCCTAAACTGGCTGCAGAGTTTACGCTCGTCGTGGTTGCGCTTGGGGCTGTCTGGCCTGCACTGGATGGTGGACCGTTGCTCGTCGGAATGCTCGTTGCAGTTCGCGAAGGCGATGGCGCGGTAACTGCAGTACGCGTGGTAAGCGACGTGCTAGTAACGATTCTCTCCGTGGTAGTAGCCGTGAGACTAGGGAGCTCGGAGGCGGGCTCAGTGGTGAGCGTAAAGTCTGTGAGGTCACTGGGAGTTCCGGTGTTGCTGTCTGGCCCTCCAGATACGAGCATTGTGTCGGTGAAAGTCCCGCCTAGGGGACTGGTGGGTGTTGGATCGGTGAGCGTTAAGGCTTGAATAGGTTTGGGGTAAGCGGTTAGCTAATATAATCCTTTGGGTGCTCGAGTTCAACGTACTTGTGCTGGGTCGCTGAGCTGCCACAAACGACTGACTCAACACAGCACAGAGACACAGGGCGGTCGCGCGCATACCGATCAGACTATCTCGGTGCAGCAAGATTGAGCTGCGAGTCACTACCAAGGCTTTATACCCTCAACACTCCTTGGCGACTTGGCAGACGATGAGGCGGAGCAAGGAGACGAGTAAGCCATGTTCGGGCTGTGTAGTGCACAGCGACCTCATCGGAGCCGTGTTGTAACATTTGGTCAAGCACTAAGAGTGAATCTGGGCCGACCGTTGATCGAGTTCCTGGATATAGATTCAGTCGTGCTAGGCGGGTCAGGGCAAGGTGGTGGGATTTGATGTGGTGATACGAGAATATATGCGCCACTGTTTCTAAGATTTGAGTATTTTTACTAGAGTGAATTGGTTTGATGAAGCGGGTTTTGTGCAAGGCAGTTGAAGGACTTATGGAGTCATGCTCAACCTGTTTTGGCTGAATTTATCTAAATGACTGCCATCACGTGAGCGTCGGCGTTGTTGTGGACTTTTCCTACATATCACCACGACGATGAATGAACCTAGGGAACCTGATGTGCCTGCTCCTGCTGGGACTGTAGCCTCTGATAAAGGATTGTCTCTTGGTTCACATCTAGGACCTGCTAGTACCGAAGCCTATCCGAGCGATGATGCTGCCCTTGTATCGCGGACTCAGCACGACGCGTCGCCACCAGCTGAAGTTGAGCTGGACGCAGATTCTAAACTAGTGAACGAAAAATCCTCTAGCGTCGAGGATACTGTTAAGCTAGATATCCCTGCCCCTCACTCGGAAACTACGGATTCAACCGGCGGAAATGTCCAAAATTGTATTGTTCACGCACCAGATCTGCTGCAAGCAGTCGATAGTCCAAACACCAAGGGAGGAGCAAAGCTATCTGCATGCCTGAATAAAGCTACTGGGATGAGTGATCGACTTGGTATCCACTATCAAGTGATACCTCCCGGAAATAGGACTGCGTGTACTTTATCTCTGTCTTGTTATGAGTACGTCCAACTGACGCTTCCTAATAGGCCCTCACGCCCACTCTGCGGAAGATGAGCTTGTTTTCTGCTTGCAGGGTCGTGGCCTTGTTTGGCAAAACGGCTGGACGTATCCTTTTGTACCAGGGGATGTTGCTGGGTGGAAGGCTGGTACGGGCGTTACGCATACTATCATTAACGACACAAAACGCGTACCGGGCGAAATGGATGGCGAAGATGAAGAAGATCTCATCATAATGGTCGTTGGGGAAAATAAGCCAGGACAGGACCGACTGTACTATCCGTATGACCCCGAAAAATACGACATTCCCGGGAGGCTACGATGGGACGACAATAAGCCACAGAATCAAGGAGGCCAGCATCCAGGTGTTGCGCGGGCGGACCGTCCCAACGATACACTTCCAGACAGTCAGGTCGGAGCTAGGCCCAGTAATATTGTCAACTGGCAGGATCAACTCGCGCCGACCGGTGATGGGGAGCTGTTTGCCCATGCCACCTCTTTGTCACAAGAAACTGGACTTTCCGGGCGTTTTGGATGTAATTTGGAGATTGCGCCACCGGGAACTCGTTCATCAGGTATGTCGTCGAATGATTGTGGTTGGGCTAGCCAACAAATCTATAATCATTTCACCTCTAGATCCGCACGCCCACAGGTAAGTATATTCTTAAATTTTGAATTTAAGAGTGCATAAATCTTTTTTAGTGTCGAAGACGAACTCGTTTTTATTATACAAGGGGAGGGCAAGGTCTGGCTCGATGGTGATGTATTTCCTGTCTCTGCGGGCGATGCGATAGGCTTCCGAGGCGGAACTGGACTGGCACATACGATTATCAACGATTCGAATGCGTCTGATCCAGCTTCTGGCGAAGACTTGGTTATGTGGATAGTTGGGGAGAACAGGCGCTCTGAGGATCAGGTGGTGTACCCTCTTCATCCGGAGAAAAGCCAGACTTTCAAGAGATGGTGGAAAGGTATGCAGAACATTTTGAAATCCAAATTCCGAAAATGAATGTGTTCTTCATAGATGCGCCTCAGAGGCAGCTAGGTAAATCAGTTCCTTATTTAGCCAACCCATCTAATTATATGACTACGTTGGCTACAAGGTGGGCACAATGGAAGACCATCCAAACCAAGGGTTTGAACCATTTCCGAAACACACAATGTACAGTCCGCGTCTCGTTGCAAGCAAATACGAGAAACGGTTGATTATATCAATCAATCACAAGTGTGGTTGAACAAGCTTGGGTAATCTCGCCACCCGATTGAGCTCAGGGTAGGTGTACCGGAATCAAATTATCCGCTGTCGACACCTCAAGCAAGCCGCTGGCCATCGTCGCCGTTCTACACGGTGAGAAGCTATGTTTCAATATCCTGCAGGTATCCGGTCTTGTCAGTTGCTGCTGTGTGGTGTTATGCTGGAAAAAAATTGACGGCGGAGAGTCCAAAGGGGGCGGATGGGAATGGGAATTGTAGATGGATTAAACTCTGGCTAGAGGCAAACTCGGTGTGTAGTGTCCTCGCATGAACTAACCGAGAGCTTTCATAGACCTTCCTTCCACCCGGCATTCCCAAATAAAAGTTGTCTCGCCATGTCGCTGAACAACAAGATCTACCGTACGGCAAACGCCCCCACGACTGCGCCTGATGAGACTGAGACCGCGGTCGCTCAGGCGTTGATCGACCTTGAGAACAACGTGCCGGATTTGAAGACGGAGCTCCGTGTGCTGCAGGTGAGCACTCTTTCTGGTTCAGCTCGGGCAATCGCTCGATTTGCGAACTGCCTAGCGGAGTGGTCCAGTGCACTTCGCATACGAACATAATGCTGATATATACTACTTTCTGATTTCAGATCTCTGCGGCGAAGGAGGTTGATGTCAAGGGCGGCAAGAAGGCAATTGTCGTCTTCGTCCCCGTTCCTCAATTGAAGGCATTCCACAAGGTGCAGTCTCGGTAAGCATCTTGAACTAACCACACAAGACAAATAAACTGAACCCGCTGTAGGTTGACCCGTGAGCTCGAGAAGAAGTTTGCGGATCGCCATGTTGTGTTCATCGCGCAACGCCGCATGCTGAGGAAGCCTACCAGGACGTCGCGTGTTCAGCAGAAGCGTCCCCGTACGCACTTTTCTCTTTCTCAAACTGGAATGTACTCATGATATATCCTAGGCTCCCGTACCTTGACCTCCGTCCACGAGAAGATTCTCGAGGACCTTGTCTTCCCCACCGAGATCGTTGGCAAGCGAACCCGGGTTGCTGTTGACGGCAGCAAGCTGCTCAAAGTGTACGTCGACTCTTGGGGTAATGTTGGATTAGCACTAATTAAACTGCCCGTAGTTTCCTCGACGCAAAAGACCAGAACTCGCTCGAGTACAAGCTCGACTCGTTCTCTTCGATCTATCGCCGACTCACTGGCAAGGATGTTGTCTTCGAGTTCCCCGCTGTTGCGACTGATTGAGGTGTGGGCCGTGTATGTTGCTGTTACTCTTTTGAGGTTCAATGCATATGCATTATTTGTACCTTGCTATGCCCCATCCAACTCTTGTGAAACATGTATATTTCGTCATCTTATGGTGCTAAGGTACTGAAACCCGACGCTGTCAGCACGCATGAACTGGGAATGGGTGCGCTGTTACTATATTGATATATTTATGATAGTATGACTCATATAACTTATCCGGCGTGGAAGTCCACGCCACGCTCCAGCCACGGAAGTGTCCGCGAAGCGTCCCGGAAGACCCATGATGTATGCCGCAATTTGAAATTATTCAGAGGAGCAGGTGATCGGCAGGCAAGACACATGATAATTGCCGATCTCCGGCTGGTCAGGAGCTTAGCGGTCACTTGAACTCAACCACGATTCGCCCCGACGTTCCGCCATAACCATCGCTTTTGGCCATATTCTCACCCCACCTCCTCACTATTTTGCAAGCTTTTATGCTTACGCAAACAAAGACCTAAGTCGCTCACAAAACTACCCTCCAAATCTCATATCGTATGGTTAGTGTTTCAAAATACTCGCTGGCCTTGGTCACATCGAGCGAATCGTCGCCACCGGGTGCTTTATGCGTCACGGCACCGCCAGGAAGCTGGCCAGCGGATAGAGATATCAACGACCTCTCCGATCTTCGACGCTTTGCCGTCACTTCTGATGGTTATCTTGCTATCGTTGAAGGAGCCCACTTTCTCAAGATCCTTGAAGACGGAAGTGAACTCTTGGAGAAGGAGCTCCGGATGATGCTTTTAGCAGGCGACTGCTCAGTGACTCCCCTCGGAAGGGTGTTCAGGAGTGGGAAGCTCCACGGGCTCGTTACTTCATACGAAACGCCCATTGTCCCGTGGCGCGGTCCATACGAAAAACCATTGGTTCCCCCAGAGCTATCTCGTGGCGAGAGATTGAAGCTCATTGATCAGCTTTGCGCGCTCCTGTCACGCCTACATGCGAAGGGACTAATTCATGGCGACGTAAAGCCTGAAAACCTGTTGGCCTGTTCCGATGGAGAGCTTCGATTCTGCGATTTTGCGGACGCAACTGTGGTGGGCAGCAACATCAAGCCTCGCGCCTTTACTCTACGGTGTACGTCACCGTTTATGTATAGATCGTCACTTTCACCGCCTTTGACCAAAGCGGAGGATCTTTACGCGGCCGGGATATCTATTTGGGAAATATACACTGGGAGTATTGCCTTTGACGGATTCGACGAGTTTATGATGGAGGACGCCATTGGTGGCGGCGCCCGCCCTGACATGTCGCTCGTCGATGATCCTACGACCGCAGCTTTGATTACTAGTTATTTTGACTCTGGCGATCGGTCGTTGCACGATACGGTTTCTATGAACTAGGATTTGCTTGACTACTCCTGTTTTACCCCAAGTCCCATTGTTTGTATGTTTGTAGTCTTGCGGCTTAATCTTGGAATTTTTTGGTCGCGGTCCTCCCCTTCAGCTGCTGCACAGCACTACTCATCCAATGCCTTCTTAGTTCTGTACTCTGAGCAATGAGACTTTTGTTTTGTTTGAAGCTATGTTTCAACGTTCTACAAGTGTCCTGTCTTGTCCGTTGCTGCTGTGGGACGCTATGCTGGAAAGAATCTGACGGTGGAGAGTCTAAAGAGGGCGGATGGGAATAGGCATCGTAGATGGATTAAACTCTGGCTAGAGGCAAACTCAGTGTCTCTGAGTTCCCTGCTGTTGCGAATGATTGAGATGTGGGCCGTGTATGTTGCTGTT
>MU132152.1:511983-644139 GCA_015039395.1 Ceratobasidium sp. AG-I | reverse complement strand
TGCCGCCTGAGCCGAGTCGGTTGGAGAGTATGTTGCTGCTTGGACAGTTGGACGCACATGCGAAGAGTGCGGCTGCGGCGAGTGCGGCTGAGATGGTGAAGATGTATTTAGCACGGCCGGAGGGGTCAAAGGCCGTTGCGTGAGTTTACGTATATCTGTGTATTTTGTGGTATGGGGATCAAGGAATGGTATCTTTTGATTGACTTGAACTGGTTGGGGGTCTCTGCGAAACGTGGTATTCACGAGCGTTGTGCTTGAGACAAGGGTGTGGGCGAGTTGAGTTTGGGCTTCAGAATTTTGCTCCTGCGGGAACTATAGTCGACTCGGAAGACACAACTGCACGACCGAACTCCGGGACTTGTACTCACTCTTACCATGTCAACACAAATGACCCCCGAAACCAGATTACGCAATCACAAAACAAGACATATATAACACATGAAGGATAAGAACAAGGAACGACAGGATCAGAACAAAGAAAAGGATCAACTACCGTATTACCACATAAAACAAGTTAGTTGCAGTACTATATGCGCGCCAAGCTACCCCCTCCAACACAAAAAAGAAAGAAAAGAAGAAAGGAAGAAACGTACTCTCCAACTGATCTCAATACGCCCTTGAAATCCCAAGCTTAGCCTTAGTAGCCTTTTGACCAACGAACCTGGAAGCTGAGCCCCGCCGTCGTATGCGTGTGTATTCGCGCCCCGGTGTGCTGCAATGTTTCAGACATCTTCGTCGGTAGCTGGGAACCTAGACTCTGGGTCTGGATGTCCCAGTTCGTGTTTTCCTGTTGGCACAGCCTCGATCTAACTTTCCGTGATCGTTATCATGCTAAAGCTAGGTTTAGGGCGTGAAGCAACTTACCACCCCTACGACCGGCGAGCGATGAGTTACCCAAGAATTTGGGATGCCGGAATTTTGGTGGTAAGGCGCATTGCTACAGAGCTGAGATAAGGTATACTGAGGGTGACTATCTTGATGTGCGTAGGAGGTATGAAGTGGAACAAGCGCTGCTGTTCTCGGACGCTGATGAACTTGATGCAGAGTCATGCAGAGTTGCAGGAACGGGTAAGTGTCGTGGATTCGACCCTCGGATTCATACATACGTCTATGTATAGCCGAAGGTTCGGGAAGTACTGAAGAAATGGGTGAGTGGGGTGGGTGGATATGAACTGGGGTGACCTGACGCTTGTTAGGTTGTGAGTGAAAGAAATATTCTAGCTGTATAACTAGCGATGACGCCTGGGACGTATAAATTCCTGGCAGTGGGTGCGTCGTTTCTTGAATCAATATCCTATAGAAGTGTCTCCTGATGCAATAGACGTAGAAGGTATGGTGTCTCAAATTGAAGAATGGGTGCTAACTTCGAAAAGTACTGATACCACCTCCCAGACTGTACGTCTAGCGATCTGTTAGAATCATGAGTGTGCTGAGTTTGAGTGAAACGGGTACCCAACACCAGCGGGTGAGTGAGGAGGATCTGAAAGAGAGAGAGAGAGATTTAGGATACTGAGAACTTTGTCATTAAACTGCATGGTAGGTAAGTAGTCTACGCCGTCTCAGACAGGCTGGAAGATGCAAGTGGTAATCGGACTAATTTACGTGACCCGCCCGGCTTAGACGGTACGTACACTAAGCCATCTCCTCTGTGGTGCCGGTTAAGAGCCAATCATAGGATGTGAGTCAGTCAACTTATGTGCCTCAATCAAACTTAAATAGTATCACGTCGTCCTGCATCGCCTTAGTGGGTAAGACAATTGATTATTATGCATAACTATCACCGACTGATGGCCTGTGACGTGCGTTATCCTAGATGGTGAGTATGTCGGTTCACATATTTCAGTCGAGACTGACAGACTATTTACCATGGTATACAACGTCAGCGGGTGAGTTCCTTTATGGGCATGCGTCGACTATTCTTGGCTGATGACCTGCCCCCATGCATCGTCCTAGTTGGTGAGTTTGTTGATTCACTTGTCTCAAACGAGGCTTACTGATCTCCTCTTGGTCTACACCTTCCTAGCCTGTAAGTCTGCCAACCAATATGCTACATTAGGCGCTTACTAGATTTACTCACTATCGCCCGTTCAGCCTGTAAGTCTTCCTAATTTTTATTGTGAATCAATATTCCCTCAGGCTTGCATTCCTTTCCGTGCGTTTTACGAAACCTTGTTCTCAATCCTGTTGAAGATTGTGAGTTCAACCTTTGTTGTACCTCAGAGCCTGCTCAAAATATGTTTCAAACAGGACGTGAGCTACTGCACTGTTTCGTTTAATTTGGAGGTTTGCTGAGGTGTGCTTCGATATCCTAGCTGGTTGGTGTCTCTCACCTTACGTTGTAAAAAGATCTAACCTTACCGCTCTGATTACCTAGGAAGTATGTGAAGTAGTTTTACTTGCCTCCACAGAGAAGCACCCGCGCTCATGTAAAACGCTTTTTTCTAGGAGGCAAGTAGTTTTTGACTTGCAGAGAGCTAAATAACAATTAAATCCGTCCCGAGCGTCTCTCCTGGTCCTAGATTGTGGGTGATCACCGCTCCAGCTGCGCATTTATTTACCCTCACATTCATTCAACAGGAGGTATAGTCCGTTCCTAATGTTGCCAATCTGAGATAAATTCGGGTTGACAACCCTTTGCATGGCACTCTCAGGATGTATGTTCACCTGGGCATACAATAATTGAGCGATCTCAATATTCACTGACTTGGTTTATGGTAGTTTTTCAAAAACCACTTATGGCTATCAACTACATTCAGAATCTCATCTACCACAGTTCGTGTATGGCTAAGTTACTCTGACGATTAACTAAATACCCCATATAGTCCTTGGAAGATATCCTTTTATATTTTTGCAACGTCGCGGACGTGCGAATCATGACTTCAGACCTTGAAGCCGCTCATTATATTACAAGTCAACCGATTGCGCACGGCGGACTGGCGGACATCTATTGTGCGACACTCGCGAATGGATCCAAAGTAGCAGTAAAGCGTCTACGGCAGCGGCTAGAGAGCGAAAACAAAGAATTAAAGGTGCGTGAAATATATATGTTGAGATCATCGCTTGTCCTCTAATTTCAGCTCTCACAGCGTACTGCCCGTGAGCTAGATACATGGGCCAAACTTGACCATCCCAACATCCTCATGTTATTGGGGCTCGCGGAGTATCAGGGCCAGTTGTCGATGGTATCGCGGTGGATGGAATTGGGCAGTGTCGTGTCTTTTGTCAAAAACTTCCCAAATGCGGACCGATTTAGTTTGGTGAGTTTGACATTCGACCCACATCACAATGTGCGAGGTTCAACCAAACATACGCAACCACAGTGCTATGAGCTAGTAACCGCCGTAGCATACCTTCACGGTGTAAACGTTGTTCGTCCTATTCTAAGAGGTTTTTTTTCTGCTACTCACATGGTCATTTGATCAGGTTCATGGCGATATCAAAGGCGTGAGTTTGGTTGAGGCTGGTTGCTAGAACTCACGAATGGATCTTTTAGGTAAATGCGCTTTTGGACGAGAATGGCTTTCTTAAGCTCACGGACTTCGGAATGTCGATAATGCACGATCAAGCAATGCGGTTCTCAGAGTCAGATGCCGGTGGTGGCACAACGAGGTGGATGGTGCGAGGGGTCGGAATGTTCCCTTCTGCCCAATATTGAATCATTATTTGCAGGCACCCGAGCTGTTTGCTGAAGAAGGAGTACGTTGCCGGGAAACAGACGTGTACGCAATGGGAATGGTGAGCATCACATAGATTTTTACATTAAATGCACGATACTAACACGTTGGCGCCCCAGACTATGATGGTAAACCATTTTTTATGTTCAACGCATACTTATGGACTGTTTATACAGGAGATCGCTACTGGGCGAGTCCCGTTTTCGGAGATTCGTTTTGGCCCCGCTGTGACCGTGGCTGTCAGTCGAGACAAGCGTATCCCGCAAGTTCCCGAACTACAGACAGCGTCAGCTTCTCCAAAAGAAACTCACATGCTCAATATCATGCTATCTTGCTGGAAGTACCAGCCACTGGACCGAATCACTGCTGAAATGGCACAAGCACTGGCAAGTCTATTTTTGGGCAGTTGAGACTGAAGCTGACTGTGGTACAGATGGCATCACTTGGCCCAACGTGAGTGCAAGTCTTGGTGTGTTCGAGGGGTAGAAATACTTGGAGAAATAACTAGGCAACGATCGTGTTGCCACAAACAGGTTTATGAATCATGGGAGGTGAAATATTGGATTACACTGGATCATACGTGGGGTTGCAAGGCTTCAAGTTGACTTGTTATAATTACGATCGGTCTTGGCACTGAACGGCCTTCACGATACATCATGCTACACTGTATTCCCATCCACTACGCTACGTGTAGACAACCGACACTCCCCACGGCTCCATACCCGACCGGTACCTTTCCCCGATTACAGCATGCACTACGCCTCACCCACGGCATCTACGTGGGATTAATAGGGGGTCGCGAGTTTGCGCAGCATATTCCTAAGCACCAGTATTCAATATCATTCACATCAGCTCAGGCGTGGCGCGCTAGTAAAACGAATACATACGCCACATCTGCAATATGCACACCCACTCGGCTCATGAGTTGCAAGATGTCCACACAGTCCTGTAATAGCGGATCCTGTCTGTTCTCTTGCTCGCCGGGCGATGACGACGTCCGACACAAACGCAGCCCATTCATCACGAGCACGACGAGAGTCTCGCGCGTGCTTGGAGTGAGCCACGGCACTGTACAAGCAAACCGGTTGGAGTAGTGTACGGCCAGTCAGCGAAACGAATCCTCGGCGCATAGATGATTCCATCCCAGCGTGGCTGGATAGTGGACTAAAGGGAAAACATGTCACTCACTAGGCTTCTGGTTGATCACGATATAATGACCTAACATCCCGGCATTCAACCTAGCCGAGCGCAAACACAAGGCCCGGCTCTCCTCAAACAGCGTCTTGCCAGCCTCTCCCGCTGCAGGAATCATTGCATAGGGTCGTCGTACCAATATCTGGAAGAAATAATGCTACATCCAACAGATGGGTCAGCCTGACCCTTCACGTATATACGCTGTACGCGTCGCGAGACTCACACTTGACCGCAACATGCGTGAGTCGGGACACATGCAGTTGGAGTTTCACATCGAATGGATGGACAGGATACATACTGAGAATTTAACCACGTTGCTACTTCCAGCAGGGGCGCCGAGCAGTAGTAGCCGTGTTCGGGGGACCATTTCACTGGTGCAAAGGGGTTCGAGTGAAGGAATTATTCGTTCGAAGTTTAACCGAGGGCACGTATTCGAATGCAGGATACGTCAGCACAGAGGACAAACACTCATTTCACCATTCGCACTTCGAGACTCGACTCACGCTCTTGTGGTAAATTTTCGTACCACTCCCTCAGCCTCCCCTCGTTCTCCGGCATCGACGTAAGCTTCCGTCGCTTGTAATCGTACTTGCGTCCAGTCGCATACTGTCGCCGACAATTACAGCGCCACCCGGCGTCGAATGTCAGTCCGCCTCGCATGCGAATCGGCCTATCGAAAATACACACCATCGTCCGAGTTATCTCGGTGAGTATCTCACACAGCTTCGTAAACTGCCAGAACCCATTCACCGCCAGGGGGTCCTCGCCCTCCATCGGCATGGGCGGAGCGAGGTCGTACCTAACTCGTTATCCGTGTGTCAGCGCCGTTCTTCTGCCCATCTAAAACGAGAGAACTTACTGGCCGCTTAGCACCGACGTCGGACGACCGTAGAATGCCGAGAAGAGTACGTCCAGCACGTACGACGACCTATAATTGACGTAACACTTAATTATAACTGGATGAGGGGAATGCCCAGGCTTACCAAAACACCCGGCGCCACATCTCGTCGTTGAGCGCTTTTTGGTGGGTGTTGACCTCGCCTTGCCACGTGTTGCGGTGGATGCCGTGCTGCATGCTAAGGCGGAGGCTGACACCTGTTGCCACTAGGTTCCAGCCCACCTTCAGTCTAATACTTCAAAATCGAACAGGGAATCGAAGGCATACTCAAGACCGCGCTCGGATTTCCAATCGTCACGTACATAGCGCCCAATACGATAATCTGGTGCTCGAACAGCACGTCGACGGGGAAGACCCCGAAAGAGCACACATCTACTTGGCCTGCATATAGTATGGTGTAAGTATTTAACCTTTAGCGCCACTCCCGACTTACGGTAGAACATGATCCCAGCATCGAATTCGCGCGAGTCAGGCGGGACGTCGTCTTCGTAGAACGGCATCACGCGCGTGTCATCGCTGAACCTCGACCCATTTGCGCACACGAGCAGGACCACGGCTGCAAAGCTCGGATCACGCCAGTACAGCTTATCCGCCAACTGCGCCTCGAATGTCGGTCGATGAAGCAGCGGAAGAAGGATGTTAAAGCGCTTAAAGTACAGATCGACGAGCGAGTACAACAAGTCCTCAGGTGGGAACCACAGCTAAATCAGGAAATCAATACCAGTACGTGTTACTCTTTGTATAGTTAAACTTACGTCTTGGGGCGCTATACGCGTCGGTAACTTGTCCCTCAACGGCTTCGTGTACTACATTGGACAACAACTGTCAATAATCAACACCACCCACGCCAGCACGCACCGCGTACCGACCCATGATACTCTGCCGGATTGGTCTGACTCGAATTACCCCTGGCATCCTGTGGCTGAATCTCCCTCTTCCACGCATGCGCCAGCTCAACCCCAATCTAAAAAAAATGAGACAGGTTACAGTCACGCGATAGAATATGGAAAAACATCTTCCGTTGAGCCACCTTAGAATAGGCCTAGTCGCTGAGAAATGGGACAGACCGAGAACTCGGAGCCTTCGGTGTAAGACCTACCCGAAATTAGCTGGTGAACATAATTCATCTCAACGTACAATACGTACAACGAAGAATAACTGGGTCGTGGCGGAGGATGCGCGTTAACGTCGTGCTTGGTTTTTTCTTCGTGCGCTATTTGGTATAGGTTGTCTGGATGAAGGAATGTCGTGGTCGAGTCGGCAGATGGCGGGAGAAACGCTGCAGACGGGTGAAGGAATGCCGAATCAGAGGGGCGCAAGAAAGAGTGTTGGTTGTTGGCCGAGTCTGACGAGTGGGTTGACTCGTCCAGCTCTTGTTCAATGTCAATTCCAGGCGCCATCTGTGTACATGTGAGCAGGGAAACGTATTAGGTAAGACAGGTCAGGGGCGTACGAGGCGGATGATGCCCTCGAGCTCGATTATGCGAGTTTCGAGTTCGCGGGCCCGACTGTGAAACGCAGATGGCTAGACGCTCTACCGAACGAATAAAAAATGGCTAACCCGCTTTCACGACCTGGTTTCTATCGAAATGTCAGTCGGTATGCGGTGGCAAATAAAATACAAAAAGTATCGGACGCACCCGCGTAAAGTGCGTAAAAACGCAGCTGACTCCCAGGTTCTCGCACAGAGTGCACTAGATAAAAGACAATAGATAAGTTAGGTTGGCATATCTCGAATGAACACGGATCAAAATTCAACGCCAGATTCTTAATGCGCTCGCCTCAACTCACTCCCTTTGACGAGGCGGGATCGCCGTCGCAGCGGACCTTGCGCTTGCGGCAGGGTTCGCACGCCTTGGCGACGCGGCGAACCTTGAGTGGGACGCCGTCTTCGTGTAATGGCGGCTGGGGGTTGACGCTGCTTCCTGGCTGATTATGTGCCATGGCTCACTGTTGTGTGAGTCGCAGGCCTGACCTCGGTGATGTTGCTTGGGAGTGGCTCCTTTCGTAACGGGATGAAACAGGATGGTGCACTTCGCAGAACCTGGGGAAATATTTTAGGGAGCCGCAAAACGGAGAGGGAATAGGTGCAATAGACGCCATACAAGCGCCAGGAAAAGGGCCCGATCAGCGTCAACTTCAACAGTCGCAACACTTTAGCTAACCTGCAATCGTTGCAGAACTGCATACTCAATTCATATAAGGCCTCGTAACTCTCCGTCCGTACGTTTCTAGCCTATCTCACCTCTACGGAATTGTTGTAGCTTTCCGGTACCAGGTTATCTCATGATGTGCGACCTTCTTCGCTCAGCAAAATACCCATTGATCTAGATAGTGGGGGTGTCTCCATGCGCTCCAATCGGTCCAGAGCGTTCCACAGTGCTCTGGAGTAAACCTATTTTTTGGAGCACGTACTCCGGAGTGCTCACGATGTTCGCAGAGCATCCCGATCATATCCCTTGTTACGGAGTCTCTGGAGCGCTCGCTCAACCACAGAGGATTTTGCAGAGCCCATGAATGTAAAGTAATGGTGGGGAACATAAGCCTGACATTTCCAAGATAGATTCAACGGAGATTACCTCACGACGCCATCCAAACAGCAATTTCCCAACGGCTCAGCCATACCTATCGATGCAGAACTGTCTCAATACCCTTTTCGTACACACACTGGAGAATGTTACGTCGATAGGCAACTATCTGGCTGTCCGAGCCGAGTCGGTTGGAGAGTGTGCTTTTGTTTGAGCAGTTGGATGCGCATGCGAAGAGTGCGGCTGCGGCGAGTGCGGCTGAGATGGTGAAGATGTATTTGGCGAGGCCGGAAGGGGTCGAGGAATGGTATATCTTGATTAACCTGAATGGGTTGGGGGTTCTCTGGGAGTGGTTTTCACGAGCTTGAGACGAGGTTGCGGGGTGAGTTATGTCAGGAGGCGCGTTCCAGTCCCTGGAATTTTGCCCTAGGGGATAATTGTCAACTCGGAAGATCTGGTCGTGCGACCAAACCTCAGGACTTGCACACACGCAAAAGAAGTCGGAACTATGCAGCTCAAATGCAATAGCAACACAGACAACCCAGAACCACATTACACAACCGCAAAACACATACAACAAAACCGAGAAACGACAGAACAAGAACCAGTACAAAGAAAAGAACCAGTTACAAAGCGTCCCAAAATTTTATCACAAGCCAACGCCAGAGAGCTGAATCACTCGATCCGCACGTTCTCTGTCATCTCTGTCTCGCCCTTTTCCCTCTCCGTCCAGCCTGATTCCTGGGACGTAGCGGTAGTGGTTCGCTTGCGCGACGCGAGGAATGTGACGATCGTCGTGATAAGCGCAGAGAGGAACGCGAACCATGGCGCAATAGTCAATATCCGCACTACACCAAAGGCGCATCAGTTTCAGCCGTATATGCGCAACAAAATACACGTACCGTACAACTGATCCCAGTAAACCCTCGAGAACCCAAGTCTGGACTCGGTAGCCTTGACTAGAGAGTCGGGGAGCTGAATTCCGCCGCTGTATGCGTGTACGTCTGCGCTCCCGTGTGCTGCGATCTTGGTTACTGCGATGAGAGTCGCGAAGAGCCAGATTGTCAGGAAGGCGAGAGTGGCGGTTTGAGTGGGGAGTGTGCGTGTGGAGAGAGGTGCATTGGAGGTGGTGGAGGATTTTTTGGAGTCGAGGAGCAGGAGGAGAATGAAGATGGAGGATGTGATGGAGAGCAGGAGGCAGCCGACCTATAAATAGATTATTTGATTAGTTGGGTGTTGAGAGATTTTACGTGGGTACTTACGGCAAGGACAATGCCTGAACGGAGGAGGTTATTCGTATCGACGTTTACGGTGATCTTGAGCGCGGCGACTGCGCTCTTGATCGTAGCCACCTGGTCATTCCGTCTATCACCACACAATCAGCACCCGCCTCCACTCCCCGCAACTCATCGGGACAAACAAAGTACGTGCGTAAACTCACTTGACAATCGCGTTCAACCCCGCAGCCGCGCCAATGACGGCCAAGGCCCAGGTCAGACCCAACAACACCAATCGCGGGGTTTTCAACGGTAGTGCACTCATGCTAGCGGGGAAAACGTTCGGGCTCGGGGTTCGGAGTCGGGGTGGTAGAGAGCGTGAAGATTGCGCGAGGGAGCATATATATACGCTCCGGCACTCGGACGCGCGCGTTCACCGGACACACCAACAGGGGCTCGAAAAATGGTAGGCGACTGGACGCTGTTCTTTCACGGGGCTGTGGTTCTGCTTCGCGACCATCATTGGACCATCTGGGAAGTGGACGGTGCTCATGTGGCCGCCCCGACAGAGCGGGGGAAGACAGACGGCCGCGATTGGTAAAATTGTTTCCATGTGCTCGCCTTCTGGGGTATTTCAAATAACCGCCGCTCTCGGAGTGTCGCTCGCGTGTTTGTGCTGGTTTGGACCTGTCAGGTCCTATACATAGATTTTGGTTGCGGGGAGGATTTTTGCTGTCTGAGGGAGTGTTGAGTGCGTTGAACGGGCTAGAGGGCCACTAGGACTACTGGATGCGTTGTTCGCTGAAAGCCGAGGGAGTGATTATATAGCGTATGAAGGCACAGAACCGTGCTCGTTCTGAGACATCGAGGAAGACTGTCATTGGCTTCCATATGCTGCTGATCGTGGGCAGCAACATTCACGAGCAACTGGCGTGCGGGTTTATTAGATAAACCCAGGCTTGGAGCAACAGGAGAAGCAGCTGCAAGAGGAAGAGGTCGTCTGACAGTATTCTCGCCTTCCTTGAACCTTGGAACAAATCTATCGCTGGAAGTGGTGTCGAAGGTGGAGGCAAGCAGCTACCACCATCATAGCAAGAGGGAGTTGTTGGAATCTTGGGAAGTCGTGGCCAACTCCGCATCTGGTCGTGTCCCTCTACGCCATTTCAGCCAGTGGATAGGGGTAATTTACAGGAACTCGAGCACGCCCAGGTACAAGTTGCAAGAGTTTTCGGCAGTTAAAGGCCTGAGCAGCGCACTCGCAGTTTTTCGTGCTGGGCACTGGTGCCGCGAGAGTTATCGTATTTACAAAGGTATGTAGCCGATTTAACTATCAGAGGACAATTAGATGTCTGAAACCAGGAACAAGCTCGCAGACAGGCTGCCGAGCGAGGCGCGCGCGAACACGAACGAGAGGCCAAGACATGAAATTTCTGCCCAAGGAGCCCACGCCAGTTTGACATTTACGTCTTGAGCGCGGGAGAATCAAGCAAATCCATCCCACCTGCCTCCAGCCTTTATACTTCTTGACCAGATGACATAAGCCGATGTCGTCCACGCCGACGATCCATGGCAGAATATGCTGTTTTAGGAGTGGTGTGAGCGACGAAGCGAACGTTGTGGACAGATGGAGCCAAAGCCCATGCGTTCTAGCGTCGGCCCTGGCGCCTAACCGTTCCGCTTCGGCCCCGCTCAAATACCCCTGTCTTGCTGTCCCGACGCTGGTTCGGTCCTCCGCTCTCCCTCCTCACGGTCTGTTCGAGTTGGTTGCCACGTCTGGAGGTAAGTATTCAGTTATTGTTATGGTCTATAATAGCTCATATACGCCTCCTGCGTGGTGCGCGCTTCTCGGTTGTAGGCAACGACGGCGCTTCTAACGAGGTATTAATCACGACACGTATCGCACCGGGCTTCTTTTGTCCGTACACAAGTTCTTCACGCCAGCACACGATCCATCTGGTGTAGTGGCGAGAGGTACATCCCGTCTTCATTCGATTTACCCGCTTGTCTTGGTCGACCGGTCTCCCCAGGCGGCTTCTCTTACGGTTAGTCCCCCTCTTACTCGCATGTTTTCGGAAGTTCTTCGTATGCTCATCTTATCCCTTTTGGGCCTCCTGATTTCCGATTGGACCGAATGTTCATGTCACGCACTTGTGATCGGGTACATATCTCGCAGCTCCCCACATTTTGCCACACTACGACCCCCCTCACGCGACACGAGACGACACCCGCCATGCTGTTTTCCGTGCGTGCAGCGCTGCTCGCTGGGCTTGCGGTCCTTGCCGCGCCAAGTCTTGTCGCCGCGCAAGGAACGAGCTCGAACACGAACAGCCAGCTCTCTGGCACGCCCGTGTCTGGTACGAACGCAAGCACGAACACCGTGCCCTCTCCGACTGTGACGTTTACCGACGTAGCTACCGCGATCCCCGTGCTCACCACCCAAACCGTCTCGCGCTCCATCTCCAGCATCCAGACCCTATCTAGCGTGGCGACCGTTATCAGGGTCTCATATACCCTTACTGCGTCATCCTCCACATCTGCCTCTGCAGCCAGCGCATCTCCTACAGAGACGACCATACCCTCTATCCACCTCGACACCCGAGTCGACCCCACGTTTGGCGTCCTCGGTGCTTTGCTTATCCTGACAGGTCTCCCGACTGCCTTTTGGGGACACAAGAACCGATGGTCCAGTTTCTTCCTGATTGGGTTCTACACCCTCTCTCTCACGACGATTGTGCTCATTCTCAAGTTTGGGGTCCTCGATGCGATCAATCCCCCGAAATCGACTGTGCGCGGGATGTTTTTGCTTGCGAGCGCGGTTGCGGGGATCGTTGGCGGCGGACTGTCGATTTTCTTTTGGAAGCATACCAAGTACTTTATTGGTGCATGGGGAGGGTTTGCGCTTGCGCTTTGGATTCAATGTTTTAAGGCTGGAGGGCTGATTCAGCAAGTTGGGTACCGATGGATATTTTATGTCGGGTGTGCGGTACTTGGGTTTGTGCTCTGCACGATTCCGAGGATCCATTACAATGTGTTGTTGGTCGCGACCGCAGTCGTCGGCGGTTCGGCTACGATACTCGGCGTGGATTGTTTCACGACTGCGGGTCTGAAAGAAGTGAGTGCCCCGTTTTTAAGTTTGGACGCGTCTGATGTGTTATCGTTAGTTTTATGTGTGGAACCTGGGATTCATGCGGCTCTTTCCCAAGTTTTACGAGATCGGCATGGCGTACCCGCTTTCGCAGACGATGCAGATCGAGTTGGGGCTGATTGCGGCTGTTGCGCTTATGGGCGGCGCGGTGCAGTTCAAGATGCTCGAGAGGCTCAAGACGCGGTTGCATGAGATTGATGTGGAGCAGCGGAAGAGGGACGAGGATGCTGAGATTGCTGCTGCCGAGCGACTTGGGGCGTTTGATGAGCAGCTGGACGATTGGGAGAAGAGGCATGGGCGTCGAGCGGGAGCGGGAGCTGGGTCAGCGAAGGAGGTTGATAGTTCTCTGGGGCCGCAGACGCCGACTGCGATGACTTATGACGGTCGACCGAGTTCGCAGTTTAGTGCGTTGAATGGGAAGGGGACGCCTGGGACGCCTGGACCTGCTCCTGGGACGCGGCTGAGCGATTACTTTGCTGTGCCGTTGCGGTCTCCCAAGCCGGCTGTTGTGATGCCCGAGCCGGCGCATGCTGGGATTTCGGGCCGGCCGCAGAGTATCGGGGCGTTGCCTGTGCTCGACCTCGGGACGGACGATTTGGCGGGCGGAGCTGGAGGCGTTCGACGGGACTCGATCGCGAGGATGGAGGATGCGGTCAAGGCGAATGAGGATGCTGCTGCTATTCGGCGCAAGGAGGAACTCTTGGCTGAGATCCAGACGATCAAGAAGAATATTGCGCAGCTCAAGTCCGAGGGCGTGTCGAATTCGTCGGGGAGCGGAGGGAGCCGTGCGTCGATGATGCTGCTCGATTCGGAGGGATCAAGGTCGAGGACTGTGTCGTTTGACGCTCTGCGCAAGCCGACTGTTGTTCAGGCCCCACCGCCGCCGCCGCCGCAGGAGACCGAGTGGGACCAGTATGTTCGGGAGCGGAAGCTCTTTACGCCTCCGAGCGGAGTGACTGCTCCTATTCCGTCTGGGACGATGAATGGCCGACCTGTGTCTGCCGCGTTGCCTGGAGCGGTGATGGAAGCGGTTGAGATGCGGAAGCGGAGGGAGAGCATGCTCGAGATGGGACGGGTGGACGAGGACGAGGTTGGGGTGGTGGCGCCTGTTGCGAAGCATGCGCGGAGTCGGTCTGTCGGGACTGCGCAGCTGGACTTTACCCGTGGACAGGATTCGCACATGGGCATGGAGTCGACGCGTGGACGGGATAGGCCTAGCCATTCGCGTCAGGCTAGCCAGCAGAGTCAAGGCGGACCTGTCCTGGTTGCTCCGCCACGCAAGTCCATGTCCCCCGCTCCTGCCCCCTCTCAAGCCAAGCCGCGCGTGAAGACGTGGGAAGAGATGCAAGAGCGTCATCGGGAGAAGATGCGTGCGCTGCAAGAACCACTACGAAAGGCCGAAGCCGAGTTGGCGGAGCTCGAGACTGCGCGGAGTCGGTGGGAGCGCAGTCGGCAGGTCGAGAAGCAGGTGATGGAGAGGCGGGAGGCGGAGAAGAAGGCTGCGTATGAGAAGCGCAAGGCTGAGGCTGCGGGTGTCGCAAAGGAGAAGCAGGGCGCTGGGAAGCGGCTCTCTAGGTTATTTGGAGGAGCATCTCAACCTGTACCCGCTCCTGCGCCCGAGCCTGAGGTCGAAGAGGAGGCGCTGCCCCGTGCGTCGAGGGGATCTGGGATGAGAGAGTCTGCTGCCGTCAAGGTCGCTGCGTGGCAGGCGTATCAGGAGCAGGAGCAGGCGCACCGTCGGACTCCCGAGGCAAGGAGGAGCGGGCAGGAGAGGCAGAGTCGGAGGCAGTCGACTGGGCCGATTTTGCCACAGGGGCAGCAGCCGTATGGAAGGACGTCGAGGAGGAGTGCTGCTCCTAACTAGGCTCCCCTTTCCTCCCCTCCTACTCGGTTCTTCGCTCTTAGCCTTTGACTGTGATGAGAGTTGACGTTGGATTTCTTGGTAATGTTTTATGACTGGACTTGTTGTTATTTTCTACGAACGAACGATGTACGATTTCTCTCCTCCCCTCTCTACCCCTAGCATTTTCATTCCGCTGTTGTTGTTTTGTGTCTGTCCTGTTACCCCGCACTCTGTCGCTCCACCCATCCATTCACCCATCACGGACAAACTCGCATCATTCGCATTTGCACACATGGACTTGTTTGACTTGCCGCATCGCATTTTCTACCTAGCATTTTACTTTTCTGTGTCTGGTATTTGGTTCGAATGGGATTTGGACATTTTCTGTGATTATGATTGGTGTGATTGTGGTCGTAAGCAATTGTGATCGTAAGCAAATAAAGTGCTTGATCTGGGTTGGCCTTGATTATGATTGGAGGCGGGGCACGTGGCTATGGTGTCAATATATGCCGCCTTGGGCGCTGAATCGGCAAGGTAATTTTCTTTGCTGGTTGAATGTTAGAAATTGCCCTAGAATTTTACTGTTCGGTGGATATTGAGTTATATGAGTTGAGGATTCTTGTCTTTATCTCTAGTTTCAGAGGACCCGATGAATGAGCTACTCGAGCTGAGATTCAAGGCGTGCAGGCCGCCGCTCACGTACGCTAATTTATTTGCAGAAGCTCAAGTGTGCTATTTCATGTGGTTGTGCTTGAATGCGAATGCGATAAACATTGTAATCATACATTCTAATAGACGGGGTATCGGTACAAATCAACCAGGATAGCGAACAAATCAATAAATATCCAAAGTGATAAGTGATAGATGTGAAAATAGGTTAAGGTGCTCATCACCGCTTGACGCGCTTGGGCCGAGTGCCAACGTTTTCGTCCCCATACCCCGTAAACTTGAGACCGGACGGGACAGGCATCATGCTTGACCCGCGTCGTGTCATCATAGGAGGCGGCATTCCACTCGAGCTTGAGGGCTTGCTTATCTTTGTCTGCACGGTGTCGTCCTCCATGTCCACGTCCGACTGCGTTTCCGACTTCACTAACACGTCGCTCTGCTCAGATCCAATTGACCGAGTGCGCATGTGTCCTTTGGGCACTACCAGATCTTGTTCAGAGGTGGTTTCCTGTTCTGACTTGACGTCGTCCGAAGCAGTGATGTCTGTCGTCAACGATGGCGTAACGTCCCTGTTCCTCCAGTCGTGAAGGACAGTCTCGCGATCACTGGTTAGCGCCCACGAGTCAACATAGTCCCATCGTCTCTTGCGCGGGGTCTGTCCAGTTGGAGCATCCTGGCTCTTCACGTCTGAGAGAAGAGCCTTGGATGTTTGTTGCAGGGAGGAAATGTGCGTGTTTGTAGTCGTCTTGTAAGTCTGGCAGGTGTTGCGTAGTAGTGTTGTCTGCAGTAGTGCTTTTAGCATAAACCCTACTAAAATAAGAGGCAAACGTACGTTGGTGACCACGGTACTCATTGCTTGTTGCAGGTTTTGCGACGACGTAGCAAACCCGCCCTGAAGTGTTTGGCAGGCCTGTTTCGAGTCGTGCAACATGGCCCCTGCGACTGAAAGTCGGTCGTCCTTTGCAGAGTGAATTTGTTCGAACGCTAGATATTAGGTGTGAATAAGACGCAAGTCTTGGGAGGCCAGGGGTGTAACTCACTGCTTGCGCTACTCTCCTCGAGTCCTGACAGGTGGTGTCCGATGTCCTTACTCTGACTCGTCATCGTGGTCGTGACCGAAGTACGGACGCGAGTGTTTCCATCCTCGAAGCTGGCCTTGGCTTGCTTGATTGCCTGCCATACCGCAGCATGTTAGCACTATTCGAAGAGTCATTTGCGCATACAACCCACTTTGAGGCCATTCTCCTTGATCCGCGCCCCATCCTTCTCCTTTTCATGAAGAACGCCTACAAGCCCCTCAGCAGTCTCCATAGCTCTCCCCGCTTCGGCAGCGTGCTTGCTGGCGAAAGTGCTCAGAGCCTCCTGCCCTACATCCAGCTCTCCGCGAACTTGCGACACCGCTTCGCGCAGTCCTTGATTCCGTGTATCGACGAACCCTGCAAGCAGTGTCGTGATTTGAGCAGTAACTTCGTCGCGCATACGCTCTGACTTGGCCTGCTCCGTATCGAGGAGAGTGATCAAAAGGGCGTTTTGATGTTTCAAACGTGCGATCTGGTCAACGGAGTTGCCTTTAGCATTGACCACACTCAAGTCTTAAAGCTAGACACACCTCGTTCTCTGCAGTTTGTGTCGACAGTGTGTGCATTTGGGAAATCGCGGCCTTTACGTGTTCCTGAATATAACTCTGCGACTCGGTGACCACGATTTCGAGGAGGCTACATGCGGTCTGCAGCGCTTTCTCCGCCTACGAGGTCACGCGATAATTAGAATTGATCGGGCCGAAATATGTTCAAAGCGTATGTGGCTCACCTCGCCCATGTGTTTCTCCTGTTGCACACTGAGCTCGCCAAACAATGCACTACAATCTCTAGACACAACTCCTGCCCAGTTTTCTACAGCCGATCTAATACCGTCTCCTGCGCGCGTGAGGGACAGCTGGTGCGACTCAAGGACGTTAGTCGAATCGTGTTCTGCGCTCTGAATTTTTCCGACGGCCATATCCAACGCCCGCAAGTGGCCATCGATGAGTTGAGTGTGTCGGCTGGAAACCTGCAGACAGGGCCGAAATAGAGTTAATAAAACAAGAAGAACCGTTGGTAACAAAAGATTTACCTCGAGTTCAGTAGTTTGGAATGTTTCGGCCTGCGACTTGATTCGATGCGTGACGCTGTTGTGGGACTTCAGAAAATCGTCTAGTTGAGCGCTGAATTCGGCTGCCTCGACTTGAAGCTTCTTCGAAAAACCCGCCAAGGTTTTCGCGTTTCCGGCTAGCAGCACGTCGTTGCGAGCTATACAGCACAACAACATTTAGCTAAAAAGCTTTCACAGCGTCCGAATAGATGTACTTACTTATTTTCTCGAACAAGCCCTTCACATCCGCTACCCCTTTCTTCGCAGTTTCTCGCAGGCCCGCGGCAATCCGATCTAGAACTACCTCGTTCTGCTCAAATGTTTGTCGCATAATCCTCTCTTCTTCTACCTCCGCTCTCAACGCCTTCGCCTCTTGCCTCGCGCGTAGCAGCTGCTCTCGTTCTCGATCGAGGTCCTCCTTGGTACTCGTGAGCTCACTGGTTTTCTTCACTAGTACTGCCCCCTGTGCCTCTAGCTCCTCTCTCAGAGCCCGAGATTGACGCTGAGCGACTTCAGCCTGCACTCGTAACTCCTCGCGCGCCGTTTTGCCGCCCTCTTGTGCCGACTCGATCTCTCGCCAGCGCTCGGTAGAAACGTAGACCCCGTTCTTCTCGCGTGTCGCAACTAGATCTGCCTTCAATCGTGCAATTTCGCTGACGTGTTCTTTCAGGAGCGCGTTGCGTGTCATGCGGGCGTTGAGTTCAGGGCGGTTGCGAATGGCTTTGGCCTGGAATGCATAATCGAGAGTAGAGAGTGTTTCCTCCATGTTGGACCGAGCCGGGGAAATCGTAGCGATAATACAAGTCTTGGTGCGGCCACCGAGAGAGTCTTGAAGTAGACGGGTGAGCTTGGACTCCCTAGAAATAATGATGAGCTTGGTCTATCGATGGCGAAGTGAAGGCATACCTATAGGGTACGTGGGCATTTCGTTCAACCAAGGCGTTGATTACACGTCCAAGTGTCAACAAACTTTGGTTGATCATCCCAGCTTCCCGTGCTCGCTTATTTTCTGCTCCCGAGCGACCAATGTTCTCAGAACCAGCAAGATCCACAAGGTTAAGCTTTCCAATTTTAACCATGTCATTCCCGTCGCTAGACGTTTCTTTAGTAGATACTGTGAGCATGAAAATGGAATGGGAGCGACTGCTCAGAAAGTTAAGTGGGACTGCGTTCGCGACGTAGAAAGCCACGTACCTCGAGTGATCATTGAACTTGGTGGCCGCAATCTGCCGGCGCTCACTCCCTTTCCTAAGGAGTTTGACCGCATCCTGCGCATCTCGTACGTGGGCTTCCTCGAGCCCTTGAATAAAAGTTCCCTTCTTGGCAGAATCGTCGAATATCTTCAAGCCGCCAGACCCAGACCCACTGGTAGCACCCATAGGCTGTGCGTTCGAGCCAGGCTCCTTGAAATCCGAAACAAGCAAGTCCCTGAGTTCCTCGTTGTAAAGCTCAATAAAAGATACTTTGACACTATAGTCGGATACGTTGTTTTCCAAGTGAAGAAAAAGCTTGTGCAAGGTTCGAGGGATGATGCCAGCATCCGCGCTAGGGTTGCCTGTAAGAGTAGCCGAGAGATCGCCTTGCATAGTATAAGTTTTTCCGGTTCCAGTCTGGCCATAGGCGAACAATGTACAGTTGTAACCATTGAGAACCTCTTCAAGAATAGGGGCCACAATGTCATGGTAGACTAGTGCCTGGTCAGCCTCAGGACCAAAGACTCGATCGAAAGGATAGGTTCGAGTGGGAGCAGGAGTATAGACACCAAGATTAGACTGAGGTAAAGCGGTCTCGATTGTGACTTCTTCGGAGCGTGGCCCACCGGTCTCCACTATCAACGGGGAGTTTTCAGCTTGCTCCTTAGCATTGCGGCTCCTATTCAAGCTATTAGAAATATGGTCAGAAGGTGTTTGCATAAACACTCGCCTGCATCGGATAACAACTTGAATATTGGTAGTATTCTCTTCTTGCGCTTGGGCATTACTTGCAGCTCGACCTGTTGAAGGTTGCGGAGCGCTGGGCCCTGGTACTGCGGAAGGAGCTACGGACTGCGCTCTAGTTCTAGGTTGGGATGAAGCGGATCTTAAAGTGGTTGAGGGCTTGCGGGCTACTGATGGAGCCCTGCGGGACATGGTCGTGGAGTTTGACCGGCGCGTCGTGTTGAAAGTCACGTGATACTCGCGATCTATTAAAATCACGTGGATTGCCTCGATTAGACTTTACGACCATGACCTCGCCCGTCCCCCCTCGCTATACGATTGTATCGTTAACTCCGCTCGCAGAACCGGATATTGAGGCACCCCCTCCGCTGCTAATCCACCCCCAAATTCATTACCAGTACGCTGATGACCCGCCCACTGCGATTCCCGTATCCCTCTCCTCTGAAGCCCAAGTGCTTTACATGGACTTCAATCCAGATGATCCATCGCAAACTCGGGTTCGGAGTGCATCGAATAGCCTAGTATCCACTGGCTTGGCTGTATCCGATGCTGTTGGCGCATTACCTGTAGAAAATTCTCATTTATATATCATAAGCGCGGGTGAGCTACAAGTCAACAATAACTTAAAGGAGTAAGCGGGGCATCCAGCATTTCTCACGATCTCCATTCTAACCGACGTACAATCAGAACTGATCCCAGGTCAACTTTAAACTACTATAGAGAACGGTTTGTCTGCCGCTAGGAAATAGACTTAGTGTGCTAACTCCGAAACGCTCTTAGACTTGGCACTGTCCGTCATGTTATGGAACAGGATCACGTCCATTCACAAGCCGCGGTATTAGAAACAAATTCAACCGAGAATGGTGCCGATCAATGAGATGTACAGATCTCGGCTTGGCCCGGCGGTTAAGCTAGCAATGATTCAGAGGTTAGGGACATTGGACCTCAGTATACATGTATACCTGCATATACCGAACCACTTGTATGTGTGCGATTTGCTTGATTTCGTTGATTGTTGAGACGCCCAGACAGACCAAAAAATATGCATAACGCTGTTGTCAAAACAGCATTCGTTGTCTGAAACAATGGCAGTACATATTGGAGCAACAAGACACATTACTAGCAAATCCAAACGTCCATTTCGTCAAGAATCATGTTCCGGAACTTTGGAGGCAAGTCCGTCAAGGACATCGCCTCCTCCGCTTCGGATCAGATATAAAATATGTAAAGAGCCTTAACCGGGCATCCCCTTTTCATAGCTTAAACTAACCCCTGGACTCAAACCTGGATACCTGCACCGCCAGGAGGAGGCGGAGGTGGAGGCTGGAACCCTAAATGAACTAGGGCGTGGGCGGCAGCGGTGTCCTTTTCGAAAAATGATTTAGCAATGCACATGCTCGGGAGACAGGGCGGCCTACTCGTGAGATCTGCTTGCGCTTGCCTCTGCCGGTTCCTACAATTTGCTTGTCTACTGAGATACAACGAACGCCTCAACAAGACCGATTATATGCGCATCATAGCGAAAATAATAGCTTACACTTCAGGGTTGACGTCCAAATGCAATCGTGCAAGGGCCCATTGTGGGATTCATCCCACTCCATACGCGGCGACCGGCCGCGATATTGGAGCCTGCCCATGGACCTTCTATTAGCCTGATGCTCATAAGTTCATTTTACTTACTCGTTATGTAACTTCAAGATGTTTCCTTCGGGGGCTATAAAGTCGACTAGGGTAAGAAGAGAGTATCTAGGGTCGAACTACTGGCATGGCTCACCGTTCATAGGTCAAACTACGATGCGAGATGCTGGGTGGCTAATCGTCTACCTAACCCTCTTATATAGCTAACTTATTGGCACCGCTCGCTCACCTCGCTGCACACATCAGTTGTGTATAAATCTCTGACATGCTTTGTATATTGCAGCTTGACGGATGAGGCCTAGGCCAGGAGGGTCGCCCCTTTACTAGAGTCCAACTTTTTACCATGGCCTCACCGAAGTGTCAGAATGGTCTCATGGGGTACGTCCATATCAGTGGTATATCTTTGCCATTTCTAGAGGGCGATAGGTACGTTGTTTCCGCACTATTCGATGTGGCACGACATGTACGATGCCCCGGTACAGCAGTCGCCGCCGATCGCAGCATTTTCACACCGAACCCGAGAAAGGGCTACTAAGCTATGTAGAAACCGGCGTATTCATTGTAGGCACCAGCTAATGGGCGAGCGCTCATTGTAAATACCAGAAGTGCCAGTTAGTGCCACGCCAACAGTGCTATCAATAAAGCCGACGGTGACCATTTTCTCTTTTGTCACGGGTGTGTATAGTGGTCTCGCAACTGTTTTCAGACATCCCCCATCATGGTTCTAACTTGCATTGCAGGAGAACACAAAGGTGGCTGGTTTCCCCGTGGCTACGCATAGTCTGATTCTTTTGGTTCCGTAGCCGTTTATATTTCCGTTATATTTCCGCCAGACCTACGCGGCTGAGGAAAAGCTGTTAGGGTCTTGCATATCCACTAAAGTTTTACTCGTTGTATGGCTAGTGCGCTTGATGTAATTATTCCACACTGACTTTACAAAGGGGAAGCTAAAGTGTCAGTGTCAAACCTAGGCGGATCAGATGTGCTCGCACAAACAAACCATGCATGAACTTGCGCGCGTAGCCCTTGCGAATGAATCGCATTGAGAGAGCCCTCATGAGGAACTCTCCTATTTAAGTAAGCTTTCGAGTAAAACCTTATTCGTACAAAATTCGGTGACTCTATTGTAAAAACTGCGACAAGCAAGTGTAGTAGACTGAGTAGGACGACAAGCGCATTTATTGTTACCTAGGTTCTGCGCTGTCGTTCACTGCCTATCATCATCTTCTTGCGGTAGTTTCGAAGCTCAAGAGTCTTATCGTCTCCAGTCGTATTACCCCACCCAGCGAGTGGTACCACAATAGCTGTTGCGTTGTCTTCGCTCCCCAGTTCTTCGGCTAGATCTACGATTGATGTGGCTGCTCTTTGAGGGTCAGGTGCCCCACGAGCCACATCGACAATTTCAGCATCGGATAATGTGGATGTCACACCATCCGAGACAAGAACAGCAAAGGCATACTGGGCGCCTACTCCAATGTCAGCAAAGCGGTGGTGATAGGGAGTGGAAACAGGGTAAAACATGCCTGCAAGGAGCAAGGATCGAACTTCTGGCTCTGGTGTGACCCCGAATGCTTTGTACCTGAAATCGCCTAGCCTACAAACCTCAATGCTTAGATCGCAAGATAACGTCACGACGAGTTTGTGCTAACCCTCGGGTGTTGGCAAGTGCGCCCATCCATCTATCACACAGAGATCAGTAAAAGTGGCGGGTGGCACTACCACAACGCACCGGGCCTCCCCAAATGAGTCAGTGACCAGGCCCGCGCCAAGTCTGCGCAGCCTTGCGGCCTCCCCTCGAGAATCTGCATGGTGCGTCTCCGTTAGAGGGTAAGGAGATCCGCCCTCAGTGGCACACAATAGCACCCGTGTATCTCTGAAAATAATGGTCAGAGTGATTGTGGGGTAGTACGCGCAAGTTTCCATACCCGCAGTGTGCAACCGTGAGCAATAATGTCTGAGATGAAAAAAAGGGGCTTGCCGGCGATTCAAGAGAATGTAATAGGAGCACGGAAGAGGTTGCGCCGCATTTTTCTGATTCGGGGAGCTCCGATATATGCTTATCGGCCTAGGAGAGATCGTGACTAAACTGCTAACGCTAGCATAGCAACTTACCTGCAGAAAGGCCAATGTAGCCCGAGCTTCCAGACCAAAAGTTGGACCATCTCTCCCGTTTTCGGCCCAGCGCTCTAATGCGCCGCCCTTAAACCGTTTGAAGTATCCACCTGGTTGGTGTGGTCGCTTTTGGCTACGTTCATGGATATTTAACAGCTTGAACGTTACTCACCCTGGCTTTTCATCCACGAAACAATATCCGGGACTGATTCTGGCTGAACTGTCTCGAACAATCCATGGAGTTCGTGCTGAAGGAATTGTGATACGCTTGGACCCCCATGGCCGTCATATATCCCAATAAAAACAACTTGTCCGGCGAGCTCTGGACCAACCCGCCCCGGATCCCATGACAATATCCCAAGCTTCTCTGCCAAATGGGTTTGTAACTCTCTTGGCTCCAAGGATAAGGCTACTACAGCGTGTGAATCTTCCTGATAGCTGGGGAAATAGTCTCATTCATGAATAAGTATTTTGGGTGTCCCGCTACTTACCTGCGAATACCCCTGGAAACAGCAGAGCCGACCACTTTTCCTGACGTCAACGGTATTCTAACTGTGCGACCTAATAAATAAAATACAGGTATCAAGCATGTGGTAAGGGTTAGATGAGCATATTGACCTTGAGACGCTGTGGCCTTGATGAAGTTATGGAATTGCTGAACGTGTGTCTTTCGGTTTACAGATCGAGTGGTTCTATGCCATGTCAGATAAGAGGCTCGGAGCTGTGAGTTTGTAATAACTCTCGACATAGGTAGCTGGGTGCAGAATTAATATAGCACAGAGGTTGGAGCACAAGAACTTGTGCTCTATAGATGCCTGGGCCGCATAGAAGGTTCAGAACGCTGTGGGACAAGTCGCGCAATTTCCAACAGTGAGCTTCTGTCACGTGAGAAAGTTGCTGTGCAGCACAATTGAATAACAAAAGGACATCAATTCAGCCGATATCTCAAGAAAAACTGTATCTACAAAAGATCTGTAGAAGCATTTATGCTTAAAACCTAAATAGGCGGGAGGTCGTGCAAGCACCACTATCAGTCCAGGCCCCGGATGCACTACCTGGGGCCTCAGCCTGTCGAAGTTTCAATCAGCTAATCGGGCATTAGAGTAGACTAGAGTAAAAGCCGCGCACCTGGTTCCACCATTTGGCAGTCCAGCGATGGCCTATGTAGAGCTTAGGTTAGAACTGAAAAAACCGCCTCCCACCGGAACATACCTGCGTATGTCACCACAGAGCCCCCTGTATATGCGATCCCGCTAGTCCATGCCGCGATCCCTGCGCAGCTTCCTCCTGTAGAGGTTGATGTTGTAGGAGTGCTTGCCGTAGTGGTGGCGGTGGTTGTGATGGGTTTCGAAGTTACGGTGGTCGTCGTAGGGTTTATTGTGCTAGTCGTGCTGGTTGTGGGAGGTGGAGTGGTCGTCCCACCACATGCCTTGACTATAGTTGGATCCTTAGGAGTGCACCCTCGAAACATAAACACAAACACTTACTAGGCACCCATGTTCCCGAGGCATCGTTAGTAGGGGCGCCGGATGCATACCACTTGGCCTGCCAGATGTAGTTTTGATACGACACCTACGGGTCGTGAATTAGGTCTGATGTGTTGCGCCCGCGCAAAGGTATAATCCGTACCTGGGAGCCAGCTGGATAGGTGCCACTAGTGCTCCAAGCAGGCGCAGAACACGCGGGGTAGTTGAAAGTTGTCCCGCATGTAGTACCCAAGAATGCTTTAGTTGCTTTATCGTACCGGTTGTTTTGGTATGCCTGGGAGGCGTCCCAAAACATCATACCACCAAAGCTGTCCCAAAATCAGGAATCATCGAAAACCACTTCGCTTAGAAGGCGTACCTCGGGAAATTGGAGCGAGTCTCTGTGGCAATCTTCTGTAATGTGGCAATGTCTTGATATCCGCTTCCCGCTGCTCTGGGAGCAGCAGGGGCTCCGATATAGATCTTGACGTTCTTGTTGGGTGAAACGTTTCGCGCCCAGTAATCCTAGACGATATCCGCATCAATGGTAGGTTGGTTGTATGCGCTGTGTATTTGACATACCCAGTTCCCATAATTCCAGTTTGCGGCGTTACCGTAAGTCTGAAGGCCACAAGGGTTGTTGTCTAAGGATGCCAATATCGTCAGCAAACCACGTTTATACAAAATCCACTACTCACAGAATTGGACGTAGACGGCATCAAAGTTGGCGCCGTTCAGCACAGACCCAAGGGCAGCATCGGGAAACACACATTGGGGAGCAGCAGTGACATAGTACTTTTTGCTGGCACCGTTGAATTTACTGCCATACTAGCGTTATTGACTTGATTGCCCTGAGGTGTGCGATCACAAACCTGCGAAGTGTGTTGACGAATGCAACATAACCAGTTCCAGTTCCAGCTTCTATGTCAAGGTCGACCCTCGAGAAAGTGCACGTCTCAGGTGAGTGTATAAGATGCGAATTGATGGACATACCCATCGAGCACAGCTGACCCAAATGGTCGCGTTGATGAGGAACCACCCAAGAACAAATTCCAGATCGTGTTTGCAAATGCTACACCTTCGGCATCGCTTTGGAAGCCGTAGGCTCCCCCAGCTCCTCCAAGACTTAGTGTTAAGAGTTTGCCTGTCAAAAATTTCAATACGTAAACTGAAGCTTCACTTTGCTCAATGCATCAGTCGACTCGCCTTTTGCTTGACAAGCGCTAATTTCGCTGGCCAGAGCTTGGCAGTTTGCTAGACCGGTGCCAGGAAATGTCCCGTTGTCCGTAGGATTGCAGCTATTTGCCAGGTTGAGGGCAGGGAGGCCGCCCTGTATAGATGTACGTGTTGATCGACAGATACAAAGTTATGAGTAATAGGAGATATCAGTGTGTTAGAACGTGACTGACCGTGCCAAAGAATTGATTGACAAAAGCAATGGGAAAAACGTCAACAGAGTCATCCTGACAGTAGTAGCTGATAGGTTTCTGCCATCCTGCTTGGTTACTGTCCACTGCGCCAAAACTGTTTTGCCCCCAGTACGCAACCACGTTGTTGTTGCAAGCGTTCTGTATAAATTATTTTGCATATTTAGGATTGTCCAGAGGTACGATTAAAATACCGTATGGAGACAGTAAATGTAGCCGACTCACGTTATATGCTCCTCTGACTTGTACGCCAGCCAATAGCGCAAGGCTCAGGATCGCTTTTACAACAGACATGACGGATGCTACAGATTGAGTAGGAAGGTACCGATGTGCAGGCAAATCGAGCCAGGGGATATCGACGTTCCTGCTTTCAGCGTAAGAGCCGTCACTTTTTGTCCACTGCACGGAAGCACTTTGTTTGTGACTTACTGAGGTTGCATAAGGAGAATCGATAAGATGCAACATGAAGCGAAAAACGCGAAACCAAGGCTATTGTCGGCAAGCATAGAGCACGAGGTGCGTTGTGGGTCGCGTTTCTGTAAAAGCACTGTTCACACGCGGAGAGGTTGCGGCAAGCAAGTAGAAGGCGACCAGGAAGGTCACAGGCCCTAAGCGCGTTGTGCAACGACAAGACCGCGTTGTAGCAACGAAGTCGAAGCTGCCGCCTAGAGTTAGCGGGGGATCACGCAGGTGGAATTACCTCGTGTTGTGTGGCTCGTTCAACGAGGCGCGTGGCCTTCGTGATCAGGTGTAATCTGTATGGACGGAGAAAGGTTGATTGCGCGATACTGCGGTCCATTGGTCCGGCTAAGTTGCGGCAGAGGATGGATAAAATATCTTGACGTGTTTCGCACACAAACCATGCTGCACACAATCTACGATCCAGAATCAATCCCGCTGTTCAATTGGAGGAAGCGACACAATAACATGCCTTCTCCGTGATCGCCGAACCACCTTGAACCGCTAGCAAAATGCATTGTATTCTATCAAGCGAGCTCGTTAATGGAACAGGAAGCAAGTTCCTTGCCTTGTGTGGAACAACCTCGTGATTCAGCATACACCAAGCTGATCACATAAGCCCGTTCACTTTGGGACGAGGGGGGTGAGTAGAATAAATTCGACAACATGCAATAAGGTACAATGGGTGCGCACGACCAAAGTTTGACAGTTCAGGTTTCCACAGCAGGGACAACATTTTCAAACCAGAGACGTACTGTCAAATCCCTTTCGATGGATGCCGAAGCAATGATATTTTGAGTGGGATGTGTCTAGGAAAAAAAACTTCAGACACAAGTAGAACAGGTGATGATCAAGTCACACTTACCGCGACAGCCAGCACGGTATCTGCATAACTCAAAGTCAGATAAACTGGAAAAGATGATCGGGCAATCTACGAACCTTGATGTCCTTCCAGAACCTGAACAATTTCGCGTGTTTGCAAGTCCCAAAGATAGATCTTCCCGTCCTCACTGCCACTAATAATCCATTTCCCCCCTGTAACACTGGGTGGGCAAATCCAACTCAGACTATATTCAGGGCTGAGCACCAACAGAGACCTACCTAAAACACGCGTTTGTGCTATATTTCTCGTTCCGATGACCCGTGTACGTCTTGAGGCATCGAGCCGTGTGGTAGTTCCATAGCCTGATGGTAGAGTCCTGGGTGCAGCAAAGGATAAACTTTCCGTTGGGCGAGAACTTGACATGTCCGCTGCAAAGACGATAAACACGAGCCGATACAACCATCGTAATACTGCTCACGCTACTGGATTTGCTTCATCCACTAAAGTCTTTAGACATTGACCACTTGCCGTATCCCAAATGCGGCTTGGGATAGTAGATTAGTCAAGTGTGAGTTACGAACAAATCTATTGGGTAGTGAGGTTAACTCACATGAGGCCGTCAATACTACAGGAAACAATCATAGTACCATCGCGATTAAAACCAGCTGCCATGACGGGATCTGAGTGTGCAGATAGAGTCTTCATACACCGTCCTGCAAATGAATCAATGAAATGGTTTCAATCATAAGGAGAGTATGCGTACCTCGGGCTACATCCCACAGTTTAACACTCTCGTCGTAACTCCCAGAAACAATCAGGTTCGATGAGGGGTTATAGTTTACGCAGAATACGTAGTTTGTATGACCTCGCAATATCTTACTTGTCTCCCCCTAGCTGAAAAATATGAAATATGTACCTTGGGTGAATCCAACGAACACCACTCACTGTCTCCACGTTAAAAATACGCAACGTCTTGTCGTCGCTTGCGCTTGCAATATATCGACTGTCGCCAGACCACGCAATATCAGAAAGACCTTCTTCATGGCCCATCAGTGTTCGAATTATGTTGCCGTTGTAGGACGACCAAAGTTTGACAAGTCCATCGGCAGCTGCTCGCCACCAGATTAGACCAACAGATTATATTCATCCGAATTCCCTCACCACAACTAGCCAGCATCTTCCCGTCCGGACTAAATTTAACAGCAGATAGCGACATAGTGTGCCCAGTAAGAGTATAGCGCAGTTCATATCTAGGGTGTGCTCTAGTAGTGTTGCCGGCAGCTGGGGGAGGAGGTGGAGGTGGAGAGGGTGTTCGTGGGCGAGGCGGGACAAATTCTGGGGGATCATCTTCAGTGGACTGCGAACCCGTTTCGTCCGGGTCCGTCTCGTCGTCGTCTTCGTTGTAACTGGGGGGAGGGTATACAGCTTGTCTGTCGTTGTTAGCCATGGATGTTGTGGACCTAAAATACAATGTCCGTCGGACCCACCCTAAACAATAATTTTGGTTAATCAAATTCAGTTCGTCCTTCTGTCAATCACAGCCTAAAAGTCATTAACTCGTCATCTACAGAAAATGACATCGACAGTAAAGGATTGGATGAAGCCAGAGGCGAGACCGGAGCTCGTGGACCAACTCGTAGACGGCGTTGGTAAGTCTGGCTTGATATACACGACTGGCCGAACTCAATACCATCACACCTAGACCGATACAACCCCCACAACGCTAATCTGCTCGAGGATTACCTGTATCACCAGATTAGAGAGAAGGAGTACGACTGTCTTGCCAACCTCGCGATTCTCAAACTGTGCGCAACCTCATTGATTAATTTTGGGCAACACGCCCACTCAAAAGTCGAGCACACAGATACCAATTCAACCCTGACCTCTATAATCCAGATGTCGTGATCAATATTCTTATTAAAGCACTCACTGCGGCTCCGGCATGCGATTTTAATCTCTGTGTGGCTCTTCTCGGAGAGCGACAGGTTAGTGTCTGCAGCGTGCCCAAAACCCGCGTCATATGCGTCTTACGCCAGTCCTCATCCTAGAACCTGCCCCTCCCTGATGGCGAGCCCGATCCTCTCCCAGGTACCCTCCAGCTTCTCACCCAACTATCCACCCAACTACTCGCGTGTCGCTTCCCGGCGTTCTGGGCGTCCTACCGGTCGGACGCATGCGCCAGCTTGCGCGAGAACTATACGGTCGAGGTTGTAGGATTCGAAGACTCTGTGCGTGAGGTGGCTGTTCGGGCGGTTACTGCCGCGTTCAAGACGATCACTCGGAAACGACTTGGTTCATATTTAGACTTGGACGGTGCGCTCTTCTTTTGAGCATGAATTTGCCACTCTTAAGCGCCCACTCACATTTCCTGGCAGATTCCGACCTAGACGGCTACGTCGAATCACTCGGTTGGCGTTCAGACGCCTCAACAGGCGTAATAGCTATACCTCCCAACCCAGACAACCAACCAGTTGCGACAGTAATCCGGGAGAGCATACAGCTTCCTCGTAAGTACTATTTCCATTCTTGTCTCAGAGCTTCAGACTCTTTATTTTTGGTCATGAACCTTCCGTTTCCTCATTGAACGCCGTTTCGTTCAAAGGGCCACCAATTCTAAGAGTCTATCTAACTATCTTTAACCTCTTTCTTAGAGCTAGCAAAGATAATATCCCAAGCTCAGGCCGCGTGATGTATGGCTACCCACCATGCATGTATTAATTAACCTCCGCGATGTGAACGAATACGAGTTGATGAAACCCTTTTTGCACACACGGACGGATCTTGCTTATGTCCTTCAGTTCGTGAACGTGAGCCGCAACCTTAGGAGACAGGCGGGTTGGACCAGGTAAGGAGCAAGATGTATCGCCTAGAGTGATCTGGGCATGTGGCCAGATGAATCTAGCTTGTTTCTCTGCGGCTTCGGGGTTAGATCGGATTCACGCTCCCAGTTCTGTTCGGCTTCGCTTTTGCTGCTGTCCCATCCTACATACCAATATCGGCCCCGGTCGGGTTGGCTACCGGGCCCGCACGTGTCAGCGTCCCGGCTCTCCTTCCTGCGTCCCCTCACCCACCGCTTCCACACTATACACAACGCCACTTAATCTTTTGACACGGCTTCCTTAGGTGGTACGCAATAAACACAGGCAACGATCTGATTCTTGCAGTAGAAGCTAAACACATCGTTGTTTTCAACAAGAGGCACTACCCCACACAATGAAGCGCCATACATCACCAAACAATCCCCAACAAAGACTCCAATGAGTAACCCGACCCCCATCCTATCCGCAGGTAAGACACCTGTGCGAGATGTAAGTTACGAATCGGATTTATTAACTCCTCTCCAAATCGCACATCATGCTCCCACCCCAGTCTTAAACGAAACCCACGTCCCAGTCGCAGCCATCCCAACTCCTACACCCAGAAGCACCCTATCTATCCAGCCCATCCTCCTTTCCAACGCCGCTTTCGCACATATCGGCCCAATCACGCAAAGCATAAACGCGCTAAAGGCTCCGAGGAAGGCCATGACTGCGCCGAAAGCGGGAAAGAGAATCGCTACCGCTACGACAGACAAAGCGAGTGCGATGCGTTCAATGGTTCGGAGGAACGCTTTGCGTTTTTCCTGTGCCTGAGTAGAGGTTGAAAGGGGGTGAGTGGATGAAATCGGTTCCTCGGTGTGGGAGTGTTTATGAGAAGGTGAGGAGAGGATATCGGGTGAAGGGGTAGCCAAGACTGGAATGGGGTCGATTCCAAGCATGATCTCGATTGTAATGTTGAGCTAAGACAAAAAAGTCAGATCTGGCAAATTTTCCTGCAGAACAGAGCACTCAAAAACCATGGGGTTTCCGATCGTTCCGACTTCCAATAGAGGAAACACTCACAGGTCGCGTGCATAGCGCAAACTTGGTTCTGTAAAGGCTGCGCTTAGAAGCGAAACTTTCCACAAAGTTGGTAGAGAAACTTACAAGGGACTGACAACCAGCATCCACACTGCAATTTTGTTCAGGGAGACGTTGTACCCCGGTGTCTTCATCAAGTCCACGCTGACTTCGTCGCTCACGTCTCGGCCGAACATAATGTACCCACCAGCACCGACAATCGCGTATATAAGTGTTGCGACAAACTGTCCAAAATTTGGGTTTGCATATATGTCAAGCTTTGGCAAAAGGGAGACTCACGAATGCCCAGTTGATCATGCTATCGAAATGTTCGGGCTCAGACATGTCCCGCGCTAGGGAAGGAATCACAGCGTGGCCGGCGAACTTGTCCCATTGAAAGCATTAGTCCCCACAGGGGGATCGGTGAGTAAAAGCGGACTCACACCGGCCATAAATAGTCCAAAGGATACCGGAAGAGCTGTCCAGCTTGGCGCGAGGTCCGTAGGGGCAGATTCCCAGAGACTTCCAGGGGACTGGGTCTATGCGTTGGAGGCAAGATCATGGGCAAATGATAATATTAATGGTCAGAGATTGAATTGACCTCGTTGAACTAGAACTTACCTTTGTAAAGCCGTCAATGAAAATAACTACGATGATAAACACCGTAGCCAAGATCCCAAGCAGCGAAGCAAACGACAACAGGTGCAGTGGCAAAAAGATCGAAGGCAAGAGTCTACGTCAATCACCCAATCTCTGGTTAGCCCGATTGTTTCGAGTTTGGCAGGGTTGGCATGCTCACATTAAGAGGCCTAGAACTTTATACTCGTGGGATGTGAAGTGCGGGGCGACTGCGTGCATACTATCGCTAAATAAGACCACGAGTACGACGCTAATTACCCCGCAACGACGATCCCATATGTCAGTCTATCAATCACACGTCAAGTGAGTATATGCGCGTACCTGAGTGAGAATAGCTCCAAACAAAATAACGCGCTCGTAAATGCATTACTCTTCGGTCCAAATGCTTTCTGCCCGATGTCCGCATATGTACGGAGTCGTCCATCGGCTAAGATAATCCTCGCCAAGATCTTCGCACTAAATGGAAATTTCTAGAACGTGAGCGAAAATGATCTGCAGACCTAGACAAGGCCGGATCTTACGTGTAGCACGTCAAGAAACCGTAGAAGACTATAAGCACAAAGCCTCCTATCCAACCCGCGTAGGCAAACGCTAAAGGTTCAGAAAGCATACCGACACCTAGCAGGATTGCAATTGCGTTGAACAACTAGCGCACGTGGTAAATATGAGTACAATCATGGAGGATGAGTGAACCCCGCCGGCAACTCACCGTCTGACCAAAACTTGACGACCCCCGTGGAGGCTTAGATACGCTTTTTCGGCGTGCAATATTAGACAACCGGCGAGCGCGAGGAGATGCGGTGCTGCCTATAGTTGGACGGCGTCCTCCAGAGCTAATTGTATCACCGTTCGAGCCAGAGTACGATGGCATCTTGGTGGCAAGCAAGATGCGGCGCTCGTCTGCCGGGCTGGACGCGGCCGAGCCGGGCTCTCGAAGGATTGAATGTGGGCTGGAGGCATGTTCGCTAATGGGTGCTGGAGGAGGACGAGTAAGGAATCGGTGGGGGTCGGGAGAATAGGCTTCTTGGACTTCGAGCTGGTCATCGACGTCATCGTCGTAGCCACCGTCTTGTTCCTCGCCCTCGTCGGACCACTCTCCCTCTTCGTCTGTAAGGTCCCCATCGTCTGACATAACATCTTCCTCTTCGTCTCGCGGTCGGCGAGGAATGTGGCTTTGAGTCGAGGGGGAGCCCAAAAATGTACCATATAGTTGTGTCTGTGACTGTTGATCTACCGAGGAAATGAGCAAAAACATCGGCTTCAATACAAAAACTTACAAGACCCAATCGCATCTCTAATATTCACCGACGCGGCCCTCATCCGTCCCGAGAACGAGCCTCTGCCCGGTGTCGATCCATTCGCACCCAGCACACCCAGTCGTTGTCTCGGAATAGGAGTTCCCTGCATTGGTGTCCCATATCGCATTGTAGTCCCACTTGTGGGTATGGGTGTTCCGTATTGTTGCTGGTTGGCGGGCATGGTGGGGGATGGTAGAATAGCAAGTCAAGTCTAATTAGAATGAAATGGTATTTATCCCTCGGTGGCTGTGCCATCTCGCTTCTCGCGGTGGGGACATGTCTGAGCCAGAGCCGCCTATCGAGAGCCGCGTATCACCCGCTTGGCTTGAGCCGGTTTCCTAGTGGGTTTCAAACAATGGGGCGCCTCATGACGATACTACTGCATATAGTCTGAAACAATTCAGTTTTGTGCACAGTTCTCTGTTGAGCTCGACCAGAATGACTGGAGCTAGCTTGCCATGGACGTCCATCCTAATCGGACATCTGTCAAACAGTACTTGCTCGGTCTCGGTCTCTCCACCAACTCGGGACGTTTAAGCACCCTGCCATGATCCCCGGGGGCAATCACGTCATTTTGTCCATACACACAGCGCCAGCGACTCGATTCAGAAACGCAACTCAAATACGGACCAAGATTATAAACACGAATTACGACCAACAATCCCAAAGACGCCCGAACCCCCACATCCAGGCCCGACCCCACACCGGCTATCTATTCGAGGTTCGCCTGTTTGTCCACGAGAGATACGTCTCCCGTGCAGTGTCCCCTGTCCCGGCCTTCACACGACTGCTCCGCCTTGTCTCGCCTCCCTGTCCGCGAGAGACTCCCGATATGTCCTGGAACGTCAACACCGTCAGTTTTATTTATAAATAGATGTGCGCAACGTGTTTGGTCGGGGCGGGGTAGGTAAAAGGATGGGCTCGAGTACGAATGATCGAACCTGCGCCAACATCTAATTGGCATGTCATTGCGCGAGCCACTCCTAGCAGCGCAAGATCCGCCCGCCCGCCCTACCAAGAAAGGAAGAAACGACATGCGGTAGCGCCTACTCACCGAGCTACGTTTCCCAATGGCCGCCATCAGCGGCTCACCCCATTTAGCCATCGTATTCTTCAGGTGTAGCTCCCTCGTCCCCTTCGGATTTAACCATGCAATAAATTCTTCAACCTGTTCATTCACAAGTAGTCAGCACCAATGTCCACGTTCACGGATCAAGAACCCCAGCGGGAGCTCAACACCAGCTCAGGCCCAAGTCCCCCTGACTCCCAACTGCCGCCCACCTCACCCCGAGAAGCAAACAAACTCTCACCTGCTCAGGTTCCGAATACATCGCCCAGTCTCCTGGCTCAAGCATGCACCCCTCGCCCTCCTCCGCAATCCTCCTAGCCCTCACGCCTCGCTCGTCGCGCCCTGCCATAACATACTCCCACTCCCCCCTCTCAGGGCCCTGCACGAATATCCGTCCAACACCTTGCGCCTCCCTCTCCCTCTCTTTCTCGACTGCCCGCCCCTTCCCCTTGGTTCCTTTCCCCTCTATACTAGGCTTTCCGCCAAGACCGACGCCAGCGATCCCGTCAAACCACCATAGCCGATTATGAAATCGATCCTTCCCGAGAGGCTTCATCCGCGTCGCCCCAAGCAGCTGTCTAAACTCGCGCTCGATCTCCGCCAGCTGGCGTTCCAGTCGCGCAGCCTCGTCAACATGGGACTGACGAGCCTTGACTAGACCTTTATGCTCTGCTGCTTGTGCACGAGCCGCTGCACGCTGGTTGACAGGGTAAGCATCGGGCGTTGCGGCGTGAGAGTTGGTTGTGGAGCTAGGCGCCGTACGGGACTTTCGGCGGGTGGATGTACCAGTGGTGGCGTCGGGTAAAGGGGTCGTAGACGTCGATCCAGCTTCGGACCCGCCGTCCGCTAGACCTGCGAGATCGTCCATGTCACCGTTCACGTTCGCCCCATTCATCTTCTCCTCCATCTTCGATACGGATACACCCGACTCTTCTAATAGCTCCGCGCTGTCACCCATCCTGTCAATATATGTCTCAATGTCAATAAAGAACCCAATACGCACACTCGCTTCCTCTCGCGGTTGACCTCAATCTTCTCCTTCCTAAGCGTAGTCAACCTCGCATCGCAATCCTCCAAAAACGACCTCATTCCACGGCTGATCATCGCCAAGTCGCACAAGGCCGCAAGGATCTCAAGCTTATCCCGTGGAGTGAGCGCAGCCCATCCCCACCGAAGGTCCCGCGTCCGATCCGCACCCTCTTCGTCGCTACCGTTGTCAGAGTCAAGGTCAGAATCGGAATCGGGTTCGTCCAATGTAGCAATTTTGGGCGCGTCGGATTGTGGTACGATTGCTACTATTGGGGGGAAGAGGAGCTGCGTGAGGATCGAGCGGAGTCGGGGGAACGTTTCGGTTGATGTGTACTACGAACGCCCTTAAATTAATACTCCCCCTGAAAAACCAGCGGGCTCTCACGTACCTCAATCAAACACCCAACCAGAACTTTCTCCCATCCAACATGATCATCCACCTCAAGCAACTTGACTCCCCTCCACTCTCCCTCCGCATGGGGCTCTGCAGCTACACGTACAGCCTCGGGATTTTTGCTCTGTGCCTTCACACCTCCAAGCTTCGCCCTCCACACATGCGCCTGCGTGTCCTCCTCAGCTCCACTTGTCTTCAGAGTCCGTGCTAGGTCCTTTGCATCCGCCGGCGCCTTCTCACTTCCGTTTTGGTAATCATAACCATCTTCCCACTCGTCTATCAGGGCGTAAAGAGAGTCGGTCGCCGACGTTCGGCCCGCAGATGGCTTCTCGCTTCGGTCCTGAATGTGTGTAAGGAGGGCAGCGTGAACAGCTACCATCAACGTAATCGCCCTCGGCGAACGCGACTGCGAGGGGGGGTTGTACACATGGTTCAGCGACTGCTCAAACTCGTCCATGGTGAAAAAGTTTAATTCTAGCGGTTTGCTAAATATGGAAATTCGTCAGTCTAGTGCGAAGATGGGCGTAACTCGAGGCTGATCACTTACCCAAATGTGCTCAGCACTGACCAGACGGCTAGGAACTTTTCGCATGCGCCAGGACCCCATTCTGCGAATGGAACGTCGCGGCTAAACGGTGGTCGAACTTCCAATCGTCCAGCCTACGAAACCAATTTAGGAAAAGAAAATAGAGGTGAATTACAAGATAACTCACTTTCCGATCTCGGTCCGTGAGAACCACGTCTAAATCCTCAATAGGGTAACGCCGTACAGGTGCGGGAGTAGGGGTATCCTTCAACTTTGCCTGCACACGACTCTTGTCGTCATCTTCAGACAAGTCCCATTAGTAAAAACGAATCGAAATGGGGCAAGTGACCGAAGAGGGAGGTTCCGCAAAAATGGGAGGGAAAAGGCCATGAAAAAAAAAAAAACAAGCAAAACTGCAGAGACATGTACCTTTCTCATCTCCAACTTTCTTAGACCGCTTAGACGGTCGCTCACGCTCCTCTTTTTCCTCCCAGACCTTTTTGCGCTTCTCCAGTTCTCCGGCTTTGACGCGCTCGACGCTTTTGCGCATTGCAGCTGGAGACAAAATTAAGCATTAGCGGTCTAAACATCGAATACTATGGTACGCCCTAAAAGCAATGGCGTAGTTATGGGCAGGGGGAACACAATCATGCGCATCCCCGACTCAAACGTAGCGTCAAATCGCGCTCAGACGAGTCTCATCTCAACGCGCATGTATCGCACAACGAAAAACGATATCCCACAACAAGAGCAAAACTCACCAGGCATCTCCGTCTCGAGTCCATGCCGCACTGCAAGTGCAGGCTTGACGACCCACGGTGAAGCAATCGCAGCTTCACGCGTAACGCACTCGCGGATAAACCTCCTAAGTATAGACTTGCTAAACGCTAGGCGGTCCCGGCTGATTCATGTGATGAATTGAGAGTTGGTGTAGTTCGAGCAGGGTGGGATTTTGACAATGCAACGCGGGACGCGCGGGTGGTAGGCAAACAAGGCGGAAACCAATAAGTCGTATTCTCCCAAAATAATGTTTCATAAACGCACCTCATAACTCCCATCTGAACCTCCATCGTGCTCCCAGCCCACTTTGTCCCCCCAGCAGCACCGCTCGCTCCATTCCCATTAACCTCAGCCCCTCCTTCCTCCTCATCTCCTTCCTCAATCAACTGAACCTGATAAAAATACGCAGCGGGGTCGTCCTTGGCAAACGCATCCGCAATTGGTAACGACAAATCACCACCAATCCGATGCGCAATGGACGCCGGGTCCAATGGAGGAGTCGGCTGTGAGTTGAGGATAGAGTGGGGGTGAGAGTGGGAAGGCGAGTTAGGGCCGTTGTGCGAGAGCGAGTTGGGGTTGAGAGGAGACAGGCCGTTTGGGGTGGACCGAGAATTGGGATTGAGGGGTGAGAGGCCGAGTGGGTTTGCTGTTGATGAGAGGTGGTTTGAGTTGGGAGTAGAGTATGAGGACAACAGTGCTTTTGGTGGGAAGACCTTGAGTATGCGGGCCCAGTACCTAGTAAACGCGTCGAATTAGACCACTTGAATTAGGGGAATATGATTAGTTAGAAAAGCAACATACTTTTCGCCTTGGACGTCGACGAATATCTCTGAAGGCAGATCAGTACACAAATTTCATCAACAAAGACATGGTACTTACTCTCTCCAACGTGGTAGCGATCGACGTAGCGGTCGTACACCAGATCAACCAGGCTGTCCAACCTTCCCACAACGCCTACATGTTCAAATTACAGCTGTCAGCACCTGTGCTAGAACGACCAACAAAAAGCTACTCACGCCATTGAACAGACCTAAGCACAGCTGCCTTTAGAGGCTCCGGAAAGCGAGCGAGAAGAGTGGTTGCTTCGTTTTGCTCAGACTGCAAGGCCTGGAAGTAGTCCAGCCCCCCCTTACCAGTAGTCTCACATTGGAAGACCTTCATTTTGTAGAATGTCATTCGGGAGGCGTATGATCTACAAAAGGTGTAAGCGAGCGATTCAGAGCCTGGGACAAACGCAGAATGCGCAGGGAGGGTCTGATGGATGGGAGGTTGCGAACAAGGAGTGGGTGGGAACAAGGGGCAGGTAGTGCGTCACGCACACGTGCAGAATGACGAGGGAGGAGAAAGAGTACTTACTCGTAGTCTAGGAATATCTCGCCCGTCTCCTCAAGGTAAAACACCTCGCGCGTATCGTTTGGGTTTGTGGCAATCTCAGCGGGCACAGGGTGCATCGCAACCTGTTTGCGACGCACAAACGGCATGCTGGGAGGAGGTAGTGGTGAGAGGAGGTGCAGGAGGAGAGGGTGGTGGTCGACGGAAGCGAGAGAAGGGCGAGGTCTCGGGGTTGGAAGCCGGGTTGGGTGGCGGTCCAGGTAGCGCCCGCACTGGGAGTATTGGGAGGGATGGCAGCAGACGCGTGGCGCACGGTTGAGCGGGATGGCGGGGTGTAATGGCGAGCACACAGATATGCAGAGGCACAAGTGTTTAACCGAATTGTCGTCCTAAAAGATAATGTTGTTTGGGCGGGAACGAGCGCAACAAACGGCACAAAAACACGGGCCAAGAGTCGCTGGTGTTCGCGCCGGAGAGCGGTGAGAGTGAGGCGGGTGTACTCGGTAAACAGCCGCAAACACAGGCCGGGGCTGGGTGTATGCGCGTAGGCAGCGGACACGGGGGGATAAGTCGCAGGCGGGGCACAGGCGTAGGCAAGTCCAAGCCGACTTTGCTCCTCCTCTTTCCGTTGCTCGCCCATGGCGCCGTACAGCTTTGCTTCCGCCGGCAGACCCTCACCACCCCTCTCTATCCGGGCTTCATCCCTTAAAGGACCCTGCCGGACCCCCCTTCCCGATGATCCTACCTCTGCCCCGGTGATTCAACCTTTCGTGGCCTTCCGAGTCCTGGCGTGTGCCCATCGGCTCATCAGCCCAGCATCTTGCCCACACTGGACACGCTCCCCACTGCTCTTCCTCAAGCGCCCGGTGCTTATGCTCAGCACACCCACGCGGACTTGGTGGTAACCGTACACATGACATTGCCATCACACAACACAAGAACACGCCTGTAGCTCTATACAAGTACTCACTTCTTTCGCCTTCCGCCTTTTCCGCTCTTTGCTCCACCCCCTGTAAGCGCCCCTCGCGCAGCACCAACGTCTAATTCCTGCGGTAATCCCGGCGCAGCACCAACACCCAGCATCGACTTCTGCTTCACCTGTAGGTCCTCCTTCATCTCGTCGCTCATGTTCTCCTACACAAACTCCGTCAAACACGAGCTTCCACAACAGTTACAGACTCACCATGATCTTAGGCATGAACATCACCATCACGCCGGTTACCGCCATCAATATCATCATCTAATACTCTCCTTCAGTCTCGAGTTCGGGGCCGGGTTGGGAAACACGTACCGGGTTTTGGAACATCCCCGCTAGATTAAATCCTTCTCTCGGTACGAAGTATAAGTTTTTTCCACGCGCCGTGAGGGTAAGAGGGTATCCTAGCGCAGGACTAATGGTAGAGAGTTCAAAGGGCGTGCCGAGGACATGCGGGTGGGCAGAAACCGTAGTGTTCTCAACGTCTATGCGTACCTGTTGATGTAAAAGGAGTTAGTATACCTGAATAAGGACATGAGCCTCCACCAGCATAGTTAATGCGTGGGTGTGACAAGATAAAAACAGAAGTTATATAGCAAGTGTGTACGAAAACGACAAATAACAAAACTCAAAGCGTGACTTACAAAGTCAAAGATGTGGTCCGGCGCCAAAACGCTCAAGACGTATGCTCCATCCGCTACGTCCTCCCTAAAGAATAGTGGACAAATTAGCACAATCAAACAGACGTGAAACAAAGCCAAAGCGTGCTAGGACTTCCGCAAGCAGAAATAATGATATCAGACTCTCACACGACAAATTCTCCAGACCGCCTAACACCCGCAGAATATAATCCGCCATCCAGTACAACGCGCGTACTCGGTTTAAGATCGGATATGCCTACAATAATCCATTGTATTTTTGAGAGTTTTTTTAGACAGACAATCGCCTTGATTATTCAAGAAAACGACTTACCAGGACACACGTCGTTCCACTCAATCTTACCCACCACGTCCGCCGCCCATGCACTAGTCCTATATCACATTACTATCAACACATTGTTACGAGTTTAGCATATCTACGTGACCTTGAACTTACGCGTAAAGACCGAGTGCGGCCGCAATAGAACATACTGAGAACCGCATCTCTAAGAATGATGGTGGTAAGCTCCTAGAGGGTATCGTGCGAAAGCATCACGTGCAGCGGCAAGCTCGACAACAAGCGCTGGGCCAGCGAACTGATCGGAGAACACCGACTGCTCGATCCTGCCAGCTCTTCGTGATGGACTCTCTGAGATTTTCTTCTAGCGCAGCTGCGCCCTCCACGTACGCGCTCCGCGTTTTCGCCGACATACGCATGCTCCCCTTGCTGGTTTTGGACGTGATGATCATTAACCCATATGGTCTCCTCTGCGGTGCTGGCGTTTTGTCAATACACACTACAACCCTTCATGTTATGATGCGCTGTCAACTCAAGGAATGTACTCACGAAGGCCCAATATTTCGAACGACAAAGACGAGGATGTACCGAAACCTTGTCACTTTTGGCTGCAAGCAGGTTCTTTGAACAAAAAGACTAACTCGCCGTTACTCCCGACCTATTTGCCTTGTCATGATCTATTCGCCATGTCTAGACCACCTAGATACACTTTCTATGAGCTATGACATCCAATATTTGACCCATCCTCGGCGTTCATCTGCACTTACGTCCGTACTATCCAACCTCCACTTTACATGCAGTGGTCGTATACTACATGTACGCCACTCATCGGCGACGCCAACGCACAAACCCTGATTTCAATAACTTAGCCTTTTCACTTCATCTGGCATACTGGCGTCTGCGCCATATGTTTCAGCTCCAGCGTAGCCACACACCAAAGTCGGCCGAAGGTTGGATCCCCTAACCTTTTCACTACAATCTGCTTGGACTCCAGATACCCCAGTGGCTAGAAACTCGACAACACGCTCCCACCGCTTTATTAACCGCCGTTTTCACATGCCTAATATGCTGTATTTCACGGATAAGCGTCTTTTTTAGGCAAAACTGCATGTAGGTCGAGGTGTGGACCATTGCATTTCATCCTGTACGCATATTAGCGCTTCAACCTTACGAGGCATCGCCCTACTGAGATGATTGCAAAGGGCGATTGTCGACGAAACCGTATCTGGCTCTGCAGCGCTCATAGAGTGGATCGCGCAGATCTACCGGTGTTTGATACACCGCAAGCTGCAGCGTCTTTTTTATCTGTCGGAATTGGATTGGAGTCGAGCTTTGGCAAATGTTGCACTTGCGTTTCTTTTCGCTCAGGACCTCGTTTTTTGGTTCGTTTGGCTCCCTCCGGAAAGCCCCTCCATTTGCAAGGCTGAAAAGCATTTTACCAAAGCGATTGTGTGAAAGTAGCAGAACTAATTTTGTTCTCCGTTGGTGTACATATTAGTTGATATTTAGATATAAACAAAGCCTAAGACTCACTTGCTAGATGCATGTATGCGTACCGAACGGGTCAGTGATCGAGCCCACGCGAAGAATCAATAACGAGGCTGAGATGCGAAGGAGACCCATATTTGACTTGCCCTTTGGCAGGGATAGAAAGAAGGCTAACTTGGTACAAGATTAGATAGATGCGTGCATCTAATAGTCTAACAGACCTACACCATCCCCTCTGCTCGTTTCTGGACAAAATCAACACTTACAATAGACCCGGACCGCATTCATGGTAGGTATACACTCTTGGCTAGCATATTGAGTGTTAATTAAGCTCGGCCTTTTATTTCGCTAGTCCGTACATAAAGTCATATCCCTAACTGGAGGCACCACAGTCTTTCGCCATGGAGTATGCCTTTAGGACTGTAAGTATTTCTAGATACGTTACTGCCTTCCTAGGGCTTCCAGCAATGTTCTACAAGATGCGGGCAGAGCAACCATCCTTAGGGCTTTTATGATTGCTTAGGCAGTCTTGGCCATGATTTTGCTGTTCTATGGTACGCACATGTTGTTCGCAGCATTCAAGGCACAGTTGGACGTCCTGAGGCTCGCCTTCGGTGTCTTATCAATAACGATATAGGGTCACAAGTGGGTTAGCCTAGTGTTAGCCCCGGCCCTAGGTGGTCTATTGGTGAGAATGCACGTGTTGAGTAAAGTCGCATTTGGACCGGAGAACTTCAGCTAGCTGGACTGGCGATGTTATCGTTAGGTGCTAGTATGTGTTAGTGCCAAGCGGCCCCGTGCTAAACCGATATTGACGGACATCATAAATCTTTTTGCGCATATACTAGTCACCGAACATCAGCCTAACAGGAGAGTCATTCGATGTATATGCGCACTGTACAGCCGGCAACTGATCGCGTGGAAACGATCAATTACGTGGCTAAGACGCACAGGATAGCCATATTCAACTTGTTCCTCCCTTCTACAGGGATAACAACAAGGGAGTCAATCAAACTCTAGGGCAGATAAAGCAAACCGTTCAAACCAATGCTCAACACCCTCCTTCCCGGTCAAATCGACAATTTCTATGAGCTCACCTACCACAAACGTGCCAACTTGGTCGCAGGTATAGATTCATATCTGGAACATTGAGTGTTAGCCAAATTTAATTATAATATTTGATTAGCTTGGAATCAGGCTTGCGTCCATAGCTGGAGTCGCGGCAGTCTTGGGCAACCTCATTGGGTATGCCTTTGTAACTGTAAGCACTCCACCGAGCACCCAAGTTCAGCCAATAATTTACACTTTGGCTTCTCAAGGGATACGATAATGTCTTGCAAGACGCTAATAAAGCGACTCTCTTGGAGGCTTTGAGAATCGCTTTAATACTCTTGGGCTGGATTTCAGTGTATCTCGGTGCACATGTTGGTCCCAGTGTTCGAGAAGCAGTTGGACATTCCTGGGGACTCACCTTCGGTGGCCTCTTGCTAATGACTGGCCTGGGCTTACAAGCAGGGTATTCTAGTGCAAGCATCACAAAATTTATCGGTAAGTATATATGCTTTGGATGAGTCTACTCTTCAAACCTATTGATGCTACCTTAGTTGGACTGGCGCTATCTGCTTTCAGCTGTGGATTAGGAATCGACTTCGGGATGGCGTGGAAATCGACTTGAGGAGAGCGATATTATGTTGAGTACGACGAATATCGAGTGTTCAAGCCTTCTTATCAAGACCGTAGAACGTATGGTCCACACGTGACTTTGTTTTGATGTCCAAGAAACTTTCAGACCTCACTTCACAACTTGCACACGTCAGATGAAATCAATGAAATAGCTGGAAGCGCGAATACAATACAGAGAAGTCCAGAGAATAAAAACAAAACAACGAGTCTATACAATCATGAAAGACACCCTTATGTACGTTCTCCGCGCAGACGACGAGCAAGGGCCAAGTCTTTTGGTTGACTAAAAGAACAAGAATGTGTCAGTACAACAGGAAGCAATAAAGTGGACAATGAGCTCACATTGTGACACGCTTCGCGTGAATCGCAGCCAAATTGGTATCCTCGAACAAGGAGACGAGGTAAGCCTCGCTGGCCTCCTGCAAAGCCATAACCGCAGAGCTCTGGAAGCGCAGGTCGGTCTTGAAGTCCTGAGCAATCTCACGAACTAGACGTTGGAACGGGAGTTTGCGGATGAGAAGCTCGGTCGACTTCTGGTACCTCCTGATTTCACGGAGAGCGACGGTGCCAGGGCGGAAGCGATGGGGCTTCTTAACACCTCCAGTGGTCTGCGAGGAGAGTAAGATAAACAACGATGTGGGTGGGATGGCAGGTGATGGATGGACGTACTGGAGCGGACTTCGCTGACTTGCGAGCCTGCTTTGTCGCAAGCTGCTTGCGGGGCGCTTTGCCTCCAGTGGACTTGCGGGCAGTTTGCTTAGTGCGAGCCATTGCGATAGAGTAGTCCCAAGAGTGTTGTGTTGGTAGGAGTAAGGTAGGTTGGTTGGTGAGTTTGAAGACGGTCAGAGGCAGGATCTTTATACAATTGCAGCTCTCTCGGGAAATCAAAACAAACAGGTCGTGACACGTGACTATAACACGTGCCATGACTACCTGGACAATACCTTGTTTTGGACAAGGCGAAAACGCTTCCACATAAACGGCAGATGTCTTTTGCACTATATTTTACTATTATCCATACCGTATCACCCACAATGCCTCTCATTAAACTCAGCGCACTCAAGTTACTTGATGCTACTTATCACGTGTCCAAGCCATCAGATACAAAACCAATTTACGAAACACACCAAGAGCCGGACATAGCCGTTAGAGGTACCGCGATACACTACCTATATGCTAATGACAGGTTGATGTCATGTTCTCCCTCGCTTCTTGGCTTAGCATGGATAGCTCAATTTGGAGCCGGCATTATTTGTTGTTTAGCATCTATAAAATTGGCTTGAAGGTCCTGGATATACGCGCTCACCATTTTATATACTGATCAGGGTGCATGCCCAGCCACTGAACTACATACATCGTTTGTTCTCCACTGAACATTTCTCAAGTCATCCATAGATGTTACTGTAGAATTGTGTCACAATGAACAAATGCTTGTGTTTCAGTAGAGTATAGACCTGGTTGATTGAAAAGTTGAAGACGAAGTGGCTAGCCATTTAATTCAAGAAGAATATAACCTATATCAACTAGTGCTCGCTCACTACTTGATCACGATTGATTCATTATTGGTGTACCATGTAAAATAGCCTCGGGGCCGCCATCACGGAAGCTATTTCAAGCTATGGAGGTTGGTATGGTGTCAGTTGTAACACTAAGAAACATGGTCTAGCTTCCCAAAAACGTTGTCAACTCATAGAAGAGGTTAATAAATCCAGCTATATGCGCAGCCGAGCACCATGGGAGTAAGATAAGAGATGGTATCTGTTGGTTGAGGCTCAAGGGCGCTTTTCGTAGCTACCTAGTGAATAGACTTAAGGTTAATCTTTCCTCATAGCCTCGTGGGCATCGTGTGGAACTTTCTAGGGCGTCTATTGTAGCCGAACCCAAATCGTTATTTGATAAGAAGCAGTCCAAAGACATATCAGTTCACCAAGGAGACCTTCCCTGCATGCGTTCTGCGTGCTGAATGTTGGCCTACGGTCGCAGCAAACCCAATGTCCCCTACTTTTACTGGACGCCTAGAGCGCTGGGCGAGATGCTGCTTATATGGGGCTCCGCTAACTATCAGGAGACTCACCTTCTCATACCATAACCCTAAAACGTGAAGACCCAATCAGCTTGGGGCAACCCATAAAAACTCCTAGATTTGGGGATAGAAAGCAGCTATCGTTGAGTGTGAGGGGGCCAAGGATGTAGCCGTTGTGCGGCCGATCCATTAGAGCGCCGGTGATCTTGTTGTGTTCGAACGCTTGAATCGGAAAGCGGCTGCATGTTGCGCACACTGCCTTGGCGGCTAATCAACCTCAAGCCACATAGGCGCTTGGGGTCATTTCGCAACGCTTGGTGGCTTATGGACAAAGCAAATGAAGCAGCGAGTTTAATCATCCAGCGTGAACAGTTTGTCAAAAGTAGGTAAAATTAACATTGCGTTTGTGTACGTATGGCGATGCAGAGGCCATTGAAAATTTCGGGGCTCACGCAGTTGTGAAATGGGAGGTCAATCAATACGGTTCATCAGCGTTTGCAGTAAACAGCGCCTCGTGCATATCACGCCTTGCCCTCATGTGAACCATACCCTCGGGTGTGATAAGCGCTGGGGTTCAAATAGCACGCGGCGTCACTTGACAGACGCCTTCCTCCCCCCACCTGTTAGAGACTGCATCTTCGCTCACCTCCTACAACTAAATCCTCAAATTCTGCATTAATATTATCTTCCCTAAAAAGGTCATTAATATCTGTTGAAGATTTATCTAAACATAGTACTACGTGGTCATGGTTGTCTCTAGTGAGGGGGTGGCATCCAAGGAGAGGGCCACTCGCTCTCCTGGATCTGTCGAAAGGAAGCCAAAAGGTTTACGCAGCAAGGAGGGCTGCTTGACTTGCCGCATTCGTCGCAAGGTGATTGTTGACCAGTTGGGGCTACGTAGTTTACTTAGGTCAGACTCTTCTCTAGAAATGCGACCAAGGAAAGCATTCAGATTCTTGTGAATCCTGTCGTCGACTACACATCGAGTGTCTTGGTTATTCAAGGAATCGACCTGAGTGGTTAAAGGTATGGATTTCGGTTCCCGTCCCTTTGGCGCCTCTTACATTTGGCGCGAACACAGGGCGCCAAAGTAGAAGACTTCAAGCGCATGATCAAGCGCTTCTTGGCGGGTCAGTCCCCTCCCTCACAAACTTGTCGCCCTCCTACCGGTGAATTCTGATTACTCGTTTGCACAGAGAATTCTCCCAAGAGCGGCCTTCATTCACGCCAGGATACCACTGTCCCAGTACCGTTTCTATCATTCGAAAGCCTACGCGGCCATGCCAATCCCGACGCCGCGATGAGCGCTGGCCCCAGTGGCGCCCAATACGGTGTGGCTGGCCCTGATTCCAGCCTGGTCGACTCCATGGTTCTCGAGAGACTCGTGGAGGATTCGGGTATGTTCTTCAAAGTTCGCTTCTCGCATAGGTATCTGATATACGGGCGCTTTCTGCCACTAGAAGGTTCGGACGACGAAGCGCCCCGTCACTACCAGCTTTTGCCTCTGCCTAAGAAGGATGCATCACCCCCATCCACACCGCCGGAGCACACTCCGGGCGTCAATCAAGATGGCAAGCCCGAAATTGATACCATGGAGGTCGATAGTGGAGAGTGTGAGTCTAATTTGACGCCGTAACGCCAGAAATGTCTAACTTTGTATGTAGCGGAGGGATTACCTCGCGAAACCCACGCAGGCAGCGTAGCACAACCTGGCGAAGAGCGCCGTGAAGAGCTCAACGTTGCAATCGATCCAGCAATCATGGGACCTCCCGCCGAAGATCCGGAGCTGGTCAGTGTGTTTAGGTTTAAATGCTCAAGCAAATGGCTGAATGTGCTTGTCAAAGATCTATTATGTGAGCGTTGTATTCCCGGTGCTACACGAGTTGGCCGGGTTCAACTTGTCTTCACAAGAGCTACTGATACTCGCACAACGGGACAAAGCCGTTAGCAATGTCCTGAGGGCTCAGGCGAAACATCATCAGAATCGCATGCGGTTCTTGACTTCGGCCGAGGACCCACAACACCCAGTAACCCAACAGCTGTGCCTTGACCTCGCAGCGACGAACAATGCGCATGTCACTGCACTAGCGGCACTTGGCCCATCTTTTGAACACGCTACGCGCCACAATGAAACCAACACTTTGGCCGCTTTGTACACCTTGCTGCATTTCGGGGGTCTCGGAGACCTCATTGCTCGTCATAACTCCTCGCGTCGTAGTGGTCATGTTGCCCCTGCAGGCACAGGCTTTCTACTGGAAATGTCGTGTCAGTGGCTGGCTGGAGCGATCGCTCTATCGAACGATCTAGCGTCAGCATTGAGGCGTGGGGGAGACAGGCAGAGAGCAATCATTCAGGCTGCAATCCACATTGACATCTTCTCATCCATCTCACTTTGCCGCCCGCCTCATTTCCTCGACGCTTATCGCTCCTCGTTCAAACACTCTGATATTCTCACTTCGACCGACAAGAATGGTGTGCGCGTCGCCGTCGAGCCACGCCTGGATGATTTGTTGGATATCCCTGCCAAAACGCTCTTGGCGCTCGCTGAGACAGCAGCGATGGCGTCTTGGAAGTCTGAACATGTACGTCAAGGATCATTGAGCGTCATGGATTTATCCCGCTGGGCTAAGCGCATTGATGCACTCCTGGCTCCCCCGCTCGCTGAGACTATCGTTCCTCCTACGCCCATCCCGTCTGCTACGGCAACTCGTGTGCCTACGACGCCATCCCATACCCAGATGCTGCCCGTCATCGCTCCCGTGGTACCTGTTATGAATGCTAGCCCCAGCCCTTCTCACGCGCCAGGGAAGGCGAACAGAACCGCTAGTGTAATCCCTGATGCGTCCGCTATCGTCGCGCAACCTTCCAGCCATGTATCTGGTCCTGTGGTCACTGAGTCGCCCTCTGTCAATGGCGCTCCCCATGTGGGCCCGAACAACGATACATCTGCTGCTGGGCCGAACGCTAGCACGTTAGACGTGCATGTAACATCTTCATCTCCTGCTTCGAACGCTGCCCGGATTCAACCTGTCTCGAGCGATGGTGTAGATCTGGCAGCCAAGACTCCCGGGACTCCCGAGCCCGTGGTCTCGACCCTGTCTAGCGAGCGCAAGCCGGCTCCTCCCCTTGCGGCCGCGCAGGCGAACGCTATCCCTAATAGCCAGAGTGTCCCTCCCCTCATTTCCCAAGCTCCAGTTCCTCATGTCCTCCCTCCGACCCACGTCGAGCCGCTCATCCGCCCTGCATACCGTCGTACGCTCCCGCCGTCGACGCGTGAGGTTTTCCGCTGCGCCAGCCGCGTCTTCCTTCATAGCACTCTCTCCGGCGAGCACCCGCGCGTGCACGACATCGCTCAAGCTGTATCCGACACGTGCGGCGCGCTGCGTGAGCTGGGGCTGAGCTATCTTCCTCCAGGCACCAAGCCCTCTCCTACCGACGACCTGCGCTTCCCCGTCGTTCGCGGCCTCCCTTTTTGTATTTTTATTGCAGGAAGTGTGGCGGGGAACATGGAGCAGGGGATGTTCCTCCGCAGCTGCCTGCGGCCCGTCGTACGCGAGGTAGATATGCAGACAGCCGAGCTCCTGACGGCGGTTCTTTCCGAGCGCGCAGGGTCGGGGGATGTAAGCTGGCAGTCAATTATGGTGAAACGAGGAACCCGGCCGGTTTTTATGTGAGGTGGGTAGCCTGTACTTTCTTTGTTGAGAGTGATATTGGGGTAGCACGTTATGTTATCAATATCAATATTGTTTGCCTGGAAGGACTCAAATTATCCGAAGTGACAGTTGTTAGATCGTGTGCTGACAATAATCTTCCTACTCCCCGCGCATTACATATAGGAGTAGCAGTCAGCCTGGTGAGGTGTGGTGTGTTCCACAAGTATTCCTAATCTCTTGGAGAGCACAAATCCAGGTGTTAGGTGTGGTTGTTGGCACGCTACCTTTGGAGGCTTGACTGCTACTTACATATGAAGACCACACAACCTCGTTTTCCCATGCATGCACTGCCTTGGGTGCCGGCCATTCAAGGGATGTACCCTCCTCACGCATTCAAGCCAAAATATCTCCATCACGTGCCTGACACTACCTGTTGATCTCGTTGTATACAAGCAGAGCCATCAAACAATCGTCTATGAAATATCGGATATGCCTCTTCTACTCTCCCTCTTCACGACAATGGACGACGACAACCTGTCGACATCTTCTCAAGTTATTTGATTCTTGAGAATTATCGATTCGCGATCCATCCTCTTCCAGGTTATTAGACTGTTTGTGGTTGTTTCGATGAAAACGATGTTTTGAATGTAACTTTTGTGCTGTATGTGGATGTGGCCTGCCGAAAGTAACCTATGCTTATGCTTACCTCAAATTATCTTCTGGTTATTTCGTTTTTTGCGTGATCAGCAACTCCTTCTCACCCACCAGTCGAGAGGATATAACGCGCTTGAAACATGCAGTAGAATATATAGGGCACACTAAGAGTACAAGACAAAAGCTACGACAAATGGAGAAAATAGAAAGCCAAGCAAAGAGTCCATGCCCAACACCAACATCTATTTGCCGGTGCCCGCAGAGAACTTCGTCACTGACTTGGTTCCCTCAGAAATTGCGTGCTTGGATAGCTCGCCAGGCAGGATGAGGCGAACCGAGGTTTGAATCTCGCGGGAAGAGATCGTGCTCTTCTTGGAGTACGACGCGAGTTCTAGGAGGGCGAGTCAGATTGGATCCAAATGATACGTGTACAAGTAACTCACTGGACGCCTCGGTGGCAATACGCTCGAAGATGTCGTTCACGAACGAATTAAGAATGGCCATTGCCTTGTTCGAGATACCGGTGTCAGGGTGCACTTGCTTGAGCACTGAATGAAAAATAAATAAGCGACTTGTTGGTAATCCGCGATGTGAGTAACTTACCCTTGTAAATGTACGAGGAGTAGGTCTCCTTGCGGCTCTTCTTGCGCTTCTTCTTCTCGCCGTCAACTGCGGTAGACGCCTTGGCCGCCGACTTGGAGGCAGTCTTCTTCGCGGAGGAGGGCTCGGTGGACTTAGCAGGGGCCTTGCCAGCAGTGGAGGCAGGGGCCTTTCCGGCAGTGGAAGCGGGCTTAGGGGCCATTGCGATACTAGAAGAGATAGTTAGCAAACGGAGTAAAAAATCGTTCGACGGACAACTCACAGTGAAAGTGTTGGTGGGTGAGAGAGATGAAGAACGGTGTTGGCGCAAGATGCGGAAGTAGGTGGTGGTTGGGTGGTAGAGGTTGTGGTGGACGGCCGGACTCTTTATGTAGCGCCGCACTGGGTGTTGGGATCAAGACGATCACGTGTTTTGAGGAATCACAACAAACACAATCTTCGTCATCAGCCTCATCGCGATACTAACCCTAACTCCCCTCGCTCTTCGTCAGCTCGTTCTCTTGTCATAAAAGCGACAGAGTTGAGCAGAAAAACACTTTGGTGGCTGCTAAGAGAGCAGAGACCTCATAAGTAATGCGCAGATTGAATGCTGGAGAGATGTTTGGTTTGGGTAAATATGTCATGTGATCATTATTAGCTCATTGTTATTCGTTTGGTCTCACGGCACGTGGTAAGAAATCCCTGACAAACAAAGCCTGTTGGCTCATAGGCGATAAATACCAAGCCTCCGCGTCCTCACCACTCACCACACCTTCTCCACTACCACCCAACTTTCACACCTCTTTACCTTATCTCAACCTCTCTATCCAACATGTCTGGTAAGTTGTACCCCCTCGCTCAGATTTCCCTCCAGTGCTAACCTTCATTCTCAGGCAAGGGCGGAAAATCTGGTGCCAAGGGCGGCAAGGCTGGTGCTACTGAAACCAAGACGCAGTCTCGCTCTGCGAAGGCCGGTCTCCAGTTCCCTGTCGGCCGTATCCATCGTATGCTCAAGAAGGGCAACTACGCGCAACGTGTTGGTGCCGGCGCTCCTGGTAAGCCTTGCGAATTTTCGCACTTCTGTAATAGCTGTACTGACCTGCTACACTTAGTTTACCTTGCTGCTGTCCTCGAGTACCTTGCAGCTGAGATTCTCGAGCTGGCTGGTAACGCAGCGCGCGGTACGTGTAATTCATCTGGTGTATTTTTCCAGTCGCTCATTCATCTCTCATAGACAACAAGAAGGCTCGTATTGTGCCTCGTCACTTGCAACTTGCGATCAAGAACGACGAGGAGTTGAACAAGCTCCTCGGACATGTTATCATCTCCCAGGGTGGTGTTGTTCCTTACATCCCTCCCGAGCTCCTGCCCAACAAGACCAAGACTGGAAAGGGCGGCAAGCCCGGCGAGTCTCAGGACCTGTAGGCCGTGGTGTTTTGATACTTGCTGTCATTTCTTTATTACTCCATCTTGTTGTGTCGCCTCGGTGTATTTTATTGTTTGTTTTGTACTCTGACTTGACATTGTTAAAACGTCTTTCGAGAGATACTTGAGAACACGGTCCCCCCAAGCGACAACTACCAATAAGTTAGAGAAATTGCGTGCAAACATTTTCTCGAGTAGGTGGGGCCGCTCTTGTAACTACCAGTTCAGTTTGTGCTGTGTATGAATTCCGATGCTAAAGGAATTCTTGGATTTAGCTGAGTGCGCTCGCAACCACAAGTCAGATGATGTCAAACGACTGAGTGTTTTTCCGGACATGAGACGAAAGGTTCTCAGAAAACGATACTTGGTATATAAAGCAGTACAGTTCATGTTCAAGCACCGTAGCCCATTGAATGAATAATTATATCACAAATGTTAATAAAAGCAGACAGCGTGCAATAGCGAATGCGGATGACGCTCTTGTTGTGCGGCAAGTATCTTCGCCATATCTTCGTCTAGGTCCTCCGAGGCTTCAATCTGGAGAGAGGGTGGGGCATCAGATCACAAGGTTCACGCGAACTCGTAAAATGTGGGGGGATTTCAAGCGCCCAAGAAAAGCGCGAGAGCAGCAATTCAGTGGCGCGATAACAGCACATGCACGTACCGCACTTGCTAGATCTTGTATGGCCAGCCCTGCCTTCAATGCCTCTTCGTGATTGTCCTTGATTTCGATATTTATAACGTGTACTGGGCGGTTCGACTCGCCGCCACGATTTAGCAGATCTAGATGGTAGTGTAAGGTTTGGCTGTGAGGATATCCTTGAATCGAGCTTGCCTTCACAGACGACATCAAAGCACCGCTCCTCACACGTCACGACAACATCGGCCTGGGTTCTGGTATCTTGCCATCGCTCCGGGGCCCTCTTAATCTTCCGGTTGCGGTCAAGCATCTTCAGTAGACCATTCGCCTCATAGCTAACTGATCGTTCAGCGAAGCGTTACACTAATCAACAGATACAACTTACAGTCTTCTGTCCTGGTTGTTCAAGTCATGCCACATATCGTCATAAGGGGTTCCAAAGGTATAAATATTGGGTCGGTCGGCAGCTGGGCCGGGTAATCGCACCGCTGAACCGGTCCCTGACGAGATAACGCGGAACCCTCCCCTGGCAAGTACATTGTGGGCTTCCATGGATCGATTCTAATTATCCTAGCGAGATGAGCTACGGGCAGCAAGTCAGATAGAGAAATTCTCGCCTGATTGGATGCGCACACTACACAGAACAGCGGTCTGTTCCTTACACGGACTCCCCCCATTAATCCACCAGAGGGGGCTTGACCATAGCTCTGAGCTATCGGGTTTGGGCTTTGAAGGCGGGGTGGTGGGACAAAGCTTGTGGACGAATACTGGGGTGGCGTACTCATTACCGGCTCGCTCATCCCCACCGCATGATTGTTTCGAGCAAGTCTTGGGTCAGCATTTCGAGCACGTAGCCTCGGATCTTGTGACATGGATTGGGGAGGGGAAGGGAGGACGACGTGCTGTTGAAGCGCGCGTAGGTAGGATTCAGGCAGTCGAATGCACTGCTACTTCTACCTGCGTTGGCACAAGTATGTCAGAAAGCACGTATGAAAGTCATCAGGTTGGAGGATCCCCCTCAGCAGTATCCATACACTGGTCTTCATCTCGACCCAGCGCCCTTTGTTTCCTAGCGTGCTGTATATCAACACAGGAGGGGCGGGTCGCACAGATTCCACTCTGAAGTCATCTTCGGGGGATATAGGCCAATTCTTTGAACGAAAGGATCGTTGGGCGTACCTCTGTAGTGGACAGGTTCTTGGGAAGAACTGGACTCGAGGTGGTTGAGAATCTCAGCAAGAAATTCGCATGTCACATATTGATATGCCATCACGTGGGTGGGGTTGTGGTGCGGCGTCTATTTGGTCGCTTCTGCTTCCGTCTTGTTCCCCACATGAACGCGGCACTCCTTGGTACCCGCCTCTTTTGACCCGCGTAAAATGTCTAATTATTTTTAGACCCTTTTGGACAGGATTACCCTGAGTCTGTAGAGAATACTTTGGATGAATACGCCGTTTGTGCCAGGTTTAACCGTACAGGTCGTTTCATTGCAGCTGGGCGCCCAGATGGGAAAACGAGCATATGGGACTTGGAGACCAAAGGCGTCATGCAGCTACTCACTGGACATGTGAAGACTGTGATGAGCGTCAGGTATGTTGTACTATTAATTCTCAATATCACCATTCACCGCACCCACAGCTGGTCGCGGAACTCGCGCTACCTTTTGACCTCCTCCAAAGATTGGAATTGTATCATATGGGATATGTCCAATGGAGAACGTCATTCAACAATAAGATTTGACGCTCCTGTCGTTAGCGCGTCTTTTCACCCTAAGAACAGGTCTGCTATGTGATTTTTACCACATCCTTGCCGTGCTCTGAAACCTGCACACTGCAGTAAAATTCTCCTAGTAACCTTACAGACCCAGCAAACATTCCTCGTCGACCTTCGGAAAGGAACCCGCAGCCGGACTGAGCTCGTTGATAACTCTCAAACACAAGATGCTACTGCCAATCAAAAGCGGTAAGTGGTTTGAATAACTAGGTCTGCCCAGTTATATACTCACTGTGTTCTGTTAGAATGTGCACAACTACGGCGGTGTTCTCGCCTGACGGTAAAACGATACATGTGGGAACCTCCACCGGTGTCCTCGCAACGTTCAATACCAGATCGAAAGCCATGTTGAGTTGCACCAAGGTTTCTGGTGGCAACGCAGCTATCAAACACATTGCATGCGACTACAGTGGAAAGTGAGTATCTCGTTCATGCGTTCTCGATTGACCTATTCTGATCCGTCCGACAGATATCTCATTGTAAACTCTAACGACAGAATCATTCGTGTTCTGGAGATAACTGCGCAAACCTACGACCTTGAGTTGTTACACATGTTTTCCGATCCTATCAGTAAAACACCTTGGAATGGTATTTGCTTCTCTGGCGATGGAGAATACGTAGTTGCAGGTTAGTATGCTACTACTACTTTTGGTCTTGCACGCTAACAAATGACCATACCATAGGCGCTGGCCACAAAGCGGGACATACTATCTACATTTGGGATCGTTCATCTGGCGCCCTGATAAAGATAATGGAAGGACCTACCGAGCCCCTCGTGGACGCAGACGTAAGTGGAACATGCTCATTAATCCTCCCGCCGTGTGTTAATCTAGCATTCAGTGGCATCCCTTTCGTCCAATGTTGTGTTCGGTTGCTTCGTCAGGATTGATTCATATCTGGAAGACAACATACTCCGAAAATTGGAGTGCCTTTGCGCCAGGGTTTGAGGAACTAGAGGAAAACGTCGAATACCAAGAACGAGAGGACGAATTCGACGTGGTGCGTCGGTTTCTGTGCGTTGTATTAACTCAAAATAACCATCACCGCCCCACAGGAAGATGAGTTTCACGCCCTTCAACGAAAAAGATTGGAAGAGGACCTTGATGTCGATGTTGAGACTGTCGAGCCCATTGGAGTAGGGAAAGAGGTTGGAGAGGCACAACCACTCAGGCAAGACGATGACGATTACTGGGTCGACGTCGAACCGGATAACGATACTGTGCTTGATTATACCCCTGTGCTGGACGTTCTCGAGGCGGAGAGCGACGATGACGATGACACTTAGGCTTGGAATTCTTTCATGTAAGTTTGCTTCCATGCGATCTGTATTATGGTTCATTTACATTTTCCTCGCAGTATGTTACATAGTATTTTTCGTACATGTGCTTTGTTATGCAGACGGAACTTCCAGCGTACGGCCTTCACGCGAACTCAACTTTGCGAGCTCGATCATCTGAATTACCGCCGCAGACTGTTCGAATTTCACTTTGAGTTCGGCCCCGGACGCGATCGCTTCCGCCAAGTTCTCAAACAAGAGGTTGTAAGCTCCTTTCTCCGAGGGAACGCTGCGAATAAATGCGCCGTGAGTAGTTTGGCCATATGGAGGACATTCACGTTGCAGATACGATGTCCTCGCTCTCGGTGACCGTATCCAATGTGCCGAGTATCTCCTCAGCTTCACGACCAAATTGAGCGTCCAAGACCTCTGGCTTGCGCGCTTTGAGCTGGTCTTCCTGCGGGTCGAGTCCTTTCTTTTCGAACGACCCTTTAGTCCCCTTGACGCTGAATCGAAGTTGTGATTTCTTCGCTGAGAGACATGAAGCCGCTACCGTCGCCCGGATCGGGAACGGCTTTCGTTCATAGTGGAAGTGGATCAAGAACTTCAAGGTGCGTCAGTTGACAGTTTCTTGCACAGTTTGAGCATCTTTGGCTTACAGCGTCATCCACCTCTGGCCCACCGAAACCACGAACGTTCTGGATAAACCCAGTTATGCGATTTGGGCGGCCAAACAACTGCAGTACTTGATCAATCAGATGAGGGCCTATGGGAAATATTGTTCATTCGATTGTTCAAACTGTCAACAGTATTGTACGTACCTAGGTTAAACGTATTGCCTGCGCCTGGTCCAGGTTCTTCGCGCCAAGTTGCAGTCGTTGGAGGAGATGGACGGAATCGATCATAGCTAGTCGAGGTTATCAGCTCGTTAAATGCGCCTAATAATAGCATGTGCTCACTGGGACTCAAACTCCGTTATATCTCCCAACTACACAACGCATCAGATCCGCATTAAAGTATACTGGCACTAAGAACATGTTTCTTACTTTGCCTTCGTCAATCAACTTCCTCACTGTCAAGAAATCCGAGTCCCACCGCCTGTTCTGGAATGCGCTGAGTATAACCCCGTTTGATTTAGCCAGATCATCGAGTTCTTTGGCTTCAGCATAAGTCGGGGTAACAGGCTTCTCTACTAAGACTATACGCATCGTTAGCCCCACGATTCAGGCTAAATTTCACTGACGCGCTAACCATGCTTCCTAGCTTGCAAGGCCGCCTTGGCAAACGGATAGTGCGTTTCGTTGGGTGTTGTGACGATAACCTGGAACGCACCATTACTGCACTCAGTCTCTGCAGGGTAACCCGCACGAACAAGAGCGTACAAGTTCAAGCTCCGGATCTGCAAGCAGCTCTTCGATTGTATTGACTATGCGCAGGCCTTGCAGATTGAACTTGGCTCCGACGGTACCACCGGTCTTCTTATCAGCGTCGGTCGCTTTACGCTCGAGAACGGAGTGGACTACATAGTACTTTGGTAAAGCAAGTAGCATAGGGATCTGAAGAAACATTCGCATATAATCACTATGTCATCTAACAGGACAGGTCGGCGTACGTGGAAGGTGACGGCGCTCGACCCAACACCAATCACTCCGGTCTTGAGATATGTTGATGGTGGGGCCATGCTAAAAGAGCGGTCTTTGGATTTAGCGACTAGGGTGCGGAGCCGCTTGTTATATATGCACTGGTTCGCTCCGGGAGCTCTTTGCGAAATCTGGAACAGAGAAATGGAAGAGTAAACCGGAGATTTCTTGAGTGCACAACCTCCACCTGGGGGAGAGCTTGGGGGAGAGCTTGGAGCATGACACGTGATAGAACGCATTATAATCAAAGAGTACATGCGCAACAACCCGAAATTCAGTGGCATCCCTTTCGCTTAGTGTTTTATTCGGTTTTTATACATGATATATCCGTTTTATTTAACGTGCTTGACATCTCCCAGCAAGAAAATCAGCTTGAAGTAGTTCAACGAGAAACACTGGAAGGGGACGTTGTAGATCGTCGTAAAGTTTGTTCCCATATGCTCCACTATCCATATTACAGATTATTCACATTCTCTTCGTACTGTGTTACAGAGTATTCTTTATACATGGATTTCACTACGCAGATGGAACTTCCAGCGTGCGACCTTCACGCGAACTCAGCTTTGCGAGCTCGATCATCTGAATTACCGCTGCAGACTGCTCGAACTTGACCTTCAATTCGGCCTCGGACGCGATTGCCTCTGCCAGATTCTCAAACAAGAGGTTGTAAGCCCCTTTCTCCGAGAGAACACTGGAAATGAAGGCGCCGTGAGTTCCCAACACCTGGTTTGGCGGCTTGAGAAACACTCACGTTTCAGATGTAATGCCGCCGCTCTCAGTGATCGTGTCTAATGTACCAAATATCTCCTCAGCTTCACGACCAAATTGAGCGTCCGTGACTGCTGGCTTGCGTGCTTTGAGCTGGTCTTCCTGCGGGTCGAGTCCTTTCTTTTCGAACGACCCTTTAGTCCCCTTGACGCTGAACCGAAGCTGCGACTTCTTCGCCGAGAGAGAGGATGCGGCTACCGTAGCCCGGATCGGGAACGGCTTTTGGTCATAATGGAAGTGAATCAAGAACTACATACGAGGTGCGTCAGTTAACAGTTCCTTGCATAGTTTAGGCTTTTCCCTTTTGCTTACAGTATCGTCCACCTCTGGTCCGCCGAAACCGCGAATGTTCTGGATGAACCCAGTTATGCGATGCGGGCGGCCAAACAGCTGGAGTACCTGGTCAATCAAATGAGGGCCTGAAGGTGATATAGTTCATTTGATTGCTCAATCCGCCAAAATCGTTGTACGTACCTAGATCGAATGTATGTCCCGCACCTGGTCCGGGCGCTTCGCGCCAAAATGCTGTTGTTCGAGGGGACGGGCGGAATCGATCAAAGCTATTTAAGAACGTAAGTTCACCGAGGTGCGCTTAATGATGAAATCTACTCACTGAGATTCAAACTCCGTTACATCTCCCAGCTACACAATATATCAGCAGTGTGTCCAAGTATGTTAGGATTGAGGATATTTCTTACCTTGCCTGCGTCAATCAGCTTCTTCACTGTCAAGAAATCCGAATCCCATCGCCTGTTCTGGAATGCGCTGAGTATCACTCCGTTTGATTTAGCCAGAGCATCGAGCTCTTTGGCTTCAGCGTAGGTCGGTGTAACAGGCTTCTCCAGTAAGACTTCATGCGTCATGAGTCCTACGATTCAGTTTGAACGACAGCAAAGTGCTAACCATGCTTTTTAGCCTCCAAGGCTGCCTTAGCAAACGGATAATGCGTCTCGTTAGGTGTTGTGATAATAACCTAGAGTACGCCATCATTTAGTCTATGTGGTGTGTCTAGTATGAACGCGGACGTACAAGGTCAAGCTCTGGATCTGCGAGCAGCTCTTCGGTTGTGTTGGCTATACGTAGGCCTTGCAGATTGAACTTGGCTCCGATTGTACCCCCAGTCTTCTTATCAGCATCGGTTGCTTTACGCTCGAGAACGGAGTGGACTACATAGTGCTTTGGTAAAGCAAGTAGCATGGGGACCTAGCGAAACACCCGCATATAAGTACCGTATCATACACGAAGACAAACCAGCCTACATGGAAGGTAACAGCGCTTGACCCAACGCCAATGACGCCAGTCCTGAGAGGTTTTGATGGTGGGGCCATGTTACAGTAGAAGGGTAGGCTTTGGAAGATTGGGGGTAAGACGGCTGGGGTACGGAGCCGCTTGTTATATACTCCTGCCTCACAGACTATGCGCCGGTTCGCTTAGGAAAATCTTTAGCAAAAGGTGGAACGGCGCAATGGAAATGCACCGGAGATCGGCTGGATACGCAACCTCCACCTGGGGGCGGGACAAGAGCTTGGGGCACTGCGTCAATGGCACGTGATGGAACGCATACCAATCGCGACATGATCAAAGAAACAATGCGAGTATATGCGTAGCAGATAATCAAAATTCAACACCATTTAGTACTGCTTGTCGAACGCGCCTTGCTACCTCTAACTCCTCCTCCCATAAACACTGGACCATACTAATAACGCGTCGCCACCCCTCAGATTCGCCCCCATCCTGAAGAAGTTGTGCTTCAACCCTCTGGATATATAATTCGGCACGGTTCACGATCTTGCTACAGAGCGTGATAATCGACTGTCGAGTTTTGGTCTCATTTTCAGATGACACCGTTTCGGCCAGGCCTAACAATGAATCTTCCCAGCTCTCTAAATCACGGTTTACCTTAACTCCAGATGGCAGCTGAAGATTGATATGAAGCAGTCGTAGCGCTGGTAACAGCCGGAACGACGGTCGCGCAACGCCATCTTCGACATGAAGCGTCCAATCACTAACACTCAAACAATGAGAAACACGGTGGGAAAGCTTGTGTGTACGCTACTCACCGCCAGTAGTTTCGATCTTTTAAGAGTTGTATCTTTTGTTCAGAGTATTCAGAGGATTGAAGCAGTTCCTCGACGTCGGGATCGATCAAGATTTCTCCGTCAACTATATGCGTGTTATCGCGGTTGAAGGGTATGACGAAACCGTACTCCGAAAACAACACCGCATTCGAGTGGGCTCCATAGCGCAAGTAGACTTCGTCGTCTAATCGCAGCATGATTGCGCTAGAAAATGCCATCCCTAGTGAGCTTCGTGAGCGAATAAATCGACATTTGACAAGATCAGCTCCCACCATCAAGAAGAGCAAATTCGTCCTGCGTCACAGAAATGGATGCTGAGGATGTATGGTTGGCAAAGTCGAGAAGAGGGCACATTGTGATGTTGTTGCCCGAGTCGACAAATCCAAGTTGGTGGTAAAGACATCGAGTGTTGACTGAGGTTTCAGAACCCGGTCAGGAGTATGCCTTATCCGCGGGAGCAAAAACCAACCATTGAGCCAGGCCCAGATGAAATCGCTGAACTGCGAAGGCGACTCCGAATTTATACCCACATCTCCCGGGGGTACCAGATCTGGAAAAACTGTCTGAATCATTGTACAGTTGGGATATACTTGACATTGTGCAAAGAAACTCACCAATGTTTTTGTTATTACACCCCAATCGTCCTTCAATCGCTTCTCGACATCGAGCAGCATCTTGGCTGCCGAGCCGGGCATATGGTCAAGAATACCCCGCCCCTGTGCGTTCTCTAGAATAACTGTCAAAGGATGGTCGGAAAAGGAAGTTGGAAGAGTATTGATATATGCGTTGAACGAAGGATCCGGGATTCCGCGCCGGACACGATATAAATGCATTGAGAGAATCTGGGTAGACGTGAGACGTTCGCTGTTGGTGCCAGATTCAGAGGTCAGTCGAGGGAGTATAGATGCTGGATATATTCGGTTGAGTGTTTTGGCGTTGAGAAGAAGTAGTCCTGGTATGGAAACAAGAGTCTCAAGCGGCTATTTTAATTGATTTAATAAGGGCAGACACAACTGAAGAACTAATGGTCCTACCTGCACCTCTTGGGTGGCAAAAAGGCCGCGACCCGCTCCTTGAAATCGATACGAGCGTTTGCTGAGATGAGCCCAGAGGGGGGAAAAACTATGATTACTTACCGGATACCACCCGTGGCTCTACCTTTATTATCGCATTGTCTCCTTGGTCCTTTAGTAAATTGTGGAGCGGCGGCCAAGTGATATCCATCAACAGCAAGTGGGTAAAGGGATGGACTGGGCCGAACGCGATGTCTATTTAATAAGAGATACGATACTTCTAGCACGGGGGCAAAGCCCAAGCACTGCTTAACCAGAGAAGAGTTTAAATCCTAAGCAACCGGCTGTGCTGTAATACCTACACAAAGTTGTAGTTGTGGAATAAATTATAGCTTGACCCTCGCACGTGACCCAGCGAATCCCGCACCGGTCCAACGCAGCACTGCATCAATACCATTATTAGCCTATAACATGGTGGTGCTTAGCACCTACCTCTACAACGTCTTTACCTCCAGACCACCACCTGATGTCATTCAATCATGTATTTCTACTGCAAGATATTGACTACCGTCAGCAGCGGCGACATACTCAACCTAGTTTTCGGCCTGTTCCTCGTAAACGCCTGAGTTCTGACTGCTGCTTGCCTATTTCACTCCCTACTTTGACTGTGCTAGAGCGTCGAGCTAAAGAGGAGATACCTCGTACTGAAATCAAGCAACTGCGACATCAATCTTCTTCGTCTCAGAGCTCTGGCACCACTGGTAGCTCCTCTGATTCCGTGCCTATCTCACCGTCACAGCCACGAGCCAACGATGACGGTGGTAGCAAGAAGCAAGTCCGAGTTCAGCCTGCGCGACCAAAAGCATGGAAGGAGCCTGAGCATTGGGAGGTTGTCCAAGCTATCGAGAAGAAAGACGTCATACGACTCTCAGAGATAAGAGACCATTCATTCCACGTATGTCTATCACCTTCTCCAGCCACCTCGTGAGTTGAAGTTCCCTTCTCACGTAGGTTCTGCTACGAAGAGTAAACAATACCTCACCTCTGGAACATGCTATGCGAATTGGACACACCGATATGGCCATTCTGATTGTGGGCATGTTTAGTCGTTGGATTAACTACCTGGATGAGGAGGATTTTGCTAAGAAGAAAGTAATGATCAACCTCAACGCCATTCGTAGGTTGTCTTGAATTCTGTGATAACATTAAATCTCATTTATTTTTGACAAGGCATCAATCTGAGATTCGCCATAAGTCGAGGCCTACAACACAACCAGCCCAGCCTCATCTCTTCATACCTACAAACTATTGTCATGAGCCACGGAGAGGCTTGGCTTCGGACGTCTATATCGGATGTCTCGAGAGAGTTAGCGAATAGTGAAGGCAAGCCAGCTGATGCAGCTATCATGTCCATCAAGTTAGTCGAAATGGCCTGGCTATTTGTGGCACTAATCGTAACGTAATTACAGGAACTTCTTTACCCGGGAGCTCGCCAAGGCCGATTCGATTGTAGCGGTGGACGAATAGTAAGTGGGTTGAACTGGGGCGTCTATTCGCTTATTGAACCGCCTAAACTTAGCGTGGCCAATGCGGCATGCGATCTCCTTATGCTTGGAGCTTGGACTCAAGTAATGCACAAAATACCGGCCGCAAAACCAATACCGGTGAGAGATGTATGGGTGACGTCCGGGCGATGTGTCTAAAATACATGCAGCTACACTTCTTTGCTCGCGATGACCGGATCTACCAGGAATTTGCAGACAAACGTCGTCGCTTGAGAGACGCATGTCGAACTCATTTGACAAAAAGGCTGCAGTGGCAAATGAAGGTTATGAAAAAAGTAGGTTTCTCTTGTCTACCTCGGATCAACCCGCCTTTTATCTTAACCCCACAGACGATTGGAATACGGGCATATGGGATTTACCAGAAGCTTGAAATTCTAAAAGAAGAGCTAGATCAGAAGTAAAGCCAATGATTGCCTCAATATGGTTGTGTTTGGTCGACTCTTCTTCTCCTTTTTTGTGACTCTTGCTTGTGTATTACGCCGTATCATCTCACTTTATTTTTTGAAGCTCGGTGGAATAGTCCAGCGACGCGTCTGCTCTGCCTCGCCCTCGGTTGTGCTCCGAGATAATCGCGAGGTACTGATCCCCATTACGATTCAAATAGTCCAATGGCAAGAATCAACCCCCAAAGCCCAATCCAGCCGGACGCGAATGCACCGGAATGATTACTTGAAGATCAAAGGACCCCAACGCCATACGCGGTTCACTCCGACCTACTCTAACCGGAACGCGCTCCGCAACTTGGCCCCATCGCTTCAATCAGGTAGGACAGTCCAGCTCCACTATAAAGTCTCAGGCTGATCTTCATTCTGCTCTCCAGTCCTACCACCACCCACATTTCTCCCCTTTCACTCTCAACGATGGCAGTCTCCACCAAGCCCAAATTGTCGTTCGACCCCGATGTTATTATGAAAATCGACCCCTGGCTGGAACCCAACCTGCCAGCGCTGTCGGAACGTTACACCTATTTCTTGAAGGTCAAGGACAGCATCGAGTCCGGCGAGGGCGACCTCGATAAGTTCTCGCAGGGCACCAACAAGTTCGGACTGAAAGTCCAGAGCGATAACTCGGTCGTCTACCACGAGTGGGCTCCGAACGCGGTCGAGGCGTCGTTGATCGGTGATTTCAGTAAGTCGCGCGTTTCTGTATTCAAATCGACGTTCATCACACTGACATGGCTGTAGATGGCTGGGATCGCGGCTCTCATAAGATGGCCAAAGACCAGTATGGTGTCTGGTCAATCACTATTCCCAGCTACAATGGAGCCTGCCCTATACCCCATGATTCGAAAATCAAGGTATGCGTCTACAACCGAGCTATCAATATCGTATACTAACATAAATTAATTTCAGATCTCCATGGTCATCCCTGGCGGCGAGCGCATCGAACGCCTCCCTGCATGGATTACGCGCGTTACCCAGGATCTCTCCGTCTCCCCTGTATACGATGCTCGGTTCTGGAATCCTCCGGCTGCTGAAAGTTACAAGTTCAAGCACCCCAGCCCCCCCAAGCCGACTTCGGCCCGCATCTACGAGGCGCACGTCGGAATTTCGACTCCCGAGCCCCGCGTTGGAACCTATAAGGAGTTTACGAAGAACACTCTTCCACGTATCAAGGCTCTGGGGTACAACGTGATTCAGCTTATGGCTGTCATGGAACATGCCTATTATGCTTGTAAGTCCGAGATGACATTATCATCGCTGGCATATATATTGAATACTTTCTTTGGTAAGCTTTCGGATACCAGATCACAAGCTTTTTCGCTGCGAGTTCCCGATATGGTACTCCTGAGGATCTTAAGGAGCTTGTTGATACCGCGCACTCGATGGGGTTGACTGTGCTGCTCGACGTCGTGCACTCTCACGCGTGCAAGAACGTTCTCGATGGAATTAACCAGTTTGATGGGACCGATCACCAATACTTCCACGGTGGACCACTAGGCTACCATGAGCTATGGGATAGGTATGCATATCAAAGTATTTTTGTGGATAAATTCTGATTTGGTCTCTCAGCCGGCTCTTCAATTATTCTCATCACGAAGTCCTTCGTTTCTTGCTCTCCAACTTGCGCTTCTGGATAGATGAATATCACTTTGACGGATTCCGGTACGCCACTGTTACTTTGCCAGTTCAGCGCGTTACTAACTCTTCATAGGTTCGACGGTGTTACGAGTATGATGTACAAGCACCATGGTATCGGCACAGGCTTCTCCGGTGGATATCACGAGTACTTCGGCCCTAGCGTCGACCTCGAAGCCGTCACCTATCTGATGCTCGTAAGTACATGTTCCGTTCTTCTCGCACCAATGGCTCATCCTGCTTCGGACAAACCTAGGCGAACCAGTTCCTTCATGAATTGTACCCCAACATTCTCACGATTGCGGAAGATGTATCTGGTATGCCCCTGCTCTGTGTTCCTGTCGAGAAGGGCGGCGTAGGGTTCGACTACCGTCTCGCGATGGCCATCCCCGATATGTGGATTAAGATCATCAAGGAGAAGAAGGATGACGAGTGGGACATGTCGAACATCACCCATACGCTGACCAACCGCCGTTACGGCGAGAAGAGCATTGCGTATGCGGAGAGTCACGATCAGGCATTGGTCGGAGACAAGACCCTTGCTTTCTGGTTGATGGACAAGGAGATGTGTAAGTGCTTTCTTTGTTTCCAACAGCATTGTCTGACCTCTCATCTAGACACTCACATGTCTGACTTGACGCCAATGACCCCGATTATTGAGCGCGGGATGTCGTTGCACAAAATGATTCGGTAGGTATTGAGATTAATCTCGGTAAAACACACCTTAATCTCGCTTGCCTAGATTGCTCGTCCACTCTCTGGGTGGTGAAGGGTACTTGAACTTTGAGGGCAACGAGTTCGGTCATCCTGAGGTAAGTAATTATTTTCGAGCTTCTTTCGGAGCCTAACTTCCTGCTAGTGGCTCGACTTCCCCCGTGAGGGCAATGGCAACTCTTACCACTATGCTCGTCGCCAGTTCAACGTTGTCGACGACGACATGCTGCGGTACAAGTACCTCAACAACTTTGATTCTGCCATGAACCTCTTGGACGAAAAGTACAAATGGCTAGCCTCCGATCCGGTAAGGCCCGCTCCCTTACCCCACCTCACGTTCATCGATCCTAACAAAAACCTTAATACCCCGCACCTCATGCATCTAGGCTTACGTGTCGCTCAAGAACGAAAGCGACAAGGTGATCGTGTACGAACGTGCCGGCCTCGTGTTTGTGTTCAATTTCCACCCGACGAACTCGTTCGCGGATTACCGGATCGGAATTGAGGTTGCTGGAGATTACCGCCCTGTACTGAGCAGCGACGAGAAGCGATTTGGTGGACAGGACAGGATTGATCTGAACTCGGTCCATTCGACTACGCCTCTTGGGTGGAACAACCGGAGAAACTGGGCGCATGTAAGTGCTTAATTTTTGTAACTTATGATCACAGAGCTGATGCGATGGTGTCATTTTAGGTGTACGTCCCGTCGCGCACTTGCCTTGTCCTCGCCGCGCACTAGGGTGTTTCGGTCTTGCTCTCGCACTTAGATTTCGTCTCGTCCTCATTATGAATAATAGCCAATGTGTTCTATGTACAATGTAGCAATCAACTCAAAATTTGTGATCTGCATATCCCCAGTGGGAAATCTGGCCAGGTTTTCTGAACCAGGCAAAGATGAAGATCCTATCGGGATACACCATTTATAGATGTGCTCCGAGCTTAATCGGCCCTCAATGATGGAATGCCGGGAGATAACAAGAACTCAGAACCAGAGCTCAAATGATAACGCGTCCGTCTGAATGAAAACAAACACATACGTTCACGATTGAAGTACAACACGACAACACAACACACCACGTAGATGACGAGTCCAGATGCGGATAACTACAACATGAAATGGGAGGATCTAGCGCATAAGTTATAGGCTACAACAGAAGCAGGGTAAATTTTTTGAGGTCTTCGCTGAGGAAGGGGTAGGTGGGAAGATACCGAATGAAGGATAATGACATATGCACAGTGTAATGGGAATGAGAAGAGTGGGGTGACGTTGGGGGAAGCAAGAGGGGAGTTGTTGTGTTGATGGGAAGGGAGAAGGGAAAGGCAGGAGGATTGGGGTGCGGGTATTCAGTGCTCAGCATGAACGAAGTAGGGCTTCTGCTCGATCAGCGTCCTGGCGATCGACCTGCAAAAAATGCGTTCATAAACACAAAATTTAGTGGATCGAGCAAGGGGACGTACGAGCAAGTTGGCCGTTTTGTAAGTCGAGGAATACAGGTGGTTGATCCCGTTCCGGTGCAGGGTGCTCGAGAAATGATTGACGAGTCCATGCGTGTCTGAAAGAACCGCCGGGCCCGTTAGTTTTTCACAGAGCAGATGCAAGGAACGGGGGTGAAAGCGAGCAACGAACGAGGGTAAGGGTGGAGAATGAGGGTGTGATGTGCTTAAACTGGACTTACCGAGACCATGTGGAAGATCGATCGTAAGACAGCGCATCGCGGCTTTAACATCTCCACAAGTCATGGCAATCTCGTCGACGCCCTCGAGTTCGTGTGCACTCAGGACCATGTGTCGATCGGGAGTAGGGAATAGAGCTGCTAAGAGACGGACGTCTGCTACAACACTTGCGCATTCGCCTTTTGCGCGGGTGAAGCTGAAGAATGGTTGAGGTGGAGATGTGGAGCGCTGTTGTGACCTTGGTGCAGTCGTTGAAGACTTTACTGTGCTCGATGCGGTTTCACGGCGCGACGACCCACGCGACGACGTCGACCCAACAGGAGATATGGGGGACGTCGGTGACGGCGAACGCACATGGTGGTGTTCCTCGTCGCACGGCGAAGTCGTGTTCTCCAGCTCTGCAGGCGTTTCAGGCTCGGACAGCTCTTCAGCTTGCGAACGTCCAGCAGGAGAGGCCCAAGGCGTGGCGATCATGTTCGGGTAGAGCATGAGCAGAATCATCCGGCTGAGCCAGCTGTCCGACGCCTCTTCGCTCAAGCCGATCACCGCCAGATCGGCGGCAACAGCCTCGACTTTCGGAGGAGTTCTGGGAGACTCCTTTGCAGGGCGAGGCTTCGGTTCTTCGCTCTCCCGCTCTGAATCTGACGAGTCGGTGGATAGAGAGGAGAGCGGGGAGATAATGGATGACGTGAAAGGATAGGCTCCCGCGGGAAGCGAAATGGACTGAACAGACGAACTCGAGGTGCTCCGGTGTCGTTTTGGAGATGGGAGCGCAAACGTATCATCCACGTTGACGAGCCCGAAGCCGTGAGAGCTCACGTCGCCGTCCAGGACGAGCGAGCCGCGGATGCTCATCCGACGCTCTTCGAGGGCGGGAAGCGGGGGCGACATGGTTGATGTGAGCGCCACGGCGTCGGTGGAGTACAGACCAAAGCCGGCATGGGCCAGGAGGGCAATCACCGAGGGGAGGGAAGAGGACTTGACCTGTTTGGGATGAGTGATTGTGGAAAGACACGAGCGAATGGCGTCACGTACGAGAATAAAGTCGCTCATGTAGCTCGACTGGTATAGGATGGACACTCCAGCGCTAGCTAGTGCGGCAGATATCTCGCATACACGTGTGCCCGCATCGCCTGCATGTGAAGGTGATGAGAGAGCCGTCGCGGTGTGCGCAAAATATGGGGCGCATACCAAACTTGTCCTCATCAATTTGGAGCACGCTCCAAGTGTCCGACGATATTTCTACCGGGGCGGTCGTCGACCGCGATCCCATCCTACCACGCCTCGCGAGCGGGAGAAAGTCTTCGAGAGTCGAGTCCTCGGCAAAGATCGAGAGTTCGCTCGTGTTAAGTGTGATGTTCATAAAGGTCGGACTTTGGCGGAGAAACTGTTTGACGACATAGTGGGTTGTTTCGGGCAGTCTGGAGCGAGGGATGGTGCAGAGGCGGAGGCTGATGTCGAGGACTGTGATGGTGACATCGGGAAGGATGGTGGGCGAGTCGGAGAACGGCATGTGGGAAGCACGCTGGGTGGGGCTGAGCGAGTGGCGGCGAGGTTGAAATTGGCTCGCGACGCGACTTACGGGTGTGCTTTGTATGCGTGAGATGGCTTCAGGTCTCTGCGCTGGAGCACGACCACAGGGGCCGGGGCGAGGAGGAGAGCAGCGGACGGGGAGAGAGCGGTGAGCAGCGGAGTGAGTCAAGGGTATATGAGCCATGAAATTGTTCCAATCCCGAGTGGTCCTGACCCGGGTTTCTGGTACAAGTTTTGCCAATGCCCTGCGGCGTGAAGAACACGATGAACTTTACTTCGACTTTCACTTTTTCAGTCCGTTCGCTTTGAATTCATTTTCTACACACGTGTGAGCTATGACGAGGGCGGTCGTGTCCACCAGTGTCTACCCCCACCCGCCACCGTGTCACCACCCCATCCCACGACTGGACGCGCCCATCTTTTCCTCACGCCTCTCTGTAATAACAGAGCCTCTGCCTCCGAACGCGTTCTCTTGTCTGCAGCTCGACCTGCTGGTCATGGGTTCTGCTTGCTTCGCGTCTGAATGGGTTAGGGGATGCGGGGCCCCTTTTAGTCAGAGTCTCGGTCTCATGTCATCCTCCAACCCAAACGTATCATCCTCGACGCGCCCTAAACACTCCCACTTTACATCTTCACACGTCGTCTTTCTCGCAGCTCATTGCACCATCCTTCGACGAGCGAATAGCTAATTCTACGGAAGGCACGCCCCACTCAAAGCAGCCATTCAAGCTTGCATGACGGCTCACTTGCTGTCAGCTCAATCATCTCTCTGATACGCTACTTCCATCCTCGGACTTATCCATCACCACGGCCCGGGTTGCTCTAGACCATGTCTACTTGCCCTCGCTCCCCAGACACTGACGTCGAGCGTGGTACCAAGAGGAGGAAACCGCTGGTGCACAAACGCATGTCGTCGGAACGCCCGGGGCTCGAGAAGGACCGCGCCAGGTCGCGTGGGCTTCTCGGCTGCCCCTATCCTCTGCGCGCGTACAAGTCTCGCCGGATCCGCTTAGCCTTGGTCCTTGTATGTCTCTGTCTTTGCGTGTGGGCTTTTAGATCGACATTCCCTTTTCTCGTCAGGGGAGTGTCTAGGAATGATGGGGTACCCCTGCCCCTAGCGGCTCATTTTCAGCACGGAGCCGGAGACAATGGAGAGGACATTTATGGTGCCGCCCAGGACAAGATGCAGATGCGGAATCATGACTTCATCCCCGGGCAGAAGAGCCCTGCTTCTAGTCCACCGCCATCTGAGTCTTCGCCGGCACGGCCGAATGCACCTCGCCGGTTTATTACCTATCTGCCCCACTCTGGATTCAACAACCAACGCATTGCCTTGGAGAATGCGATGCTATTGTCGTACATCTTAAACTGTACTTTGGTGGCGCCACCCGTCAGACTTGGAAGGCCCCTGCCGTACCGCCCATTTGACGTATTGGAGAACCAGCTGATGCGCGCTGGAGAACCGAAGCCTCTGGAGTGTTTGCAAACTATCGCTGGAATCCCTGCTCTTCCCCAATGCGCTGAATACGAGTCGTTTGTGGTGATGTCTTGGAGCGAGCTTGTCGATTTTGAGGTTGTCCGAAACGACCTCGGCCTGGATATCCTATTCATAAACGGCACTCATACGCCGGCTCGATTCCTACAACAGACCATGGGCGTCCCAAACGAGGATATTACCTTCCTAAAAGACCAAGAACTATATCAGTACCGCATTCAAGACGCAGATCTGAACCTGGAAGAGTCTAGATACCGCACCGCATGGAGCGTTGATAGCCTACGCGAGCTCCTCGATTCTTCTCGGGCCATTCATTTCGGGACTCTTTTTGGGAGTGGGCGGCTCAAGGTTCGGGGATCAGACCGTACAGCCGCGCGCGCCAAGGTTCGCGCTGGGATGGTGATCTCGAATCGGGCGGTTTTGGACACTGCGAGCGCTATTCGGGCGAAATTTGCCGGTTCTAAATCTATGCCTGAGGATGGGGGTGGCCATGGGGAGATGGGGAATAGAGAGAAGGGATACCTTGCGGTACATGTGCGGGTTGGGGATCGGAAGTTTAAAGCAAGTGCGAGGATGAATGGGCGGTTAATTTGGTGGGAGCTTGTTAGGATGCTTGGGGTACCTGAAAAGGTGGGTGTTGAGTTGGAACACGCGTTTCTGCGACTGCGCAAGAAGAATGCGAAGAAACCTGTTCCGCCTGGGGTCAAGGACGATGTGGAGCCGTGGTTCAACCAGACTAGCCGAGTTGCGTGGTCTAGTTGTCGGTCGTCCAAGCTGCATATAGGAGCGTATGCGTCGTATTTGAATGCCCCACTCTTCATCGCGAGCGACGCACCCAATCCTCGGACACATTCGGCACTGGCAATCTTTTTCGCAACCTTTCCATGCGCATACGTACTATCGGACTTTCCCGAGGAGGTTCAGTCGTTGGTTTCTCGCAAGGACCCTCCTGGGCGTTTCTTAATCCCGCTGGTCGATGCTGTTATTGCGGGGCAGGCGACGCGTGTTTTAGGGACGTACAATAGGTAAGCTGTGCCGAGTGGATTCCTTCTTGTGGAGATGAACTGACTGTTGTCATGCAGCACGTTCAGTGATTTCGTGACTGGTATATTGCACCCTGCGTATTCGAGAAGTGAATAGAATTTGGTATACGCATTGTCAAGTCTGTGTATTACTATTTCAGAATGCAAGTGTTTCTGGATTAGTCCTCTGCTTCGATAAGAGAGTATGCAGGGGCGTCGAGCTTTTCATGCCCTTTGAGGAACGTGAGCCCAACGACGAACATGTATTCGACTGTCTTGCCGCCTTGTTTGGCAACTAATTCACCGGCCGCTTTCGCCGATCCTCCTATGAATTGCAATGAGATGTTGGTATCTTAATTACGGACAAACGGCGGACGGGGACTTGCCTGTAGCAATGAGATCGTCGACTACCAGGACGTTGCTTCCTGGAGTAATGGCACCTTCTTGCATATCGAATGAATCCTACACCAGCGAACCCATCAGTCCTTCTCCCCATTATCGCACGCCACTGCTACTCACAGTCCCATACTCCTTCTCATACATAGCAGTCGTGCACTTTCCCGGGAGCTTGCCCTTTTTCCTCACAGGCACAAACGCCGCCCCGAGTCTGAGGGCGATAACAGGCCCGAGCAAGAATCCTCTCGCGTCTAGGCCTACGACGGTGTCGATCTTCTTGGATTGGAGGGATGGGATCGTGTGGGATGTGAGGTGGTGGATCATGTGCGTGATGAGTGTTTCGAATGCGATTGGGTCGCGCAGGATGGGAAAGAGGTCGAGAAAGGTGATTCCCTTTGGAGAACTTGGGTTCAGCACTAGACAATAACGACAGCGATTGGGCCAGACAGACCTTCTTGGGAAAGTCGGGGTGGACACCGAGCAGTCCGCGCAAGTACTCTACGTCCGCCATCGTAAAGTCCAAAAACTCGATCTCGCCGTGATTGTAAAAATGATCTGCGCCTATTAATTAGCTCCCATAATCCACGTTAGGACCCTGATTATAGGGTCTCGAAGCTTAAGCGCTGACCACGACGTGGCGGATTCCGTCGTATAAAGGCTTGTGTTGCTAGACCCTTGGTTTTGGTGTAATGCTCTGGAGGGAGATGTGGCTCCATACGTTTCTTGCTGTTGTTCTTGTGTATTTTGAGCTTGGGTATTGGACGAGTCGGACGAGGTTTGGGGCTACTGCGCAGCCGTCGTCTAGCAGGGATCATTGGACGAGCGAGAGAAAGTTACAGTTCAGGTGAGTGCTTGGACAGCTTCCCTGTTTGAAGATTTATTTATCCATTTGGTGTGCAGAGAAGAGACGCGTCGTTTATGGCACCATGGGTTTGACTCGTACATGGACCATGCCTTTCCCATGGACGAGGTACGCAAGTCGGTTTCACACTGATGACGAAACTTACCCTTTTTCGTAGTTGATGCCAAAGGCGTGTCGTGGGAGGGGGCCAGACTGGGCTAATCCGTATGTCCAAAATATACTGTCTCAGACTTGGCTAGAGCGGCAGGATTGACACGCATCCCAGTTCTAACATAGGACACAACGACGTGATGGCCAATTTTAGTTTGACACTAGTGGATAATCTGGATACATTCGTCACGTTGGGCAATCGTTCTGGGTTTGAGTGGGCCGTGCGGCAGACGATTGATGTTGTTTCTTTCGATCAGGACTCAAAACCGCAGGTGAGTCCTCATATTACTTACTCACCTGATGTTTTTTTCTGAGTGAGAAGTTTAGGTGTTTGAAATAACAATTCGCGGTATGGGCGGCCTATTATCTGCGCACATGTTCGCATCGGATTTAGTTGGAAACTGGGGGTTCGGGTTGCCGTGGTACAAGGATGAACTGCTCCACCTCGCACACGACCTTGGGAAACGGTTACTCCCGGCCTTCGAGACGAACACAGGTGTCCCCTTTGCGAGGGTAGGTAAAGCTCGCCAGACTAGTGGATTTCGCTCTGTACTTACTACAGTTGACTCAATAAGATCAATTTGCGTTATGGAGTTCCAGCCAAGGAGACCTATGAAACCTGTTAGTACTCTACGCCCAAGGATATCGCCCCTATCTCGTGTATTGACTTAATATTATAGGTACTGCTGGTGCAGGTTCTTTGCTACTAGAGTTCACGACACTATCTCGTCTGACGGGAGACCCACAGTTCGAACGTGTGGCGCGAAGGGCGTTCTTTGCTATCTGGAATCGCAGGTCTGATCTTGGACTTCTTCCGAACACCATCAATCTTGCTACCGGCGTAAGTCAACTGCATTTGATAGGAGTGATTGATGATGAACAGGCTGGTTTTAGCTATGGCTCCAACCCGAGATCGCCGGCATTGGCGCAGGCATCGATAGTTTCTACGAATATGCGCTGAAAATGTATGTGATGACGGGTATGTTTGTTTTACTAGATAGACGAGACCAAGAACTCAGATGTTATTGTAGGAGAATCCGAATATTACGACGTTTGGCAAGAAGGATACGCTCAGATCATGAAGTATTCACGCGGTCCAGAAGGATTCTGGGTTAGTGCACTCACACGCATGCGACTTCTAGTTTTGCTGAAGCCGGTTTGGTAGTACAGAAACGTTGGAGCCTCCACAGGCAACCTCGCAAACGTGTACATAGACTCTCTGTCGGCATTTTGGCCCGGCCTGCAGGTATGCAACGCATATTTTCGTCATTGATGTCGAAGCCAGGCACTGAGCCTCGACTTTCTTATCGCAGGTTCTTGCGGGAGACATCCAGAACGCGATCAAGTCCCATCTTGTTTGTAAGTTGATTTGTTTTTCGATGTTGATTTGGGAACGTGGTCTGAATGAGTTGGGTTGCAGATTGGAATCTGTGGAGGAGGTATTCTGGGATACCTGAGACGTTTAGCATTGCGAGTCGATCGGGCGTTACGCTGGGATATCCGTTGCGTCCTGGTGAGTTTTATGCGTGGTCCTTGTGGACGTTACACTTAAGAAGTCATTTGTAGAGTTTATCGAGTCAACATACTTTTTGTACCGGGTTGGTGTGGTTGATTTCGCCCTGCTATGCTTGCTGAACTTGGCTGTTGTCTAGGCCACTAAGGATTCGTTCTATCTTGATGTTGGAGAGCGGGTACTTGCAGACTTGATACGGAGAGCGAAGGTCGAATGTGGGCTCTCGACTCTCACAAATGTTCAAACCGGAGAGCATGAGGATCGAATGGAATCTTTTGCGTTATCTGAGACACTCAAGGTATGTGTTCTTTCCTCCTGGGTATTATAAAAGGGCTTATTCAAATGTTGGGATTTTAGTATCTATACCTATTATTTGACGAAGACAACAAGATAAATTCTGATGACTCAAACATTGTTTTCACGACTGAAGGTAACGGCGTTGTCTTATCGCGCATATACCCATCTAATCGCCCGATATCGACCAGGACACCTTATTTCTCTCCCTCGGAGTCACTTGAAGAACGCAACCCCAACATCTCGCTACCTCAGACAAAAAGAACAAAACTTTTGTCCAGTCTACCAACCCCATCGGAGCCCTCCGGATGTGTTCCCAGGCGAAGGCTTTGGGCTTATTCAATCAATCCGCAGCCGTCCCGACACAGAATACGGTCGACTCATAACCGGACTCGACATTTCGTTTATATCTGCCGCCGACGCACCCTGGTGGGACGAGTATGGATGGTGCGAGGTGCCCAAGGCAGATGAGTATGTGAGCACACCCCTCTCTCCTAGTCAACCCCTCCTCGATTTCGATTTCGATGATCTTGCTGCGCGGTTGTCTGAACTGTTTGGGTCTGCTCCTCCTCGTGAATCTGTACAGTCGTTCGATTATGTTCTGAGTATCGATGGGACCGTTACGGAGGCGGATAAGCTTTTGGGGCCGTCGAAAGTGCATAGAGTTGAGGGTGGGTTTATGGTTAGGAATATCACGGGAGTTAAAGCGTACGCGGGTTTGGTTATGAGATATGGTGTCTTGTTGACATTTTGTTTTCAGGCGGATGACAGCTCGGATGGACGGCCTAGGTTATGATGTGACGATGCGTAGGTGTTCAGTTGGTTACAAACCCAGTATCTTGTTCTGACGGGCTCTTTTTAGTCGGGCACCACAGAGTGTTGAGTGGACAAAAGGTCTTCATCAGCGACCCAGCTCTCCTCGATATTCCAGGTTTCGCCAAATCCAACGAGAAAAAGGTTACTCGCAAACTCGCCGTGCAGCTAAGCATCAAAAACCCTAGTTCTGAGGAAGAAACCACCATATTGGCGACGACTGCACTGTTTGGCGCGGATCCGGAAAACGAGAGTTCTCCGACGGAGTTCCGGGTTGGGGGGTCTTCATTGCGCATTGTACCAATAAAGGGTGAAAATCGGGAGGGTTGTGCTCCTCATGCCGCAAGCAAGTCGCTCCAGGGAGCTGTTCTTGTGGTTGACAGAGGTGAGTTCTGGTCTTCATTCTCAAGGTATATTTCTCACTCCTTTTTAGGTACATGCACCTTCATGGAAAAACTCGAAAGAGCAAAAGAAGCCGGCGCACTTGGAGCCATTGTGGTATCGGACACCAATGGCCTCATCAATCCAAGCATCGACGGAGAAGAGAAGGAATATGCCGAAAGGGAGCTCGCGGACGTCGTGGTCGTAGTCTTGGCACGTAAGGAGGGACTCCAGCTATCAAAAATGCTCGAGACGCTGGACGACGAGTCGCCGCACCTTCTGGTGGAGGTTCTGCGACAACCTTCACTCCAGGATGAGATGGAAAAGGAGGACGATAAACCGAGGCTTTTGTATATTAACGGAAAGGCATTGGTAAACACAGGTGAGTAATGTTGCGCTTTACAGTCAGGATACTGCTGTAACTTGTGCTAATCCACCATTCGTTTGTAGTGATAATGCTATAATACTATCAGGATTTTTGATACATATTAATTATACGATACTGATTGTACCATTACACGATTGGTTAGTACTGTAGAGTTCCCACCGTACAGCTTTGCATCGTTATGACTCGCTATCATTTGATCCGTGTTGAGAAGTTCTTGCTGTGACAAATTCTTGGGGAAGCAATAAATTCTTCCATTGCAAATAGCGACTATCATACACTTGACCTCGACCAGCTTCGAGAATAACCTGCTTTCTACTTGAGTTTTCTGGTCTTTCTGGGATATATCAGCATGAAAAGAACTCAGAAATCACTTTCTAGTGTATCTAGTGTGCAAACGTGAGGCAAGAATGCTAATGAGCTCACTAGCTAGTTCATTTAACTTGTCTGGTGTTTCTCTAGCACTGGTGACGATGAAGGGCGCGACGAATTGATAAATATGCTTAATTCTCACGGCAAATCCTTTTTGGATTCCTTCGACATTCCTGCCTCTCGTTCGACCCAACCAAAAGCTTCCAAAAAACGGAAGAGACTCCCACAAGGTACGATATTATCCTGACGCCCACGTTGCCATATAACATAACACCAAATTATTAGATGTACCAGATGCGAAAAGTCCCGAGGAACCAGTGCCCAAGATCACCAAGGAGCAGCAACGTGTGGTAGAAGACCCAGGTCAGTCATTCGCAAAATTGTCTCCAGTCGACTCAAATCCAATGTAATCTCAGGTCCATCTACTCGTCGGGTTCCGGATGTGGTGGTATTCAATGAACGTGCGAGTGGGTCTTCACAGCCGGTCGCACGAGGAGCCGGTAAAGGATTCATGGTGTGTCTTCATACTCGCCTCACCCCCCTCAGCGAATTGACCGACTTGATTATCAAGTCATCAAAAATACATCATGTTATAGAGGCGCCCAAATCCATGCAGCTTACCTCCGACCCCGGCCATGGTTCTGAGGTTGAAGAAGAACTTTCAAATACGAAAAATGACAAGCTCCTTCATGAGCTAGTCCATTCGAAACTTCTCAGCAACCCCGATGCATTCAACGTCGAACAAGGCTCAGCAAAACGAAATCGTACAATGGCAGGGAGACTCGTAGAACTCGCAGATGGTGCAAAGGTGGGACAAGGGGCAACATCACTCAAGGCGAAAGAACAGTCAAAACATGCCAAGCGAGTGAGGCTAGGTCTCAAAGCCAAAGCCCAGCAACGCGAGGCGCAGGCATTGGATGAGGTATGTTTGGCGTCGGGATGTCTCCGCTATCAAGCTATTGATACTCAATCATGGTGAACAGGCGAAAGCACTCGGGAACTATCACCCTTCGATAAAACGGAATTTTGCATCGTCTAGCTCGGGTCCCGCCAAGCAAAGACGAGAGAGGGGGCTTGCTCTGGGCATAGGCAAATTCCGCAGTGGTGCGCTCACTTTAAGCAAGGACGACTTGAGGTCTGTGCAAGGCCCGCCTTCAGGAAGGGGTGGAAAACGCCGTTGATATACTCGTCTGTTGTTCAATGGCAAATCGCAAGAGCAAAATACCCACTTGCTTGTTTGCACTTGCCATATGTAGTACTAAATTTGTTTGCGCAGTCAATATTTTTGTATGTGAATGTTGTAAACCATTTGGAGTCAGGGTCTGAGCAAGATTTGGACTTGCATAGGCACTTGTTTACCACGTTGCACGACTTCTCTCCACAACTTGCACCTCGAGGTGCTTGTGAGCCCAGATGGTGATCTAAGTCTGACTGCGACTATATAGGTTCACGAATCCCCATCATTCGATAACGCCCTCCGCCTTCCACCCCTGCGATCTCACTTTCCCCCGAAGTCGTTCCCAGCATGCGGAAATTTGGTATTCGCCGAGCCTTGAGCACCAAGAGTGTCCCTCGCTCTCAAGACCCAGAGTTTGTTCAAGAAGATGTCGATGAACATGGTCGACCTATCCCTATGCGACCGGAGAAACCGCAGCGCCAAAACTCATTACTAAAGCGTGTTTTTCGGAAGAAGGTACGTGAATGTTGGCTGTTTAATTAAGCTGGAAACGCGTGCTAATGCATTTCTGTTTAGAGTAGACATTCCGATGACCTTGAAACGATTCATTCTGCCGACGGACATGTGAGTTCTAGCAGTTGTGTTTGCACATCCCAACTCATGAATCTATAGCCCGTTTTAGTACGGCCTGCTCCTTCGGTGTTGCACAGCGACTATGATGGCGGCCAACATAGCTTTGCGGGTGCCGGAACCCATATGCTAGTGGAAGAGCCTGTTCATCATGAACACGGACTTCGGGAACACTCTATCCGTGACGGTCACTCCGTCCGCGATCAATCGGTACGGGCGTATACTTTACACGACGACCGGTCTCGAGGTTATCCCGAGGACTACGCCTCAACTGCCGGACATACACATCATACACGGAACGTGCATGAACGCGACTTTGGCCGCGACGAAGCGTTTCGCCATCCGCATGAACATGTCACTGTAATGGACGAGTCTCCTCGCCATAGTCACATTACCGCACCCTACCAAACCACTACGATTCCATACACGACTACAGGGACAGTTGTCGATGATTTCCACGAGGGCCGTTCCGCCAGTGGCCGTAGCGCGAGAAGCTTTAGGTCTTCTTCGCATAATAAGAAAGAAGTTGAGATTAATCTACAGCCTGGCGAAAAGCAGGTGCGAATTTCCCTTGCGTTTAATAGTACTACAGCAGACTGACATATATGATTGGTTTAGGAGTTTGAAATCGGCCCCAACACACAACTTATCGTTCCAGACGATGTTGAACTTGAGGTACATCTTTATAAGCGCCCTGTTGTTGATTGCCCATTAAACATCCGTATCCTAGATAAGCGACGGTAAAGGCGGTTGGCTACCCTACCATGAATCTTTACTCAGGCGGCCTCCACGCGAAGAAGTGTATGTCATATCCGGCGGATCTAACTTCATAGTCGAGGATGAGGTGAGTCTCCTACATCACCGTGTCGGCTTTCTACTTAAACCTCCTTGTTTGTAGATGGGGAACGTGCTGCACAGGTGCGATTAACTATCTAGATAATTATTTCGTTACTAACAGTCACCTTAGGTCTCAACCTAGAACCTATTCTACTGCACATTCTACTGCCCCAGTCTCCGTTGCTGGATCGGTCGCCGGCCGTTCTACTCGAAGCCGGAGAGACGCTGACATTCAGTACATCGATTAGTAACTCTGAGCGTATGCAGAGTTGTCGTGTTGGGTTTATATTTGGACTTGGGTTTGTGCGATTTGGGACGAGGTTGGATTGGCGCTATTTTCTCGAAATTTGGGGATTCATTTACTTTTTAACGACAGCTTATGCAGTGTCAGACCTATATCTACGATATCAATATTATTCTGTTTTTCCAACAACGTCCACCTTGGTGTTCTAGCTCAGCTTGGTATGCCGAGACGAGCTTCTAGCTCAGAAATTGGTGTCAAGTCTAACAGACGTGGGAGCCGGCTGGCAGGACGGGTCATGCAAGGGACAGTCTAGAGGTTATGAGCGCAACAAAGTCAAGAACAAGTGACCGCTTTGAAGTTTCGTCGTCATACCCAGAGCCTTGTGGCACGCGAACAACCCGGGGTTATCAGTTATCTCTTTGCACATGTTGTGACATAGGCAGCTCCACATCTTGAATTAGCGCCGGGTCCGTCGGATGCTTCGACTCATTATAAGGAGTAAGACTCGGGCTCTCTTGCTCATATGAACCCTTCTTGCTTCGCTACCGGATCTCACCCTCCACCTCCATATCTTGCACACGACTAACGGACAGGTTTTGGTGAGCACCTCTCAAGCAGCAAGCATGGGGCACCTGATGTCTAACCGCTCGCACAATAGTCAGGTTTCTTCATACCACAATGCAGTCGCCAATGCCAGTGCAAAGATCTTCAAGCCCATCGCGCGGCTCTGCAACTCCCCTGCGTCTCCGTCTACCACGCCTGGACTCGGGACTCGGTGGGTGGAAGACACCAGTAAGCGCTTCTACGAGAGCTGCTTCGCCATGGGACCATGAAGGCCAGAGTTCCTATACCGACCCAGCTCCCCCGTCAACCGGAGCACATCCTCCACCTCTCCGTTTGTCCTTATTGCAACACCGTGCAGATAGCTGGGCCTCGACGACGGCCAACGCACCCGAAAGTCCGGGTCTGGTGTCGCCACTGTCGCCAATGCGTTTCCAGCAGCGCCAGGATGGCTCTGCTTTAGGCATCATCGTACCTCCTGGAACACCACCCGTCGAAGCGCTTCCGAGGTGGTTGGTCGAGAGGCAGTTCTCTAGACCGAGGAATTTGCACTCAGAAGACCGTTCTCCGTCAAGGGGAATTGGCCAGCGCTCCTCGGTTGATCAACCAGCCTTCACGCTGGGCGGTTGGCCAAACGATCCTCGACAACAACTGGTTCGAACACCGGACTCTATGTTCTTCACCGAAGACCAAAATCTTACGCCGCATGTCCTATCACTAGACAGCTACCCATTTGACCTGGCGGCCGTCTCCGGCGAGCGAGTTCGTACCCCCTCCGAACCTCGCATTCGTCCTCGCCCTCTGCCTCGTTGCTCATCAGACGACATCACTGATAGGCGATTGTTTCGTGTGAACGCTTGGGGAGAGCACGAATCTCCATCCGATGCTTCTGGAGGGCTGTTTTCACTGATGGAAAGCCAGGTTGATCCTCGACGTGGGGCGAGACGCCTTCCACCGTCACGCCTTGCGTCGAGGGCTCCTTCTCGGAGTCCATCCCCTCATCCTGAATAATTTCGCATATAATGTTCTTTTTCAATTGTATTCGCATCTGATTCCACATATGTGTCCGGTACACTCATAATACCTGTACTGTATATGCTATAGTCGCAGCCCTATCCATGTGCATATCCATGAAACCAATTCATCAGACATTTCCTGCCAATTGCCGAGCTGTTCCCAGTGCCCTCATGACGGTGTCCATAACCTCAGCGGTCTCTTTTAGTTGTTTCACGTCCATATTCGCCGCAAGCGAGGTTTGAACGAGACGCTGGGACAACAGGTCTAAAGTGTTTCCGAGAGCCTCAGCAGCCGACGCAAATTGTGTCCCTTGGCTGGGTAGAGAAGTTGGCAGAGCACGGGGAGTTGGGTCTAGAGCTGGGGGTTGGATTGTAATGGGACGGACGGGTTGGGGAGCGGCGGTAATGCTGGTTGTTGTACTCGCGAAGGACCCTCTTGGAATGTCACGAATGCTCGGTTGTACGGCTTCATTTAGAGGTCCTGGGGACGCTCTGTTGGCCGTTCGCGAAGGTCCCGCGCTCGCTCGGCTCGTTGGGGCAGCTTGAGCCACGAGTTGGCCATTCTCATCAGTCAAGTAGACTGTGCCACATACGACGCATTCCTGGGTTGAGTGCAAGGGATAGATTAGGTCTAATTTTTGAGACCCTTGAAGGTTGGATTTGTACATACCTTACGCGGATCAGGTTGAGCTCCTGGTCGTGAGCGCGGGGGTCGAACCAAAGGGATGGCCCAGCAGTCGTCATTGATACATTCATCTGAGAGCATTGCCCATCCCTTCAGCATTCGCGCACCAATTTCGCTGGATGCACGGTCAGATTGTGCTCGGCGACGCAGTGTCTCGGGAGTCGGTGGTGGAAGTACGAAATCAGGAGACCTAGGCGGGCTGATGTCTGTAGCTGGCGTAGAAGCAGTAGAGCGACCATGGCCATCTGCAGTACTAGAAGAAGAAGACATCTTTTATTCAAGCCGTAGACGGTGGTCGGGAGCTAGGGATGAGATGCAGTTTACTAAATCTCTGCTTAATAATTCATTCCGAATTAGACAGATGCTTGACCCGGAAAAAGTCGGGTCTCTGACGATCTCACCAAACCTCAATGGCTGCTGTAGCTAATATCTTGGAATAGTAGGATACTTGCAACAATCGAACAATAGCATATATCAAGTGTCATTTGATAATTATACCATGGAAAGGTAAAGACACAGTTAGGGTTAGACACCGTTAAGCTGCGGCCTGTGCTTTGGAGCTTTTGGATAGAGCTTAGACCATAGTTATACATACTATGAAATAGGTTGACTCACATTTGGTAGTAGGTAGCGATGAAAGGGATAGCGAAACCAGTCCCTAGGAACGCAGTGACCTTCACGGCGAATGCAGCCTTGTTCTTGTACGAGAACGGCGTGTTCTATGTAAAACAGTATGATATTAGCAGCCCGTTAATCTTTTTCGTTTTGTGTTAGAATCACCCACGTTTCCGATAACGTTGTCTAAATGAAGGACAACTTGAGATAACCATGCTTTATTGTTGAAGATGTTATAGACGTACCGACGTGCATAGAACGGCGGCCAACAACCTGGCGCATAGCAATGGCCTGACGAGTGGCAGCGCGGGCGGCGATCAAAGACATTTTGGCTGGGGAGGCTGGAGATATTAGACGATGAGGGGTGATGAGTGTCGACCGGTGAGAAACGGAAGTCACGTGTTAGGGCGATAGCACGTGACATAGAGGGGTTGTGCAGCCGGACTTACCGCCTTCGACTGCTCCTCGGGATAAATCTCTGTAACGGAGATATCATAGCTGCCTTGCCGCAGCTGCGACTTTTGTACTCCATTTTAGTGTGCAAAGGGAGCTTTTTTCGCTATTTGTGATTCTGGCCTTTACTGGCTTTGAGACACGGAGTAGCTTCATCATACCGTATTTGAAGGTCACCGGTAAGCAGAATCGAAGAGTAATTTACGAAGTATTAAAGAAATTATCTACGTCTGCAGATACTAGGTGGATATACAGCATCATGGGTCACGGAGAAGACGAGCAGCCGAACGAGTCTACACTTGGTCGTCCTAAACGTGTCATGCCATTTGTTGCCAACACTTCCCGCGGTCGAGGCCGAGGAGGAAGCCGTGGCAATCACAGTTTCGTCGATCAAGGTCGAGGTCGAGGTCGAGGCCGTGGTTTTAATACTGCTGTGTCGATAGCTCCAGGCAGCTCCCGCGGTGGTCACTTCCAGGCTTTCTCCAGCGCGTCCTCGAGCTCAATTCATCCAACCGTCAGACACTTACCGCCAATCCCCCCGAGCGACAGTGGAGGCCATGAATCTGGCACTCGAATGCCTGTCCATGGGCTCCCTCAAAGACCCCCGCCTGCGCCGGAGGTTAACGCCAACACCAATGAGCTTGTAGGCCATGCAGATACTCTCATGGAGGATACCGCATCCACCTCTGGCCCTTCGAAACGCCCGCGACCTCGTAAAAGAGGGTGGCGACCAGGCGCTCGAGGCAGATTTCGAAAGGACGCGGCATCTCCGCGTACTGGTACCCCTGATTCGTCTGCTTGGGAGGCTCATTCCGGCAACCAAATACAACCTCACGACAATCTATCCCACAGTGCTCATGAACCACTTGCTAAACGGCCTCGGCTTGACGGGGATCCTGACTCAAGTCGCGCTTCGCCAGTCAAGAACACACCACCTACGGCCGTCAAGTCTGAAGTTGTGGACGAATCCCCGGTCAGCTCGACCCAAGAACAAGCCACTTCTGGTAGCAAGTTCATCTCCTACGACAAGTATCCAAAATGTCGTTTTAACTATGGGAGACCACCTGAGGAGGTCCGAAGTAATAGAAAGTCTATCAAGGGACAGGAGGTCGCGTCTTTGCTCAAGCAAGGGCTGAAGGTCAACGCTGCGTTTATTCGAGATGACGGTATAGCGATTGACTGGTCACTCCCTACCGAGACTCAGGTCGATGCTTCGGCCCCTCCACCCACTCTGTCACTCTATCCAGTTGAACCAGAGCTACCTACCTCATCATCTACGCCAGATTTAGTCTCCTCGCATGACACCAACTCTGCGTCTGCACCGCCCCAGGATAAGCTTCCATCTCGCCTTGACCCACTCACAACCCCCGCATATAACCTGCCTACCCAGCGCTCAGATACTCCCGCACTTACGGATATTGCCTATCGCGAGGTTCAAATTCCGGCGCGACACCTACCTCGGCGTGGCGACACTCGAAAACTGGAAATATGGGTCGTTGAGCAAATGCGCTTGCTGGAAGCAGAACTTGGCTCAGTTCTTCTCCCACCGCCCGAGTTAATCGGCGTCGGCGAGTATATTGCTGGACGGGCCTTGCCTAATGGTGCCGCTCCGATTGTGCGAATACGCTACAAACGTCCGATACGCGCTTCAGGGAACTCTCAGCAAACGATGCAGCAGAACGATCAGCGTACGTCGATGATATTTACCGATTGTTGAATTTATCCTGATACTTTTGTGGACTGCAGACAACAATGAACCAACTCCCCTTATGTCCCATAAGACCTCTATTCTTCAGCATCGCGATACCACGCCCCCGCCAATCAATCCTCGAGAAACCACCCTCCCTCCGATCGCCCACCTAGCGCAACCACCATCACCAACACCAGCTCCTCCTAGCACCCCACCCATCATCAAAAGCGAGCTTGACGAACTAGCGCTTAATCCGCCTTCACCACTCGCTGGGCCCGGCCCAGACCTGCCTACGGTCATGATGGAAGAGCCCGCACCACCATTTCCAGATTTGAACGATTTGAGCCGGACACATATTTCCGAAGTGACTCTTAGCATGCAACCAATATTGACCAGCGCTGATCCACCCGTGGAGCCTGCGAGCACCCCAAGTGCTGAAGAATTGGAGATAATCCGCCGTCTTCGTGCTGATCTGGAAAAGTCACGACTGGAGGCAGAACAGAAGCACAGGGACTTGGAACAACGCATACGCGAACTCTCGAACAAGACTTCAGACCCAGATTCGTCGGACGTCAGTGCGGTCTCATATAACGCTCCAAGCGTTGACAATGTTCGAATAGTGGACGACACCCAATCAAAGTTGCTCGTTTTGCGTCGAGGGAAACACGACAAAACTCGTCGTTTGTTGTCCGTGTCGAGTTCGACTGTTCTCCACGTTTCGTGGTTGGGAGTTATGCAGATGGTCAACAAGGATGCAAGGTGTGCTCTTATCTAGTACGCGTAATACGTTTAGTTGGACGTTTTGCTAGGCAAATCGTTGCAGCAGGTTTTGAGGAGGGTGCTCCTGATAGCATTTCGATCGAAGATGCTTGTCTTCTTTCGTCATCATCAGTCGCTTTGGCTCTTGCAGGGAGCGGATCCCAGCTTGGGATCGCAACCTTAGGCAACGTATGTTTGCGTACATACTACCAACGATCAGACAACTCATGTAATGTTATTGTCTGTAGGAAAGCTTCAAGCTCCTTTCGCTACCAGGTCAACCTCACGAAACCAAAGGAATTTGTGCCATTACAACCGTCAACCCCACCTCAGTAATCACCCTTGGTCACGACCATCGTTACGTTCACTGGCAACTTAATGAAGACTGCTACTCTACCACACCGCTCCCTCTCCACAAACTACAACAATGCACGGCGCTGACATTCGAGCCCATCTCAAGTAGCGTCATCACTGCAGGTTCCGACAGTGGCAAGAACGGTAAACTGACGTTGCATGGCTTGAATAGCTCACAGCATACATCCACAACTGTTGATCTTAGCAACCACGTTCACCACGTACATACGGATAGTGAAAATCCTTCGCTTCTGGTTCTTGAGGTACGCCTTTGTTAGATCTTAGACATTCAGATGTTTACTTGCGCCACGTTAGCTGGCTCGTCTGGATGATCAATTCCAGGTCCATGATATGCGACTGCCTTTGTATCGGTGTGTACAGAAATTCGGGTACCAGAACATCGTTCATGAAAGAGGAGGTTTTCGCACCCGAGGTGAGATACTTGAAGTCCTCGTATCTAACAGCCTCTAATATTCGTTTCAGGAAGTACCCGAGGCCACCTCTTCGCTCGGGGAGATACTGGAATAGTGAGATCATGGGACCGCCGTCATCTCGTATCATACCAAACTGTAAGCAGTGGCCGTCCAGCAGTGAATAATTGCTTGGGTAATTGACTTCTTATTGTGTTCTTAGACTCAAGTTGTGCCGCACCAGAAAGTCGTCGAGGTGATACTAGACGGCCCGTCCCTTGTCTGCGCTACCGAGTCTCACCACATCACATCCTACTCACTATTTTAATGCTGTGTACTTGTGTACTTTATTCCGTTCTTATTACTGTACTATTTTAATTTGCGTATGCAGTTTCATAGGTTTCGCGCGATTCATACATTGAGTTAAACTAAGCAATACAGTACGAGGAGTTACGCATAAACAAGGTATCGCAAGCAAAGTCATCCAAGATATCCAATACAGAAAGAAACTAGGGGTAAACTAGTAAAGTCGGTGGACAGCACCCCAATGGTTCCCGATAGACTTGAACAAATCCTCCTCTAACGATGCTTCAGTGATAATCCGGACGAGACGCGGAACGGATTCCATATCTTCGCCGTCTGCCGGTTCATCGTCGTCCAAGGGGAACTCCTCGGCGAAGTCTAGATCGCCAGGTAGGAGGGCTGGCTCTTCGTAGTCCCCGTTGAAGTCTGTGCGGTCAAGATATCCCCCTTCGTAGTCCATGTCATCCAACTGGTCCTCTGGAAGGTCATCTTCTGGCTGCATATAAATGTCGTAGGCATCATAACCGTCTTGGAAGTCCTCGGCAACAAAATCCTCGCCGTCCTCATACGCGTAGACCAGTTCTTCTTCACATTCACGAGGTCCGAGTACCCCATCGTGAGTAAACCCATCGTCGTACTGCAATCCAGGATATATGCCACAAACATCTCCTTCATAGACTTCTTCTCCCCCGTCATCTGGCGCAGGGTCGTATCCAATCACGCCTTCATCATACTCCAGACCATCCCACGCGTTCCCGTCCAATAGCTCCATGTCCTGAGCGTCATCCAATAACAACGTCCCCTGGACATCCCCAGGGTCGATGGGCAATACAAAGTCATGATACCCCGCAGAGTCGAAGTGCCACCCTTCGTGTGTATCAGGTGTGTGCGTGGGATCAGCATGGTGTGTTTCGAAGTGGGGGAGATAAGTGATTGGGGTTGTCGCGGTGGGGTGGGGTGAGGTGATACCTGGAGCACGCATGTATTCGTCATTTTGAATAGGATGAGGTGGGGTGTTGTCGGATGGCGGCACGTTGAGTATGCTTCGTCGAATAGGATTAGAGGGAGTCTGAGTTATACGTAATCGATGTGCTTCGGATGTCGAGTGATGAATTTCCTGGAAGGGCACTGGTGAAAGGGATGGACTGGGGGCAGGTGGTACTGCTTGAACTTGAGGCGCAGAGAAATAAGACGAAACAGTCGGACGAAGAGCTTGCTCCTTTTGACTTTGGGCAGCCACAGACTTTGCGATAAGAGGCTGAGAAGTAGTTGTATGCTGCTCAGGTTTCTGCAGCTTTGAACTCCAAGCACAGTTGTCTACTTGGATAACGAGAGACTTGTCCTTAGCGAGAGGCGGAGAGGTAATTTCGATTGAAGATGGCGTTCCTTGGCGCTCAATATCCCATGGCGGTGAGCTCTTGCGAATTGATCCAGGTGGCGGAGAGGGGGATCCTCGAGTTTTGTTTTGATTTTGATCCACACGAGGCTCTTTGTGTGATCGTCTACCGACTTGTGGCACGGTAGCGGATTTGGCTTTCTGGCGATTAGCGTGCCTCAGGGCAGAGTAAGCGCTATGAACACTAGAGTCATCTGATTCGTCCTCTGAGTTGTCACTGCCTTCTGAGTCCACGGCACGGGCCTTGTTGAGGAAAGCAGACTCAGAAAACACGATGTCTAGCATTACGGGCGCCGAAATGAATACGTTGAGCGGGGCCCACGGCACGAACGGAATCGATTCACCTTGCTTGAACTTGCCTGGTCGTTTCTTCATCTCTAATTTTCCAGACGCCTTGCCTTTATTGAATACACCCACGGTTGCGCTGGGTTTGATCTGTCGAATACACTGGGTAAATACTCTTGCTGGAGCTCACATGAATGGCCTCACCGTCAAACGCGATCTGCCGAGGTTTTGCGCCGAGAAGTTTTGCATTAGGAGGAGTGCAGGCGCGACTTCGGCCTTTTTCGATTTGGACTTTTCCTCCAAGCTTTTTGTCTTGTGTCTCTTCTTAGACCCGCCGCCCTCGTGCTCAAGTTGGTGTACCACGTCGAACATGTCTTCCTCGACTGCCCTAGTAGCGGACCGCCTGGCCCGCCTACGATCGCGGCGTTGCGCCAACCCTGCACACGATAATGAGTTCCGTCCATATGAAATGAGGTGGAATGCCTACTCTGAGAATGTTCAGATTCATCTGGCTCGGTTGCCTTTGGTCCGGTTTTCAACTGGGAACGTGTAGATTTCTTTGACCGAATAGGGACATTCACCGCGAGGTTCGAAGGGAGATCCACCAAACAGTCCACCGGGGAAGCCTGGATCGAGCTTGGCAGACCTGATTTATCCAGGGTGGCGCTGTTAGCTGCGGTGGGGGGAAGGCCGTCGTCCCTAGCAGCCGCAGCTCTTGGAACCAACATCGGACTTGTGGGTTCCTTCCGGTGTGAATCTGGCCAGTTTGCACTCGTATCTCGCCCTTCGGCCGCATAAAAAGACGTTAGCGCTCGTTGGGTGTCTAGAAACGCCTGGACGCGTCCTGTCACCGCACCTCGCCGGTCTCCAGCAGGTGCAGGCATCGTCCAAGGCTTACAAGTCACTAGGTTACAAGTAAATGCTTTGAAAGGTGAAGGTGACGCGAATGAGTAAGCAATCGGGGTCAGTAAGCGGAAATGACGGGCTCATTCACTACCGCTGACAAATCACGTGGGAGGACCCGGCTGATCTCTGAAACCTGTTATCAGATTACGAACCCGGGCTACAGAAATGTCCTTTATGGTCTCATCGGACACCACTCGCACGTTATAACCCCCCTCCCTCCCATCTCCCTCACACGAGTTCTCCCCAACGTTCCGCTCCTTGCGCTCTCCCATACCAGCCCCTAAACTATATAAACTTGCTGTTAGTTGTCTAGTTGCTCCTGAGGACTTGCTTGCGCTCTCGCGTGAGCGTATTTGAATCCTCTCTTTTTTTCGGCATCGTCGGGATTTGGCTAAGAGCATTATCTAGTATTATTGCTCAGCTAGCGTCGTTAACATGACCCCCACGGAATCCACGCCACTCCTACCTTCATTTCATCCTACTCACCGAAAAAACGTACCGGCCTGCCCAGCACTCGCCGTCCCCCGCTTTATCCTCGCGTACGTCCTCTGCATACTCTTGTACCTCCCCCACCTCCTATGGAGACGCCCATCCCAGCCTATACTCCCAACCACAGCGCCCAACCCATCTCCAGCTCCGAACATCACCAATGACGCACAGCTAGGAGAGAGGTCCGAAAAGCCAGCTACTCAGACTGTCCTCCCACAAGACTCCGCACTAGTCGTGATCGCGCGCTCTGAATTACCGAGCACGACATACCCCACATCGTCCCTCAAAAAGACCCCAAGCTGTGACTCGATTCTTCCCATGAAAGAGGTCCGGTCCGTACGGTTTTCAGCTATCATAGACATACACGAGTTTTCGAGAATAGCTGGAGAACCAATCGGCATGGTACAGGTGAGTTTAGACATTGTGTGGTGTACGTTGAGTGCGAAGATGCTGACTTGTTTGCGTGATCGACAGCCCATAAAGACGCCGAGCGTTAAAATTCCACGAATGGAAAGCGGACTTCGACGTGGGGATTCCGAACGCACACGCCTCACGTTGGAACCCCAACCGCTGAAATCCTCATATAACCACAAAATAGATGACGATAACGATTATTACTCTTCGCGATCACGATACGGTTCTCCCACTTATTGATGTATATGTATGCATACATTGTACTTTTATTCGTTAACACTTGCATTGCTTTCGATTGAATTTAATTCACGTTCAGACCATAAGCACGGGTGATGCATAAATCTTTTGGGCATATGTGACATGAAGTACACGAGAATAACAAAACAATCAAACAGACTCGAGGACCTCCGGCTCCTTGAAGTCCTTCACTACCCGCGTGCCGGTCTCCTGTAAACCCATAACTAATTAGTATACGCCTAAACCCAAATATAGAATTGCTACGCACATCAGTTCCTCCACCGTGGAGTTCGAGGAGTTTGGACATGTCGAACTTGGGCGCCTTAAGGATCTTCGCCTTTCGGACGTACACGTTCTGGAGAGGGTAGATGCCTCGGCACGCCTTCTCAATCTCCCGTCCAATCGCCTCGGGAACAAACTTCTGCACCAACTCCTTCAAGTCACAGCTCGTCGCCTCCTTGGTCATAATCTCAAACATCTTCCTCCGGATCTCTCGAATCTGCGCAGACTGCGCATACGTTGTCTTGCGCACCTGCGTTTGCCTCCTCTTCGTGAATCCGATCGCGAAGAGACGAAGGAGGTACCCGTCGGTCGTCTTGACGTCGACGTGCGCCTCAATGAGACTTTGCCACTTGCGGACGAGGGAGCGAAGCTTGTCAGAAGTGAAGTCCATGCCGTGGAAGTTGGTCAGGCAGTCCTTGCCCTGGATCTCGTCAACACGGAGCTTGATCTTGCGGAACGCTTGTTCCTCGTCCTTGTTCAGGTCACCGAGCGAGAGCTCAATGATGCGGCCCTTGAGGGAGTCGTTGGCGTTCTCTGCAAAACATCCACATTAAGACGTGTACATCACGCAAGATAGCGAAGAGGACGTACTGAGACCCTGCGACCTGTTGGCCAAGGTCTTGCCGACGTTTCGAGTATCAAACATCGACGGCGCCTTGATATCATACCAGTCTGGACGGAACGCACATCAGCAACGACCTCGCAAACGCACAAAGCAGCAGACAAACCTTTTCGGGAGAACGGGTCAACGACCTTTTTCTTGATACCCTTCTTGCCCTTCGACAAACGCTTATTCTACAAGATAAACCCAGCATCAGCATACCCACACGACATACCACCTCCAAGCAGTACGTACTTTTCCGACGGCCATATTGATTCACAGCCCAAATGAAAGAAGGGAAGGGCTACGCAAAAACATAATTAGCCTACATAAAATGTTGTTCAGAACGCCAAAACGTACGAGGTCGACAGAGGGGGAGGGCTTGAGGAGTAAATCCACAATCTGCTAGGGGCGTCCCGGATGCAAATGCGTGGCTTGGTGATGGGTAGGACCAGATTGGTAAGCGGTGGGATGAAATTGGATTCTAGGATGCATTCACCTGCCACTTTGACTAGAACTGAATTCAATCGAGCTTGTCTGGGATTCTTGGAGACAGCTGCTAGAGAGGATGTTAATGTTGACGAGAAGTACACTAGAGCTTTTAAGGGTTGGAGTTGGATTGAGCACAAGGCGAGTCTGGTATTCGTGATTGGCGCATTGAAGCGACTTACACAAACTACGCAGAGCGTTCCAGGCTGGGGATATCTAGCACGCACTGCGTTCTCGACGACTCACTCTAGGCCGGAGGTTCAAGATAGAGAAAATGAAGCTTTGGATGATGAAGAGCTGGTTGAACCTCAAGACGAATCAAGCGCGCCTCCCGTCGAAACTGGCATTGATGGGCTGTATCTCCATGAAAGCATCGTCTGGCACCCAACATACATGGTACCTGCATACTACTTCCAAGCCGTCGACTCTAGTAAGTATCCCGTTGCCCCTCTCTACGAACATGAACCAAACCCGGTCGTCGTTGTAGGTGGAAGCCCTGCCACCCTATCACAAATCATATCTACAGACCGCTTCAAACGACGCACCCTCCTCGACTCTAGCCTAAACATAACCGAATCAGTAGTCCAGCCCAAAGAAACAGACAACGCCCAATTTCCCCTCCTCTCTTCAGGGGACCACCCAATCCTTGGCATATCCCACTGGTACTTCCATCCCTGCGAAACCTCCCCCGCTATCAAAGAGCTCCTCGACCAAGCACCCATCGCAGACTGGGATTCAAACAACACAGACTGCTTGGTTCGCTGGCTCAAAGCCTGGTTCGCGGTTCTCAGTACAGCAGTTGACATGAACTAATTGTAACACACATTGTCATTAAATATACTTGAGAGAGGGAAAATGTGAAAAACAAGATTGATGCAACAACATTGTTATGACTTGGAAGCAGGGGAAAACTAATGGATGCACAAAGACGAATGACGTGAGGGTGGAGTGAAGCAAAGCGGGTACATCCACACAGAGCGCGATTGTTCTTGAGCGGATGGTAAAATCTCAGAATAAATACAGTGATTATTTCTTCATTGTGACAGGTCTACTGCCAACCGTGGTGCTGAGTTACCATCTGAGGAGGCTTTGGCGGAGGGCCAGGATAGACGGACGCTGTTGAAGGACCGGGGAAAATTCCTCCCACAGGGACGGAATGTTGCTGCTGCTGATGGTTTGGCGGCGGCGGCGGCTGATTTTCATTATGTTAGGACTATATAACCACGATGAATACCACACTAGCTCACCTGATAGGCAGAAGGAGGGGGCGGCAGCTGACTCTCCGCATTATTCTGATACATACTCTGGTACGACGGATTATGCGGCGGGGCACTATTGGGTGGCGGAGGCGGCGGCTGAAAATTCGACGGAGCGGGTGGCGGAGACTGGGTCAAAGGCTGCTGAGGGGGGCTTCCCATTTGCGGTGGTGGCGCGTGGTGCTGGGGCGGAAGCGGCGGTGGCGGACCAGGCAAAGGAGTAGGCGCGGGCGGGAACGAATTGACACGCGCATGCATGTGCCATTGCTGGCCATTAGGTGCAGGCGGATTTGGGTATGCCCCTGGAACGTTTGGTGTAGAGCCCTGATTCGAATTGGGTGTTGGCAATGGTCGAGAGCTATTGGAAGATCCATGGTGCTGCAGGGGAGGAGGTACAGGTGGCAAGTTCTGTTGAGGCTGTGGCGGGTATTGTTGCTGCTGCTGCTGAGGGGGCGGTTGATACTGCTGCTGAGGAGGAGGAGACATTACCGACTGGTGCAGGGGCGGTCCGTTTAACTGATGCTGTGGAGTTGGCGGGAGCGATCCTCTAGGCGGAGAAGGCGGCTGTGTCTGCGAATATTGCTGGGGAGGACCTGCTGATTGAGGTTGGGGTGAGAAAGAAACATGGGTTGGAGGAGCAGACTGAGACGAAAACGGCTGTTGATACGGTCCAGACGGGAAGCTGGGCGGGCCGTTCTGGATCGGGGGCCCTTGAGGTGGTGGCCCCATAGGCTGGTACTGCTGAGGTGCGTAAGGATGCTGCTGGGGGAAAGGAGTTTGCGATGGGTTCGGGGGCTGCTGGAAGGGCGTAGCAGGTGGGGGAACAGAAAATGGCATAGGCGTCGGGATAGGGGGAGGAGGCGCAAATCCAGACGAGATCAGTCTGATAGTCTGATTGCCCGCATTCTGAGGCGGAAATGGTGTCTGAGGCGGAAATCCGGGCTGGAATAGTCCGTTTGGCGGCAAAGGCGTTGCAGAAGGAGGGGGACCATAGCCTATGGGCGGATAGCCAGGACCCTGCGGGAATGGCGGTGGTACATTATCACGAGGACCTCCATATCCAAACTGACTAGGCAGGGAACCAAAGCCTGGACCAGGAGTAGTCGGAGAATAAATTGATGGCGCAGGAGGCCCACCAATCTGCATATTCGACATAGACTGAGCTAGCGATGATGTTGAATATGGATCATAAGGCTGGGGAGGTGGCTGATACGAGTGTTGCGACGATATGGAGCCATTGGAGGGGTGCCCATAGAGGCTTGGAGGCTACAAACCGAGTCAGAACATCAAGCTGATCGGGCTTCGCAGGTGACTTACCGGGAAACTGTCATGTCGCCCGGGATGATATCCCGGGTTTATCATGCCAAGCTCATCATAACCGCCGCGTGCGGGTTCCACGGCCGACAAAGAGTTGTTGGATCCCAAAGAGTTTTGCGAATTATAAGGAGGAATATAAAGGTCAAGATCGCCCAGGGCACTTGAGGATGGCCGAAGGGAGTCCGGTACAACAGCGCGTCGTTCAGGAAGTAGACTTTGCGGTATGCTCTGGGTAGGTAAAGTTTCGCGATTGGGTTTAAGAGCAGCAGGGATTTCGCTGGCAGAGCTGGAAGGCGTGAAGGACCCAGGGCCTCCATACTGAGGGTTAGATGTGCTGGGACGTGGCGCCTTCTTCTTCGCTGGTGGTTTTTCCTTTGACCAGAACGTCATCTCCAAGTACACCTCCCCAGCATACTTCTCTTTAGCTTGCAGCGTAAACCACTCTGCCCAGCGGAACACGAACGTGTGAGCAACCCTTCCAACCACCACCCTATCCACAAAACACTCACCATCGATCTCGCCCTTTGTCAACGCCTCAGTCAAGTCAACCTGCACCTCTCCAATAAAATCTGGTTCCCGTGGATCATCAGCGTAGACGCAAACGCGCATGGATTTGCCGCCCTTGATGTTGCGAAACCGATCCTTGGGAGGCGGTGTCTTATCACCCGCAGTTCTCGCAAGCTCATCCTCAGCATCTTCGTAGATCGAGAACCGAACTTCCTCGTCCCACTCGGGATGCTGTCCACCGCGCTTGACGGCCTTGGTTCGTCGGGTCTCCGCGTTAAAACGCATCGAGCAATATGGATCCTGCTTGCCAATATGTCGCTTGTTCGGCAGGTTTTTCTACCACGACGCGTGTGAGCAGCTGTGATTGCAATAACAGCATGGATAAGACGAACCGCTCTCAATACCACCACAATCAACGTCCCTATCTCTCTTGGTGACGACGACATCGCGTTAGTCGTGTCCGTCGACTATGAAAGCGGGCTGGGGAGTAGGCAGGTTCACACAGGCAAGGTAGGTTGTGGTAGATGATCGATTCAAGACCAGGAACAAGCGAGGCTTTGTAGTTGTGAACAGCAAAGGAACTGAGCGCCTGAAAATGGCGATGGACGTTCGCTTTCTATATCTAGCTCCTGTCCCCTTTAGGCTGTGTCAGGGTCCCGTGTGGTCGGTCGGTCACAGCGGTCAACCCGAAACACTCTGCTTGCTCCGACCATGTCTTTATTCCAATCAGAATTTTATAAACAGTATTACAATGTGTCAAAACAAAAGGAGAACCAGATGAGCGAGTGCGGTATCTATGTCTCAACCCTTTCCTATAGCCTCTGGATGACGATGGCCGACGCAGCGCCTCCCTATTAAATGCATGGTGAGTATATGCCATTTCTAGGCAGAGAAATAAACTTACACCGTTGCAGATACCAGCAGCGCCATACTCGCCAGGCTTCAAGGAATGGGCCAGGGAGACAACAATGCGGCATCCACTGTTGCCAATGGCATGGCCAAGCGCGACAGCTCCTCTAAAACACAGCTTTATTAACTCTGGCGATCAGCGCAGCAGAGAGCGGTGCTCACCCATTAGGATTGATCTTTGTGGGATCAATGTTCATGATCTTCTCGGCGGCGCGAACAACTACGCTGAATGCCTCGTTCAACTCGAACTGCGCAATATCCTCAACCTTCAAGTTCGCCCGCTTCAATGCGATCGGAAGAGCGACAGTCGGCGCAGTCGGGAAATCAATGGGAGCGGCCGCAGCATCAGCGAACGCTGTTGGTTCAGGTTAGATGGCACGAAACACAAAGCATACAAAAACACACTCACAAACGATACGCGCCAGGGGCTTCAAGCCGAGCTCAGCCGCCTTGCTAGCAGACGTCAAGACCACAGCACTCGCGCCATCATTGAGGTTAGACGCGTTTGCGGCAGTGACAGTTCCGTTCTCTTTTTGGAAAACGGGTTTCAAAGTGGGGATCTTGTCGAACTTGACGTTCTTGAACTCCTCATCCTCCTTGACCTCGACAGTACCCTTTCGGTCGGTAATCGTAACAGGAGCGATCTCTGCATCGAAAGCACCAGACTTCCAGGCAGCGGCAGCACGCTTATAGGACTCGATCGCATGCGAGTCCTGATCTTCACGTGTAATGCCATGCTTCTTCGCCGTGTTCTCGGCGCAGTTGCCCATGTGCACGTCGTTGTACGCGTCCCAAAGACCATCGACAAGGAGAGAGTCCTTGGCCTGGACGTGTCCAAAGGCGGGATTAACGCGGGGATGATAGTAGCTGAAAATCAATTTCAAAATGAGACGCGTAAGGACAATAAAAAAGGACAATAAACTTACGGGGTATTGCTCATCGACTCCATGCCTCCAGCGACAACGAAATCTGCGTGTCCGAGCTGGACATCCTGAGCCCCGATCATGATCGCCTTCATGCCAGACGCGCAGACCTTGTTGATCGTGGTGGCATCGGTGCTCTCCGGAAGACCAGCGCCAAGCACTACCTGGCGAGCCGGGCTCTGGCCGACGCCTGCGGAAATGACATTGCCAAAGTAGACATGGTCGATGAGCTCAGCCTTGACCTGGCCACGCTGGAGTGCAGCCTTGACCGCGACAACACCCAACTGAGGAGCGGTAAGGGTCTTCAATGCGCCCTGGAAGGATCCAACTGGAGTACGAGCGGCCGAAACGATCACGACCTCGTTGGGGCTAGAAAAAGACTACGGTACGAGTGAGCAGGGCCCAACACGCGTCGACGAAAAGGCTCACCATGATCGAGCGAAGAGAAATGCGAGTGGTAGAGGGGAGACGAGTACGAAGAGCAATATGTTTTGCACGAAGCATGTCCTCGGTTTTATAGTGTGTTTCCTGTTACACCTTCAGGATTTTGGGGCGTCTGCATTGTGGTCCGAAATGGTGCGATAGTGTCAGTGAAACATCAGACGACGTAAATCTTTCGTATTGACTGACCAAGACGTAGTGGAACGAGGAGATACTTTGGGGACGACAAGGGCATCCGACCCCGAGCTTAAGTACTCTGCTCGGGCGCTGAATACCGGGAGAGCGCATATACAACCGCTCCGGAGCTACAAATCCTCCCGTCATGTGATTGTACCAAATGAAACCCTGAATACAAACACAGAATCTTCCAGATTTCCTTATCACTTCTCTAGTTTGAGTCAATGCGACTAAGTAGATCAACAGACCATAGTTGTTCCGCTACTTCAAAATGTATTTCCTAGGTCGCGCCGTCTCGCGTATTGTTCGCCCTGTTGGGCTAGCAAATGGCCGCAATTTCTCGACCTCAGGCTCCCCATCCAGTCTCTTGACCATACACCCTGAAGTTGCGGACGCGCTAGCTCGAGGAGCACCAGTAGTGGCCTTGGAAAGCACGGTTATCACGCATGGTATGCACCGTATAATCCCTGATAATCTTATCCCAATTAACGACGTGATTCAGGCTTGAGCTATCCGGATAACCTCAAAACTGCAATCTCCTGTGAGGAGAACATCCGTGCAAATGGAGCAATCCCGGCAACAATAGGCTTGCTTGAGGGTCGTATGCATGTCGGACTAGAGCGAAACCAGCTCGAAATTCTTGCAGATGTCGATAGTCTCAAGAAAGCGGGCAAAGCCCCCGTCAAACTTTCACGTCGTGATATCGCTCCAGCGATGAGCCTCGGCTATTATGGAGGAACGACCATTGCAGGCACGACGGTTTTGGCGCATCTCGCTGGAATTAAGGTACACAATTTGTTTTGTTTGTAAGGGTGCGATACTAATACTCAGCCTAGGTCTTTGCTACGGGAGGTCTTGGAGGTGTTCATCGGGGCGGCGAGATATGTGAGCCTGGTGTTTATATATGTATAGACATAGGATTGACTAGCTGATCGTTTGCGTCAGCCTGGGATGTTTCAGCTGGTATGTATATCTAATTAACGAGGTGGTACTATTTTAACACATTGATTAGATTTGACTGAACTGGGGCGCACGCCTATTGCGGTCATTGCGTCTGGCGCCAAATCTATTCTCGACATTGGACGAACTCTGGAGTACTTGGTAAACATTGTGCTTCCTTTGACTGAATACGAGCTCGGTTTCAACGCTACCTCTTAGGAAACACAAGGTGTTACAGTCGCAGCTTATGACAATGACGGAAACTGGCCAGCTTTCTTTACTGCTCAGAGTGGCTACAAGGTGAGATTCATTAGCTTCAGACAACGCTTAGCATGCTCATCTCATCTATAGGCACCGTGGGCTTTCAACAACCCTAGTGATGCGGCTAGGGCAGTCTGTAAGTTCAAATTTATTATAGCTAGTTGACTGCAACCTACCACATTCTCTCTAGACTTCGCTGAAAAACTCGGGATGCAGTCGGGTACCATCTTCGGCGCACCTATTCCCAAAGAGTTCGAAGCAGTTGGACTCGAGATCCAAAAGGCAGTCGACCAGGCTGTTCGCGACTCGGAGGAGAACGGAATCGCCAAGTCTGGACGAGACGCAACGCCTTGGCTTCTGTCGCGTGTCAAGGAACTCACAAAGGGCATATCGATTCCAAGCAGTAAGTCTCACCAAAATATAGATGTTTTAACTCGAGCTTACTAGAGCTCATGTTTAGATATCGCGTTGCTGGAGAACAACGCCCGAATTGGTCAGTGTAATCACCACCTGTTAAACCATAGGCTGAATCCGTGTCTGCAGGTGCTCGTATTGCCGTTGAGTATGCAAAGCTCAAAGCGAACGGCGGGGATGGAAAGACCTCGCCCGTGCGTTCTTGATGTATGCGATAGCCTGGCTGAAATACCAACAACTACAATAGTACCAACCGGTCTTTGAACCGATTCCCACCACTCTTGCGTCTCGGACAACCACGACAGCAACAACCAGTCAACACTCACCCCTTGTGATAGTCGGGGCAGCCGCCATGGATATTACTGCTCGACCTGATGTCTCCTCAGTCGCAGCAACTCACTCTACGTCTCCTGGATCTGTGCACATGTCACCCGGAGGCGTAGCAAGGAACGTGGCGGAAGCAGCCCATCGAGTACTCCAAGTTCTTTCAACTGGTGATGCCTTTGAGTCAAACAAGCCTCTCTTGATATCACCTGTTGGAGAGGACGCGTTCGCGACTGTGCTAGCGCTAGAGACAGAAGCTCGAGGGATGAGGTCCGACGGACTCTTGAAGCATTTGTCGTCGGTGGATAGAACTGCTGTGTGTAACATGTTCTTGGACTCACAGGGGGACCTACAAACAGGAGTCGCAGATATGGGTATAACATCTAACATCGATCTTGGTTTAGAAAAGGTAAGTTTTTTATGTCTATACTTTACTTAGATCCGAAGGTCTGTATGTTTAGCTTCTAGCAAAACTTAGCCAAGTATCACCGCGGATTGTGGCATTCGATGGCAACCCGACGTCTGAGACTATTTCCAAAATCGTCGAAACGGCAAGGGAACAGGGAGCTATGAGTAAGTCCCTTGCATATCCCAAATCTTTTCGAAGTACTCACGCGCGTGTGTGTTAGCATTTTTTGAGGTATATGCGTGGGTTTCTGATAATCGTCAATAACCATCAACTCACACATCCTATCATGCAGCCTACATCTATTGCGAAATGCACCCGCATTATCCCGGCTCTTGCAAAACTAGTCGCCTACGATCTGTATGACCCCTATATAACAGGCGCATTCCCCAACATTATCGAACTTCGTTCAATGTGGGAGGCTGCGCGCGCGGAGGAAGATTTGATTAGCTCTTCGTACTGGTGGACGGTTGTCGACACGTTTGGGCCCGACTTTCAACACACACTGTCTGGGAAGATTCGGGGGGATGTGAAGTTCTTGTTGGAAGATGGTATCATCCAGATGGCAACGCAACTTTTGCCTTTTATCAAGCACCTTGTCATTAAGTGCGGAAGCAAAGGTATGGACACCAGGTGTGGGTATAGGGGCATTTCATTGACAAGGGGTTTATTAGGGGTGGTGCTAGTAGCGCATGTCACTGACAAGGAAGGAGTCGCAAACTGGATTTCTGACAAGTCTTCACCATCTGAACTCCAAATCGTATCAAGAGCCTCTGATGGGTCTGCGGTTGTTATTCGATATTTCCCGGCGCATATACTTGACGGAGATGGTAGCTGGAATGTAACCGGAGCAGGCAAGAAAAACAACTCAACTCTAAGGTTCGGTATTTACTCATCATCCGTGCAGGGGACACTTTGGTCGGCGCTCTGCTGGCGTCGTTGACGAGCAAGGGCAACATATTCTTCAAGCCCTCCCAATTGAATGAAGCTATTTACCTTGCTCAAAAGTGCGCGGTCCTGACTATTCGTAGCCCTTTGGCGGTTTCTCCAGAGATCTCTTCTATGAAGGTTACGGTGTAAATTACCTGACATCGCCGATGGAGTTTGGTTCTTGACATTCTCAAACAGGGTCTGATGAATACTGGCCCTGAGCTCCGGCTGATCAACATCACCTGACATCAGCTCTGTTCACTTCTCTTCCTGCATTTGTTTCTTGGATTGTTTATCAATCGGAATTAAATTATAAGATAAACTCACACTATAATACCAGAAAGGAATGGTTATTCCTACTTGTCCGGTCTGTACTTCCAGAAAGTGGAGAAAGGCTCGTGGGACGGGTGAGTTGATTTGCAGCGAAGGCCATGTTCTACAAGTAAGTAATATTGAACCTCTAACACTAAGTCTCACACGCGACATTATTTTAGGGCTATATAAACGAGACAAATGAGGTTACTGAGTTTGGGGCCCACACTGTTCATCGTAGACATATCCGTGTTGGTCGTCGTCGCAAAGGACCGCGAGAACAAGAAAACCCAGATAGTATGTAGCATCCAGCATCCCTGGTTCTCGATTATAAAGTTACCACCTAGTTTATCATGGCCCTCGTGCTCGCTACTTGTACTATCAATGTCGCCAACTGATACTACGGCACCAGCTTGACAGTCTGGTCTCCGAATGGGAACTTCCTGCAGAGGCAAAGGTCAGCAGATTTTTGCAAGTACCTGTGGCTGGTTACGATTGAAGTACAGAATATCTGCAGGACAATGTGGCTATTGGCACTAGAGATTCTACCACAAGCTCCCCCTCCAGAACCTTGGATTTACGCACAGACTGAGCAGGATCAACAAGAGGAAGAGGAAGAGAAAGAAAGTTCAAAGCGTAAGCGACCCGATTTTCTTTAGTCCTATTAATTACCTACCTTGCTATGCAGAAGAGCAGCCTGTCGAGACTTTGGACATTCCGAAAGAAGAACAAGGTCAATCATCCGACACAGACGGCGCAGATGACGAAGCCGGCAATGAATCACAAATTGAGCACGAGCTCGAAGAGCTGATGCGAGAAGCGTCGACGACAGAGTCCGATTCGGGTTCGAAGAAAGGAGACGCTGCCCAAGGCCGAAAGGCTTATGGCCGTGATACTCGTCACAATCTATACAACTCGGCGGCCATGAACATTTCTATCCTGGTGCTGACATGTTGGTGGCTTCGAATTCCGGTCATGTACAGTGACTTTATCAAGTACGCACCTTTAACTACTTCGCCTAGTTTTGGGTATGCTCACGCCGCCTTTTAGTCTGATCAACTCGTATCGCATCCCATATCTGAACGTCGTATCTCTGATTCCCGATAATATGCAGAAACACCTATCAACCGCCGTGCGGCAGGAGCTTACCCCTCCGGTGTGTCATTGAGCTATGTATCGCCGATCCCGCTATTTATATTGAGATTTCTTAATCCGTGCAGCATGCACCCACGGTAGCTGGTCTCAATCTAATTACCCGACGAATTGCTCGCCGACTTCATGCAAACCTTGGCGTTGACATTCCGGAATTAAACGTTGCTCCTATCCTTTGGCGTGGCGTTCGAGCATTTCAAGGACCTCGTGAGTGAAATTTCGGGCATTTATTATGCAACGCACTTTGATAAAAAGACCTTTCTTGAAGCTACCTTGTATGCTATGGCGAAGAAGCTAATGGAGCGATTAGAAATTCCTTTGACTATCCATCCATCTCTGGCTCCGAGACCTTCCTCAGGACTGCAGCAGCAGAGCGGCGATTGGGCGCCCACTGAAGTTTCCATCGCTTGTATAATGATTATTGTATTGAAGCTTGTGTACGGATTTGAGGAGAATATTAGGTGAGCATTGAATACCTCTGGCTGCTTGCGTGTTCTCTAAACGTTCAAAGATTTGTTCCACAAGAAGAGGACCCGGCTGCGTGTTTCCCGTCGTTTGCCGATTATATGATCTCGCTGCGTCGTGGAAGGGAAGAAGACTCTGTGAGCTTCAGTCGTTTGTTGTCTCGTCACAGCGAGCGGTACGCGTTTCAAATCTTTCTCCGTCCTACACTGGCTTACGCACGATTAGGACGGCAGAAACTTTGTCAAATGAAGAGTTGGATAAATACCTGAATGTTGCGGAACGAGCGCTAGGATCGCATCCCATGGGCAACACTAAGCCAATAAGTGAGTGGAAGTGGCGTTCGCTCCCAGGGGGATATATGCTCATAGAGCGTAGCATCCAAACAGTTGATGTCAATCTACGGCGAAATACAGAGTATCGAGCCTCATTCGAGTACTCAAACAGCTGTACACCAAAGCGCGACACTTCTTGAAGGATTGCATCGACCTAGCGGGAGTGAGAATCCGGAAGCAACCCCATTGGAGGTAAGTTTCTCTTCGCTGACTGTCTGAGCATAGTCTCTCAACTCACACATACTAGCCAGGGGATAGGCTTATTATCTGGTCACCAACCGACCCCCTTGGTGTTCTTCCAGCGGACTATGCCCTACTGATCGACACAGCGAGTGCCTGGTCGGGTGTCGAACACTCAAACATCAACCACCTCGTAGCTGCTATGGAACGCAGGCTTCACCGATCAATAGCCAAGGAAAGAGACGAAGAAAATACGAGCTCAGACTCGAACGGCGAATACATAGACACAGACGACGTGGATCTAGCTGATTCGGAGGAAGAGAAATCATTCAAAGGTCTGAAAGAAGAGGATGCAGATGATGCAGATGTGGAGATGTCGGACCAACCAACGACGTTCAAGTTTGGATCTCAGAAATGGCGAGAGCGAGTGCATAACAAACTGTCTCAAAAGAGGCACCCCAAAGGCGCATACAAAGAAGAAACAGCATCCCCGGAGCTGGATGAATCGGACATGGAGGAGGAAGACTCGAAAGACAACCTGGCTCTTTGATTCTCGGCGGGGAAGGTCTTTCGAGTGTGGGTTATTACCACTCCGATGTCAATTATTCACACGTCAGTGTATGCTCAGTTATCTAACAACCATAATAAGCTACCTCCCAAGGCAATTCCAGTTTAAATGCTGGTTCAGCAGTATCTAACTTCTAACCATTAGTCCCAAATTGACTGATTCAGGAACTAAATTTTGGCTACCACAATTCCGTTTCAGTAACATATGCAATGTCCATTAGAGTGGGGTGGCTAATCACGCAATACAGCGAATAAACCCTACAATCAATACCCGTCTCCCTCGCCGCCCTCCTTACAAAATCCTTTCTCCTCGAAGAGAATCTGTGATTTAACTTGTTCGATCTGCTTGCGGTTGTCTGCTTCCTCTTGGTGTGCAAACGCAATTTCCTCAACCGGAACAGATCGTAACGGAACCTCGTCTTCGCGATCAAGGTCCTGGGAGCAAAATAGGTATACCGTGCGAGTATAGCATGGCATCAAAGACTTACTACTTCACCTAATAGAACAACGTTCTCCCCGCGAATCAAGTAAACGCCCCGCCGGATGTCTGCATATGTATCCTCATGATAGATGCGTTCGAGAGTGCTCTCCATAACGAGATTTGCTGAAGTTTGGTGTGAGTGCCGTTCAAGCCGTAGGTAGGAAGAACTAACCAAACTGATCGTATGATCTTAATACGCCAATCAATTTACGGCCGTCGCGGAGTACAACGACCATCTTCTCTGTAAACGATCAAAACAGCTCAAGCTGAATTATGTGAAGTGCTGCTCTTGGCAATGGAGACTCAGACTTACTATCGACGCTCTCCACCAGTGCGCCTGACGTTGTGAACGGTATTAACGAGTCCATGGTGTCGCAGAGAGAAATGAGTGCAGGAGAAGACTGTCAAAGAAGCGCCAAGTCCACGGAAACGGAGATGAATTGTTCCCGAAACGCAAATATTACACAAACATTAGACCATGTTCAGCAGCTGTCTAAATGAACGTCTGGCCCACACACTCTCACTCTGGAGGCACAACCGAACGTTCAACTCGACGAGGGGCTCGAAAAATCAAACCTGAACCTAACTGGGATGTCTCTGTTCTCGATAGCGGCACTAGAGTTTCGTCCCGGCTCGTGGTTGGTAAGATCAGTGGTTCTTCCAGGTTATCATGGTCAAACATAAACGAAACCGGTGAGCTAAGGCCTTTGCTAAATTATTGTTCTTTACTGAGTAGCACACAGACAAACATGTTTCTACGGGGAACACTCGATGTATATTTCCTCCCACTAGAGAGCTATCACCGGCACTTCATAACGGACTTTCCTTTGAGCAAAAGGTATTACACACGGTGAGAGACTTTTCCCAAATTTTGAATTTTCTTCTAACATCTCTTTCGATAGAACTCCTGGTTACGAACACATCCTGAAGTTTTGGACATCGACGCCCTGTTTCTTCGCGAACTTTTAGAAGGCGATACAGATTATTCAAAGAAGATTTTGGATCACGATCCATACATCTCGGACCTCATGTCTTTGAGTTTCGTTGCAAAAGGACATAAAAAGCGGTCAGGTGTGTTGGCTTATCCTATGGGCCAACATTTCGAGAAGCTAGGTAAGTGTTTCCTTTTGATGGACGGAATATGTAAATTAATAGGTCGTTTGAACTCAGGCGCTGCTGTGGTCTTTGACGAAAAATGGGGAACTGTGGTTGTTCCAGTTGAAGAGCCTGTATGGAAGGCCGCAAGCCCTATCGTCCAGATCGTCTCTTCGAATATGATCTACAAGCCCTCAGCAGTAGATTATACCAGTAAGTGTATCCCTATATTACTCTAGACTTGCCCGTGACATATATGCGCAGAGGCTGGCTGTCTATTCGCCGTTCGAACTTTATTCGACGTCAATTTTGTTTGTATTGCTCCCAAGCCTGGAGTGACTGTACCCGCCAAAGCGCACTTGATCAGTTCATTCAGCTCGGCTGAAATAGGTGGACACAGGCCGTTCGATCTTGCGTTCAGCCCGTATCCAGGCCATGAGGGGTTGGTCGTCTCCGATGTTGGCACCGTTTGGGGATTCAAGTTAGGAATACCCCTTCAGAAATTAAAGTGAGTATTGTTTATTTGTGGTCGTTTCGCAAATTAATGCTTGCAATCAGTTCTTCAACCGACGACGATTCATCCCGGGTTGGCGCACATGATTGGCCATACTGGAGTGTAAATTGGGGAACTCATCCGGAGACATTCTTTCTGGGATCTCAGTCTTCATTCAGCCTGTATGATAGACGGGTAAGTTCACCTGGATCTGTCTTGCACGCCACACCCTAATAACAACCCCGCAGTCCTCAAGCGTTGCGTCTGCCTTGGCGATAAATGACGGCACACTGACAAGCTTCGACGTTCTTCGAAACAAGGACTTCGCTCAAATATTCTTGAGCGACACAGAGCATGTGTCATTGCTAGACGAACGTATGATAGCACGGCCACTGGTATCTTGGAAGCACCGTAGAGCCTACGACAGGACACTACGCATCAAGGCACTTACGATTGAAAACAGTAAGCGAATCCATTCGGCCTATCGCCTCTGTCTCTAACTTTCATCCACAGAGCAGCTCGGTCTACTCAGCTCTAAAAAATCTAACTTCGTAGCCGTCTATGATCCTCTACTTTCCAAGCACGGCGCTCTCACTGGCGGCGACTCGTACACTATTGATTCGGGTATAGGGAATCGATGCCAGTCAATAAGTATGGTGTCGTATAATCCACCAATTCCACCAAAGTCTACCACACCCCCGCAAAGTACGCTATTCTACCTTTCCCACACGGGTGCGTTGCATCGCCAGGACCTTGCGGTTGGCCCTGTCAAACCGAGTGGGGAGCGTGAACTCTGGGCGTACGAGCTGAAGCAACGAGCTGCGAGCGTGGTCCTCGAACGCGAAACGCATGGGGACTTGGATTTGACCAAATCTAAGCAGATTAAGATGCGCAAGGGATATGAGCGTAAGTCTTTTTAGAATAAAAAATTGCCAAAAGCTGAGCATGTTGCAGGTCTTTACAGGAGTGAATCATTTCTTGGCTTTAACACTGGCGGACCCTCAGTCATAGACGTGGTTGACCTAGCGCCAACAGCATTTCAGCGGGCTAGCGAACCGATTGAAAAGCCTATGACATTGTACGTGTAATCCATGTATTGACAGGCTCTCGCACTAATAAACGCACCCATATCAGACATGATATGATTCGCTCTGTCAGTCAAGAAACCATAGCTGCCGCACCTCGTTCACTCTTCGCCTCTGCCAGCTCGTTACCACTTCCGAATGCGACTGCGCTGCTGAAGTACGTCATACAGCTTCGCTCGCAGACTCGGGAGACCACTCCATGGAGCTACGACTTGACTACGATTCAGGGTCACATATGGCCGGCACTTGCGCACATCCCAAACGCCAACGACCTAGCTGTATTCAGTACCTCTGCTGCTGAGGACGATACATCGGGCAAGGCTTCAGCCAAAGACACGAAGCATCGGGACGAAATTGCCCTAGACTTGGCCCTCGCAATGACAACCTATTCCGCAGTCCCTTTCCAGCCATCTCGACCTCGACCCCGACCCGCCCCCATTGCGAAAGATGATGATGACATGTTATCTGTCGCCGCAACGGCCTTGACGCTCGAAGACGCCGAGCCTCCGCATATTCAGCACATCCAGCCTTGTCCGACTCTGGGTCTCGTCGACGGCAGGATGGGTGCTGAACAACGCCAGAGCCTCGTCGTGCGTTTGCTTGCCTCGGAATGGGATCCGGATTCAGAGGTTGGAGACTACGAGTTCTTCGATCCTTATGGACAAGATTATGACGAGTCTATGCCGGCTTGGAGGCTCTCTGCTCAAACCAGAGTTGACAAAATGTCGCGGCGAGAGGCCAAATCCAAATTCTCTCTTGCCCCAAATGCGTTGGGTAGCAGACCTACGAATCAACCCATACAACTTCCCTTCGTTCAGATCTCCCGGACGAAATCATTAGGAGCTCCCAAGTCAAGTGTTGCACAAGCACAAGGAGTTTCCTCGCGGCTAGTCGAGAGCCAGCCCGAAGTTTTTGCGGGCCAAACGATGTCGAGCCAACCTAGAGGGGCAAATTCGTCACAGATGACAAGTTCGCAGCTTCCGAGCACACAAGTGCTTCCTGGTCCATTTGGTGGTCGTCCGGGGGGTGGTACTGTACGAAAGAAGAAATCACGTCTTCCTGGGTTTTAACAAGCTAACTTTCGTTTGGTCATGTTACCGTACCGCATAATTTATTTTGTAAATAATTTTAACATGTTGATAATTTTTGACACACCTACCGTGTTACCGCATTGGGGTGAGAAAATAACCATTTCTAGTCAGGCCGACAGGGTGAAGTTCAATCAAAATGGGTAAAATTTACTAAATAAGTGTACAACGAGACATTGCGACCCAACCCACGCAACGAACCACGAAGAGTTCGTTGCAAGCAGAGCGCGCCGCACCCAAGTCCCATCGACATATCTGTTCTCCGGCTCAGTATACGGTCTCGGATTTCCTCGATCCACGCCAGTCCCCGAAAGGCGGGCGAATCATCGTCGAGATGCTTTTAGAAAGGCCGTGGTTTGCGTTAAGAAGAAAAATAAAAGGGCCAGATCAAATTTTTATACCCTCCAGAGACTATACAGTCCCTCCAAGCCACACGCGGCGAGACCCCGAACACTGGACATCACATTCTCCGCCGTGGTCATCATCGACCGTAGCCGTCACCAAACCCCGTACTCCCGCCGCCTGAGCCCGCCTAGTGCGTAAAAGGCACCGCCGCCATGTCGGTCGCCTCCAGAAACCTGTTTGCTTTGCTCGATGGTTCGTTTGTTACTCGAATTAACAGCATTTTGCTAACCCTACCCGTTGATCACAGAAGATGAGACGAACTCCGCACCCACTACCACTGCTGTTGCCGCTAAGGCGCCTGCACCCGCTCCTGTGAAGAAGGAGCAGCCCGCTAAAGGACCATCCACTCGCGGTGGACGCTACTACCAGCGTGGTGGTGGAAACAGGACCGCCCCCCGCGAAGATACTGCCGCTCCCACCCAGGAGGCAACCACCGGCGGCGGAGATCGCTTCGCAGAGGGACGCCGTGAGTGAAACCGACCTAGGAGACCCAATCCGAACTCACAGATCAAGGATCCAGCCGAGCGTGGCCGTGGACGCGGTCGCGGTGAGGGACGTGGTCGCGGCGAAGGTCGTGGACGTGGCCGTGGAGGCCCAGGCCGCCAGGACCGTCATTCTCAGACTGGCCGCACGTTGAGTGATTGCCCTTGCATTCCATGGCATTAACTGACAATTCGTTAACAGAGACACCGAAAAGCGCATCAATTCGGGATGGGGCGCCGAGGAAGGCCGCACCGAGCTCAACGCCGAGGAGTCTGGTGCCGCTGATGCTACAGCTGCCGTTCAGGACAGCGCCGCAGAGGCTGGCGCCGACTGGGGTACCCCTGCCGCTGATTCCTGGGGCGCCCCCGCTGCTGATAACTGGGCCGCTCCTGCTGCTGGTGGCGACGATGCTCCCAAGGAGGGAGAGGAGAAGGCTGAGCGCCGCCCAAGAGAAGAAGAGGAAGAGGACAACACCATGACCCTCAGCGAGTACCTCGCCAAGAAGAAGGCATCTGAAGCCGTCCCTGGCAAGCTCGAGGGACGTGCTGCCAACGAGGGCGCCGATTCCAGCCTCTGGAAGGATGCCATCCAGCTCCAGCGTGATGAAGACGAGGACACCTACTTCGCCGGCAAGGTACGCATATAGTGTCTAGCCCTGTGACCAGATCCTTACCAACTTAAATGCATAGACCAAGTCTGCTCCCAAGGCCCGCGCAAAGAAGGAAGAAAAGGTCCACATTGATATCGACGCCAAGTTTGCCCCCATCGAGCGTGGCGGACGTGGCCGCGGCGGCGACCGTGGTCGTGGTGGTGATCGTGGCGACCGTGGCGGCCGTGGCCGGGGTGGACGCGGACGTGGTGGCGCCGAGCAGACCCGCTCGAGCCGCAGCAACACGGCTGTCGACGTCTCTGACGAGTCAGCCTTCCCCTCGCTCAGTTGAGGGTAAATATCAGAAATGCGATGTCAAAATTCTCCGAGTCTTAGGTTGTCGATATGTACCGCCCTGTTCGTTTCTGAAAGAGGCTTCTTGGTGTGATCTTTATCTCCCTTTCAGCGTTATGTTCTGTATGATGGCGAGCCATTCGATCTTCACTTTGCAATGAATCTTTTCAATATTGAATACCTGGCTGTGAGAAAACCAAATTAGTGCCGCTAAATGAGAGGGCGGAATATAAATGCATACCTTGCAGTTGAGCGTCGAGGCGGAATCTTCTCAAATGTAGTGCACACCAATCGCCCAGCCTGGGTCGATCGACCAGTAGGAACCCTCACATACCTTCAACCTTGGAGCATGCATATATGGACCCCCAGACTTCAAGATACCGGCCTAGTTGGCAAGACCAACTTGATAAGTTGTAAAAAGTTATCATTTCATGCTGTCGGTGTTATCTAGTCCCGAGTATATTCCCACTGTCCCTGCGGAGGCTTCGTCTCCAACGGTTCCCACCTACATGCACGAACCAATCAGCCTTCGTCCAATTCACAACGCCGCCCTCTCGACAACATAGCGGCAACCAGGTAGCAGAACTCACGGTTTCCACTCAAGCATCTTTCCAGCCAACGTGAGCTCATCGCTCGCACTCATCAACACCTCCTCGATCTCTCCCTCCCCAAGCGCCTGCTCGACCTGTGTCGCGTCTCCCTTGGACCGCTCGATGAGGTCTAGTCGATGCTTGAGAAGCGCCTCGGTACCTTGACGGTACACTGCATGTGCAGGCATCTGCTCCAAGATCGAGAGTGTCGACTCGTATGTTTTACGAAGTACGGGGAGAGGGTCGGGATGTACTGGGCTATATTGCAGCATAAGACAATTGCTATGTAATAACATAATATATAGAACTTACATCCCGTAGATACCCGTCGTAGTTTTAAGGACCTGCCTGAGCGGACGAGTGAATCGCAGCATCGTGGTTGGTGTCCAGCAGAGAAAGTCCAATTTCAAATTGATAGCCCAAGCTTGGATTCATTCGTCGATCACACAGTCCTCTCATCCACGACATCTATATTCTAACTCGTAAAAAGTGATCTTGGGGCTGGTCTACTACATGGCTGCACTAGCTCTACCCCTTACTCGCACGGTCGCTCGATCATGGTGGACGTCTCGCTTTAGCTTTGGTCTGGGCGCGCTCTCCTCTGCACCTGCTGTCGGTGGTCTTGCGCTTGCACTACCGAGTTTACGAACGCTAGTAGAGCTCTTCCCGCCTATTGTGCTCGCCGTGCCCAAGAAGAAGACATCTCATTCTAGGAAGGCGATGCGGAGCGCGAACAAGGGGTTGAAGGATAAAACCAGTACGTTTAAATTTATCTATATTGATATGAGAGAAGTGAACTAAGGATCGTTGGGGTGATAGACATAGTGAATTGCCCCGGATGTGGTTCTGCAAAAAGGGCGCATCACATTTGCCCAGAGTGCTACTCCCAAGTGAATAGGGCGTGGAAGGCACAGAACAGGCAGCCGCCCGTGGAGGTCTCATTATAGACCTACTCTTCCTCAGGTAAGTACCCCAAAAGGCTGGCTATATTATAGCGGTACCTAACGTTTTGATGCTTGTAGTTTGCCTTATGTTGTAGCATTATTTCCGAGCCTTCACGCAAAAATCATATGCAGAGCACTTGATATATTCGTTTCGTTCGTCAGAGTGAATCGTGATCTACGGGCGCGTGTAGCTACATATCAGACAGCAACGCATGACATATCCAGTCGTATATAAATAATCCATAGTTTGGACCGAGGCTTTGTCGTAAACGCTGATTGCGAAAAGATTGAGAGAGGAGAGAGATAAGAAGTACATCGAAAGACGGGGTTAGACGGTAATACATATGCGCCGTAAGTCACCGGGCCAAGAAAAGAGAGACAGAGAGGTATAGCATCTATAGTCGTTAAAATTTGGATTTAGGTAGTCGTCGAGCGCGGGACGAAGAAGTGGAACATCCATCGTGCGGGAGCGGTGACGACCTTGGTTGTCGTGCGAATTACCGCCGGAACCGTCCAAGAGCGAGAGACGATTGGGACCTCCTCGTTGACACCACGGATTGCGTTGTAGCGCATCTCGGTGCGGGGGCCGCGGCTCATCGGCCACCAGCCGCGGCGTCGGTTGGTCGGGTTCGCAACATCTCGTCGGCGACGGGGGAGCACGAAGGACAAAGTCACAGCCAATTGGATCGCAGGACTAACAGCCCAGTCTGAAGAAGAAAATTTATTAGTCTCAAGTCTGCGCGAAAATACCAAGCTAACTCACCTGGCAAATATCGTATGCGGCCCTTTCCAACCTCAGGCTCATCAGGTTGCTTCCTCTTCACACCAATAATGCTTCCTGCAGGGCTAGGCAGACGCGACCGGATGGACGAGCCACCAACACCGCTCGCGCGACGTGGCGACCGCGCACGCGCAATCTCGCGCTGAGACTTGGGATCCCATGGTGTAGAAGACGGGCTGTTGGGGCTCATGGGGCTCAACACAGACTGAGGCGGAGCGGCAGCAACTTCAGTCTCGACGCGTGCTGGGGTTGCAGCACCCGAAGCAGGGGCGGTAGAAGACTCAGTAGCCTCGACCGTGTCCTTTGGCTGCGCCTCCTCGGGAACGGCAGACTCGACCGCGGCAGCTGGCCCCACTTCATTCAGCACGGGCTCGAGGGATACGGTGGTTGGCTCGGCCGTAGGTTCAACTGGCACCACAACAACTGGCTCAGCCGCCGCCTCAACGACTGGCTCTGGCACGGCCTCCACAGTCGGCTCGGGCTCGGGCTTAGCAACAAGCTCTGGCTCGGAAATGGCATCCTCGGGCTTGATATCGACAGGTGACTCGGGAGCAGGACTGCTCGAGGTGGCCAGTGGCGAGGAAACAGCAGCAAAGGAAGTAGGTGCCGCGTCGCCATTCAAAAACGCGTGAGAGTTGAGAGGCATGACGGGAGACTCGACGATAGCAGAAAGCGGACGCTGGTCAACGGCGATGCTGGAGACATTGGCAGGGATGGTGAGAGACGGGCGAGGCTCGGGAACCGTGGCCGGCACGGGAGCCGCTTCAACGGTGGAGGGAGCGAGTGTCGACGACGCAGCGAGAGACGAGCTGTCAGCCTTATCGGACTTGTCCTTCTTGCTCTTGCTGCCAGCGCGGAAAACTTTCGACCAGTTGGTCTTCTTGTCAGACTCGCTCGCGCTGTCACTCAGAGTCTTTGCGTGACCACTCTCGCTGGAACGACGGCCAAGGCTAAAGCGACGCTTGATGTTGTCTTCCGATTTCTTGGGTGTGGGAACAGGAGGAACGACCTTGCCGCTATTCCAACCACGCTCGCGCTGCTCCTTGACAGACTCGCTATCGCTTTCGACTCCGCTATCAGCACCACGCGACGGGGAGCGAACAAACGTAGGGCCACTGCCGCTAGCCTTGCGGCTCAGGCCGTTACGGGCCCATCCGAAAGTGCCACGACGCTCAGGCTTGGGCTTATCTTTGCTGGGAGTGCCAGGAGACTTGGAGAGAGACGCGGAGCTAGAGAAAAAAGATTGAAAAAATGAGATGATGTCACAAGCAACGAGGTTATGAGATAAAACACTCACCTAGCGTTACGAGACATGCTAGGCAACGTTTGCTTCGGCGGAGTGCTGGGCTCAGCTGGCTTGGGGGCCTCTGTCTCGACAAATGGAGGTGCAATCACAGGCGCAGGCGCGGAGGTCTCAACCGGTGCGGGGGCCTCAACCGGTGCAGGTGCAGGCGTCTCAACAGGTGCAGGCGCGGGAGCTTCAGTGGGGGCCTCGACAGGTACCTCAGTAGGCAATTCAGCCGGTTCTTCAGTAACAGGTGCTTCGGCAGGTTCTTCCACCAAGGGTGCATCACCCTGAGAAATGGGCTCGGCTACTAGAGGTTCTTCGGTCTGGGGTGCGGGAGGCTCAGGGCTCGCCAGACGACGCATGGACGAAGCAGAGGACGAGCGGCTCAGGGTTTGCCCCATTTCACCGATAGCGGGGACAGTCTCGACCTGAGGAGGGCTCGCAGGGCCAAGCAAGGAAACACGGCGGAGGCTGCCGGTAAGACTGTGTCGGCTGATATTGGAGATCTGGCGACGAAGACGGCTGCGCGAAGGCGAGCGCGAGACGACCGAGGCACCATCGTGCGGCGAGTCGGTGGGGTCTGCGTCCGCCTTGGCAATGGGAATGGGCTCGACGATTTGGCTCATGGCAGGCGGGGTGAGCGGGCCACGCGACGAGGTGGAGACGGTCGATCCAGAGCGGGCGCGGACGTGGCTAGTCGTGTTCTCGACGGGTTTCGCCTCGTCCTTTGGCGCTTCTGCTGCGGGTTCCTGAGCCACCTCGGCGTCGGCAGGCTTGGGTGCATCGGCGATCGAGGCGGGCTCCTCGACCTTGGCAGTCGACGAGGCGGCATCGTGAACGGCGTCCGAGCTTGGGTTGGACGAGCCGAGTCCCGACTTGCGGGACTGGAAGCCGAAGATGCTTGATCGTTTGGTCGTGGACGAGGGCACCGAGTCGCGGGTGGCCGAACGCGTCGGGGTCTGGCGACCGTTGGTACCGGTGGTAGTCGTGGGCGACGCAGGGCGCGGCGACGACATCGTAAAGGCGCGAGTAGGGGAGCGGAAAGACTTGAGGCGCGCAAAGCCGCTCTCGGGGCGTGGAGGGGTGGAGGGAGCAGACATGGTAGGTGATGTACAGATGAGCAGTTGGGGGATTGCAGCCCCCGCCGTGGCTTTATGAGGACCAGGACACGCCCCGAATGTGATGATTGCAAGTGTCCGCGAGGCAGGAGCAAATACACGTGTTTGTCCCCACATTTGACATATCACACACAAATACACCCTGCATTGTCCCCGACGCTCCCGCCTTCTGGGCTCAAAAAGGAATCCATTACCCACTGTCAATACACTCCTTTGCCCGCCCGCCGCTGTCCCGACCTTTGTTTACGCTAACAGAAACACTTTTGTCTCTACTCTCCCACCGCATACAGCTTGGGCTTGGATGAGATCGTGGGGATCTCATACGCCGCTCCATCACCCGCAGTGCGCTGCTGTGCTGCAACGTGGACGGTAATACGGAACGCTTGCTAGCCCTCATGTCTGCCTCGAGGCGCCTGCGAACTGGTCAATATTGCCCACGTGATCCTTCATCGATGTCTATATGCACCATTTCGAGTCACAGTGCGCGCAGTACTCGTGGGAGATCGAATGATTGTCTTTGCGTTGGACACGAAACATGAGCCCCTCCACTTGCCGGGTCCGCCACAGCCCGACCGGTGCAGCAGCGTGGTTTGCACGCATGATTCGTGCTTTCGAAGTGGCCCGACGCTCAATTCCTCAAACCAGAAACGAACAAGACTCAAACTCGATCGTACAATGAAGATGATCGTCGTGCATCGCTAAGTCCCAGTTTAAAGTAAATCAATGATGTAAATCACTGGTCAAGTCCGCATTGCAGCTTCAAGGCGAGCGCGCTGCAATCAGTCACGTGACTAGAAAGCATCGGAACGGATACAGTTTCGTCCACTGATTTGGTCGTCGCACCTCAAGCCCCCGGCATCATCAAGGTCAGTAATGTCGCTATGAACCTATGCTTCAGCATCGTCCGAGGCATCTTAGGAGACATAATTGTTCTCCTGCTCGAAAATCCGGACTGTTGGAACAAACATTTGGCTGGATTACGGATACATAACTCGGATGGATTCAGTGCGTTTACTAACTCTTTCTCCCCACTCTACCAGACTCGAAAATGGGTTTCGCCCACAACAACGTCCTCCACGCCAACCACTTCCGAAAGGACTGGCAGCGCCGCGTGCGCACCTGGTTCGACCAGCCCGGGCGCAAGCTCCGCCGTCGCCAGGCCCGCACTGCCAAGGCCACCAAACTCGGTGTCCGCCCCCTTCAGCTCCTCCGCCCCGCCGTCCGTGCGCAGACCGTCCGTTATAACCGAAAGATCCGTGAGGGTCGGGGATTCAGCCTTGGCGAGCTCAAGGCGGCGGGTGTTGGGCGCAAGGAGGCGCGCACGCTCGGAATTACCGTTGACCACAGGCGGAGGAACTTGAGCGAGGAGGGAAAGACGCTGAATGTTGAGCGTTTGAAGGCGTACAGGGAACGCCTGATTGTATTCCCGCGCAAGGCTGGGAAGCCCAAGAAGGGCGATTCGACTGTGAGTCTATGCGCGGCTTGAGATCTGGGTGACCCGCTGATAATCGTCGAAATCTAGGGGGATGATCTCAAGGCTGAGACCTCCCGTGCGGCGGTCCCTCTTCCTTCTATCGCTGTCCACGAGGCTCCTCGCAAGATTACCACCGAGGAGCGTGACTTCCAGGCTTTCCGCACTCTCCGCAACGCTCGTGCTGACCAGCGCTACGCTGGTGCGCGCAAGACGCGCGAGAAAAAGGTACAATCTTACTTTCACTTCATCACACAATCGATTGCTGATTGCTCGGGAGCAGAAGGAGGAGGAGGAGGCTGCGAAGAAGAAGTAAACTCCTGCGCACAGATTGTACCTACCTCCCTCAATCCATGCCCCATCTCTGCTGTCTCTCCGGGCGAGCCCACCACTGTACCGCCGATTACGCTTGTGTTGTTATGCCATGCATGTGCGATTTTTTCTTTGACATCAATTTTACAAAAGTGCAAAACTCGAAATTATGCGATAGTAAGGGTATAGATATATGCGGGCCTCGAGGTGAGCTCACGCGACACGTCGCTTTCCTGTGCTTCGTGGTTTCTTCGCAGGCCGGACCTCGCTCTCTTGGTCGGATGTTATCATAGGGGTCAACCCCACCATGTCATCATCCTCGTCTGCGTGTGTCGCCACAGAAGTGGCTGGCTGAGTTTGGATAACGTCGGATCCGAGCTGATGAACGACATGAGTGGGGTGTGGGATGATGCTCCAAGGTATGGCTCACCCTGTCCAAGAAACCTCGAGCAAAGCTGTTATCCGGGTCCAGTGCAAGAGCTCTTCGGAAGTGGCGTTTCGACGCTGCGATGCGAGCTGCGTTCCACTCTTGGATATCAATTGGTTTGCCGTCTGTTCGGCGTAAGCAATTGTTCACGCGAGCGAGACGTAGTGCAGCAGACTTACCGTCCTTCATTATTATCTCCTTGCTGTCTGACTTTGGTGCCGGTGTAGGTTGTGCCGTATATAACCACAGCATCGCGGCGTAGAGGTGTAGAACCGGATTCTGGTCAAACGGCATGGTCACGATATATCTGCTCGTTGAAATAGTCAGTCGGCCTGGTCAGCTCTGGGGCCAAGCGTGCCTCGCTCACAAGTCAAGCTCATCCAACGCCTCTTGGTACTCACCCATGTCAACTAAAGCCAACACCGTCTCTTTCAACAGGGTCTCTTGCTTCATCCAACAAATGAGCATATTACACTTGCAATAAGACTGTTTGAGTACTTACCGCGTCTGGAATCTGGAGCCTCACTCGCTTCAGGTAGCTAATGTGCTCCCTCGTTGGGATCGCTTTGCCCTTCCCTTTCCCACTTATCTCTCTCTGAGGAATGAGAGCAAGGCCTACTTGCCAGATCGTACGCATGTCGATTTCCGGACAACGAACGAGAGCAGACCAGGCGCGCCTTGCTCGCTCCAAATCTCCCCGCTGAAGGCATACCTGCAGCACATCATATGTGAAACGAATGTGCTGTTTGCGTGAGCTGGTTGAAGGCCCGAGTTCTCTATGAGGTCGTGGTTCAAGATGAAATATAGGTTTAAAAGACATCGCGCGGTGCAGGTCAAGAAATGCAGGCCTAGGTGGTAGGAGATCTCCAAAATTGAATTATGTTTGTGCCGGCGGTAAGTTGATCCAACCAAATCACGTGACCCGGCGTTGCGTTCTTTCAAGCGGACCACTGTTCTCGTTCTGCCACACAACCGAGCCGTAATCTCCGTGTTGCTGACAACTATTTTCTATTCTTGGTGGCTTTGGGCGGAGGAAGACTAAAACTAGAGTTTCTCGCTTGATTTTTCCTTGTTCTCGTTGGCGCCTCGGCTGTGCGGTCGTCTCACGCTGGAAGATGACTGCGATCTGTTCTATCTGCCAGGAGAAGCTGTCGAGCGGGCACGCCTTTGTCCTGTCGTTATGTGGTATGTTTGTCGCGTATTGTAGATTTATTAGAGAGGTATGCTGATGCGAAAGCAGGTCACGTCTGTTGCGATGGGTGCTTAATACAATGGGCGGCCCGAAACAACCCCCCTAACCGCGTCGACTGTCCTATGTGCCGGAAGAAACACTCCTATCCGAAGAACACGATCAAACTTTTCTTTGAAGAGGAGAAATCCGAGCCGGAGCTGTTTCGTTCAGAGATTCGAGCTGTGATTAGGCTTGTGCAACAATGTGCGGATGAGCCTTCTGGAGCGACGCTGGCGAACGTTGTGGAGGAGCTCAAGGCGTTGTCTAAGACAGCGAAGAAGCTGAAGGAGCATCAAGTTTCAGCTGTGAGTGCTTCTAGGGGTTTGGTGCGTCGGGTGAAACTAAACGTGGCGATGTGATTGCCAGGCGAGCGTGAACGGTCTCGATGCGATGGTCAGCCATCTATCGAAGAAACTCGCTCCGATGCAGTCGACCGAGAACCTACACGCTGAACTCCTCAATGCCCAGGCTGCTATCGAACAGTTTGCTGCAGAGAACACTCAGCTCAGGCGCCAATATGCTGATTCTAGAGCACGCCTCGACGTGTATGCGAACAAAGTGAACGCGTTATCACAAGACAACTCGAGGATTACACAAGATTACTCGACGCTTTCTAGGCAGCAGGTTCACATGGAGGAGCAGATAGCTCGGCAACGACAAAAGGCGGCGACGCTGCAGAAGCAACTGAGCGAATGTGAGGAGAGCAGGGACAACGCTCGTGAGCGAATTCTGCACATGAAGAAGAAGGTATGCGCTTGAGCTTCTGAACCAATGCATTAGCTGATACTAGGGGGATGGAGTGTCAAAACTTGTCCGCGACAAACGAGATGCTCAAGTTACAGGTCAACCGGGCCCTTTCTGAGAGGAAGCCGTCCGTCTCGTCCGAACGCCCAACCGCGTCTCGCTCCATGCCCCGTCCTGCCCCGCGACACTCCGTCATTTCTATCGGGTCGTCCCCCGGAAGCGATCTGGTCACATTCCTCACCAGCGGCGACGACGACCAAGGCGGCCAGGGATCTGAGAGCTCGTCTGTAGAGTTCATCTCTGACTCGGACGATGAAAACCAGGATCCAATGCCCAAGTATCGTGCGATCAAGCCTGTCAAGCCTCCCGCTGGCTTATTTGGACCCGCCCCCCAGGCGTCATCAAGCAAACCGATGCTGGCCAAACCTCCCCAGAAGCGCAAGCTGGCCCTTCCAGGAAGGGCGCCTCCTGCGGGGTTGGAGCTAAGGAATGGGAAGCTTACTGGGGTAGTTGTGACTGGCCCGAAGCGCACAAGGAAAGCCTGAAGGTAGTCTTGCAGTCTTGCCCGTTTACTTTTCGTCTCTGTCTGGTTATTTATTGCACTGTGGTGGATACTGCTCTGTATAGTTCTGGATTCGTAATTTTTTGATGATTCATAGTTGAGTGTATCCATTTGTACGCCATTCGCGAATGTAATTGAACCAATAATAAACCAAATAATTAGACCTCCGTTCTACAAGTACATAATTTTTGTCAATTAGTTACTGTTCTCACGAATCTGTCTCGAATGACGAGGAGTCCGAGGAGGTATGGATCGAAATAGGCGCCGTGTCCCAGATCTAAATTACTCTTCCCGCCCACAAACTCCAAGCTGTCTATACGGCGTGTCCACTGGGTTCTTGCTGGAATTGTTGCGTTACTGGCTGCATTGATGCTTAAAGCCCGCTTGCCAATCCAAAACGCCGCCGCATTGCGACGATTATCATCGATTTCGGGCTCAGCCACTCGTCTACTCACTTCACAGCACCAATCCCCAGCTCTTCGTGCTACGAGCCACGCGGCCCCTGCCTCTTCACCTCTTCGCGGCTATTTCCGACCTTTAGCAACAGCTGTGCAGTCTGTTTTGAACGGAAACACCAACCAGCTGCCTGCTTCGATGACTGTATCTACTGAAGCGTTCGACACGGCCAACTTTGAACTATTACAGCGCGTAAAGCTCGATTATGCCGACATCGAGGTGAGTGTTACGAACGTAGCTGTTAGCGGTAAGCTTATAAGTCTTGCCCACTAGGTCACAAAATGGAGGAGTAAGGAAACTGGATTGACGGTTGTCCACATTGACTACGATGGTAAGTCTTCCTGCGTCTCATCATCGGCCCTTGCTGACATCACGCGTTATAGCGCCAATCGTCAAGGGATATTTTGTCGTAGCCACCGAAATCTTCAACGACTCTGGATGCCCTCACACGCTGGAGCATCTTGTCTTCCTAGGATCTGAGCAATATCCATACAAGGGTGTTTTGGACAACCTCGCCAATCGAGCATTCTCGCAAGGAACGAATGCGTGGACAGACACCGACCACACCGCGTATACTATTTCAACTGCTGGCGGACAGGGGTTCCTTCAGCTCTTGCCGGTCTATGTGGACCATATTTTGTACCCGAGGATTACGGACGCAGATTTTGTTACCGAGGTAGGTCAGCTTTACTTTGGAAAATAGGCTCCGTCTTTGACGCCGTTACCTCTAGGTCCACCACATTAACTCCAAGGCAGAAAATGCAGGAGTCGTATACAGCGAAATGCAAGGTCGCCAGAACACGGCTGGGGACTTGATGCAACACAAGTAAGTAGTATTCAAGAGTGTTTGTAACATATCTCATGCTATGGCTCAGAATGCAGACTCTTTTCAACCCCGAGGGGAGCGCGTACCGCAGCGAAACCGGTGGGCTCATGGAGGCCTTGAGGGTCCTCAAAGTGGAGCAAAGTAAGCATGCACGGAATCTTTCCGAACACAAGCACTTACCAGATGTCACTAGTCCGGGATTATCACAAGTCCTATTACGTTCCGCACAATCTGTGCCTTATTGTTTCCGGGAAGCTAAAGACGCAAGAGTTGCTTCACGTTCTTCAGACCAAGGTGGAGCCTCGAATTTTGGCACATGGTCAGGCGCATGGGCCAAAACCTGCAGGCTGGAAGCGTCCGTTCTTGGAGACGCCCAGTGCAAAGCAGCCTAACTTGAAGGGTGTGACCAAGGCCACAGTTGACTTTCCCGAACAGGATGAGAGCGCGGGAGAGGTTGGAGTTTCATTCCAAGGACCCCCGCTGAATGAACAGACCGAATTGAAGGTAAGACTCATGCAACCTGGCTAGTTTCACACTACTCAACTCGATGCCCAGGCGATGGAAATCCTTGGACTTTACCTCACCGACTCGCCTGTTTCGCCACTTACTAAAGAGTTTGTCGAAACGGCAAACCCGCTATGGTATGGCCCATCCGCTTTGAAACACAACATGCATGCTTATATCTTGCCCCTTACAGCACATACATTTACTGTGATAGCGAGGAGCGAGCTAGCTTTACATCTGCCAACATCTACTTTGGCTCCGTTCCGACGGACCAGTTAGATGAACTACACGGCAAAGTGATCACGAGTATCAAGAAGATTGTTGCTGATGGCATCGACATGGACCGGATACGTCTGGTAATCAAGCGGGACAAGTTGAAGGTTTGTGCAATTTGATTGCTTGACTTAAATTTGGTGAGCTAAGCCGAAGCTTTAGCTAAAGAGCATGCTGGAGTCTAGCGGAGGTGACATTTTCTCGAATGCCCTCATTACAGGTGAGCAGTATGCTGAGTTGTAGGGGGTTGTATACTGACCACTGGTTCACAGACTTCCTCTACGCGAAACCCGATGGCAGCGAGATTGCAGAAACTGTCGCTGAGATGCAACGATATGAGCAACTCGAGAAATGGACTTCGCAGCAATGGGCTGATCTTTTGACTAAGTACGAACAGACTATATGCATACGCTAAACTATTTACTCACTGGGTGTTATCAGATACTGGATCAACGGTCCTTCCGTAGTTGTTGGTGCCAGGCCATCTGCTAAATTGCAAGACCGTCTAGAGACCGAAGAAAAGGCCAGGATTGAGGCTCAGAAGGAACAACTCGGTCCTGATGGTCTTGCGAAACTCGAAAAAGAACTCGAGGAAGCCAAAGCAGAGCACGACCGTCCTATTCCAGAGGAGATGCTAACTAGCTTCCCTGTACCTGACGTATCTAGCATCTCTTGGATCCCGGTTCAAAGCGCAAGGAACGATCCGTTCGACAAGAAGGCGGTGTCTGGCATTACAACTACTGCTGCGCCAAGCTTGCAAAAGCACCTCGAGTCCGACCCAGCTCTATTGCCATACTTTGTTCAGTTCGACCAGGTTCAGGTGCGTGTTCATGATCTGACAACTTTCCTAGCTACTAATAGTATTGGCGTATCTTAGTCGGACTTTGTTACGGTTAGCGCATGGATATCAACTACGAAGCTACCAGCTCGCCTGCGCCCGTACGCCCATATTCACATCGCAGCTAGCGTACATTACTGATTTCTTGTTTAGGTACATTGGCCTATACCTGGGCTCCTTCTTCGCGCTCCCAGTCACTCGCCCCGATGGTACCAAGATTTCCCACGAAGACTTAGTCAAGAAACTTGACGAAGTGACTGTTGGCTACGAAGCTGATTGTGGCATTACTGGCTACTTTGCTGACACTGTCCGGGTCGCTATCAAGGCTGAGGTATCAGAATACGAGACAGTCATTGGCCTGCTTCGAGATCTCATGTACTCGCCTGAGTACGCAAAGGATCGGTAAGTTTGTTTTCTTTTAGTACTTACTCGCTTAGCTAATCCTTCATTAGCCTTGAAGTCAACATTGCCAAGATTCTGCAATCATTGCCTGAACAGAAACGCGATGGACACACTATCATGCAGTCTATCTCAAACTCTTTAACCTTCGTTACCTCCAAATCGGTCTCAAATTCTGGTAGCATTACTACGCAAATGGAGTTCATTCCCGAACTGGCCAAGAAGTTACAGGAGAATCCGGAGGAGGTCATCAAAGACATGCAAGAGTTCCGTGAATATGGTGAGTTGCCCTTGTCTCATAAGAAGATTGCAACATTCATACAACTCGCTGCAGTTACCAATAAGCGAGGCGTGCGATTCTCGGTCACAGGAAACGTTCTTGCACTGAAACGCCCTCGTTCCGCGTGGAAAGACAATTTCAAGAACATCGAGGTACAACCCCAACAACACACGTTTTGCCTTGAAACTAAACAAATGTTTTGGTAGGCTAGCGAACTTGAACACTTGTCATGGTCCAAAGACGTACTTTCGTCGTTGGGAAAGAAGCCGAGCAAGAAGGTACGTGGAATTCTGAAACACCGGATGTTATGGTACGGCGGCTTACTCAAGTGCTGCGAATAGGCTGTCGTCGTGTCCCTGCCTACTATCGAGAGCTCCTACGCGATGCATACAACGAAGGGTATTGTAGGCTTTGATCACCCCGAGTACCCAGCTCTTCGTTTGGCGTGCGAGGTCTTGGATGGTACAGAGAGCTTTTTGTGGAAGCTTATTCGAGGGAGTGGCTTGGCCTATGGTGCAAACATGTCTCTGGACGTTGAAGCTGGCCTTTTAAGCTTCATTCTCTACCGCGTTTGTTGTTTCCATGTTTAAGCTTATTACCTAAAGCTAACCGACAGCCATCTGACAGGCTCCAGACAGCTACAAAGGGTTTGAGGCCGGGGCCCGGGCGGTAAAGGGGCTTGTCGATGGCTCGGTAAGTGAACTTGTCCTACCCCATACGAAATACTCCTGACAAAAGCTATGTTACCATAGATCGAACTCAACGAGACCGCACTTGATGCTGCTAAAAGCAGTCTTGTTTTCTCTTTAACACGAAGGGTGGCGTCACCTGGAAAGGCGGTACGTCTATTTCAGATGGCAGAAATACGCCGTATGATACTGATAGGCGCGCTTGCAGGGCCTTGACTCTTTCGTCAATCAAGTTCTGAAGAATGTGCCGCAAGACCACGGGCGACAACTTTTAACCTCTATTCAAGCAGTGAACCTTGACAGCGTTCGAGCGGCGCTCAAAACATACATTCTGCCACTATTCGACCCAGCAACCTCTATTGCCGTCGTTGCAAGCTCCACCTCCAAGGCAAATGACATAGCAGAGGGCCTTAAAAGTTTTGGTTTTGATGTAGAATCGCGTACGCTCGACTTTTCTGGAGATGAGAGCATGGATGATTCTGGCAGCGAGAGCGGAGGTTCATCGAGTTCTAGCATGTAGAGTAGACCCTGATATGGTAATGGACCCTTAATAGAACCCACATCTCACCCACCCAAACATAAATACCGCGTATCCCCGGGCTTTCTCGCGCAGCCTTGTTTCATTCACCTTCAACACCCAACCACCACCCAGCCACCATGCCTGCCTACGTCCAACGCCCCGCTCCTGCATTCACAGCAACTGCTGTTGAGAATGGCCAGTTCAAGCAGCTATCCTTGTCGGACTATTTGGGGAAATGGTAAGCACAGAAGCCGCAAATGAAGTTGGCTCGTAAAGTAACTTTGGGTGTTTAAGGGTGGTTGTGTTCTTCTGGCCCATGGATTTCACGTATGTACAACTTCTTGAACCTTTGGTATTCGTACTCGAGCTGACACTATTCCCAGCTTCGTCTGTCCCACAGAGATCCTCGCGTTCAACCGGGCTCTGCCTAAGTTTCATGATCTAGGCACTCAGCTCATCGGTATACAGCATTTTCTCCCAGTCAACGCCGCCTTTCGCTCATTCTTACTGCTTAGGCGTGTCTACCGACTCTGAGTACGCTCACTTGGCGTGGTCGAACACGCCAGCAAAGGCGGGTGGTATCGGCCCTGACATGAAGATCACTCTTGTTTCCGACAAAAGCCACAAGATTTCGCGTGACTATGGTGTGTTGATCGAAGATGAGGGCATAGCTCTCCGCGGACTATTTATCATCGACCCCAAGGGGATTCTGCGGTGTGTGCTTACAAGACGTCCTATCTCCTCGGCTTTGGACTGAGTCATTGTGAAAAGGCAAATCACCATCAACGATCTCCCGGTGGGGCGTTCGGTGGATGAGACCATTCGACTGCTTGAGGCTTTCCAATTTACGGTATGTGCTTGACAGTGGTGCGATTCTCTGAAACTTTCGGTTGCTGACGCCACTTTGCATTGTCATTGAAATTGCGCGGGTGAAAATAGGATGGCAAGTTTGAATAACATGTTGAAGCCAACTTAACTAACTCATTTCTTCACAGAACACGGCGAAGTTTGCCCGGCAAACTGGAACAAGGGGGACCACACTATCAAGCCTGACCCCACCAACTCGCTTGAGTACTTTTCAGTGGCCAACGCTCAAGATGCCCCAATGACCAATGGCTCGGCCAAAAAGCGCGCAGCAGAGTTTGACGATGCGTCGTCCAAAAAGGCCAAAGCCAACTAAAGAGCATCAGTTGTAGTTGTGGATAGACGGGCGCAGTAGACGTAGTACTTTTATACCCTGCTAATAGGATTCAGCATTCCCTACTCAATGCTCAGGCAACACAATAATAAGGAGCCGCCTGAACTATAATCGTGTTACAAATAAAAACAAGAGCAGAAAGTGCGTATATATAATCACGGGGCTTGGTTTGTGGCGCCAGTGTTTATTGGCTGGACAGGGACATCTTCGGCACCCCCCGGTTTAAGCTCAACATTCTCCAGGAAGTCGTTTGCAACTAAGAAACGTATTGCTTGAGATAGGTTAGATACTGTGGCCTGGATGTCTGGGTTTAGGAGCTACCCAACCAGAATGGTAAGTTGGAGCGACCGTTGAAATCTGCTTAGACGTACGTTGCGAAGTAGACTTGGCCTCTGGTTAAATGGGTTGTACACAGGCTTAGGAGGTTGTGCTGCGCGCTTCTTGACCAACCGTTTTGAGGACTGCATGTCTGTCTTCTGATTACCAGGCTTTTTAGGATCTGCAAGCGGTTGATGTGTAGATGGAATATACTGCATACCTGATCCATCGCCCTCATCGACTCCGCCGGCTCGGCAGCCACCGAATCGATTTCCATAGATGTGGGCACGGTCTCAATAACTGCGGCCTTCGACGGCACCGCATCTCGCACTGGGTCCATATCTGACCTAGACTCAGCATCAGACTCCAAGTCGGAATCAGGAATTGAGTCGGAATCGGAGCTCAATCCCGCGGAGGTTCCTGTGCTTGAATCCAAAGCGACGCCTTTGCTCTCTGGATCGCTGGGGGTCGGAGCCGAAGGAGCTGCTCTCCCATGGCCTCGGCCCCTACCTCTGTTTCTCTCTGTGCCAACCCCATTGCCTCGATCAGTCCCCCTGCCTCTTCCGCGTGCACGACCGGCCCAACCAAGATCGGGCCCGGTGCTTTGACGAACAGCAGCGCCTTCTCTAGTACCTGGAGGTTGCTGTTGACTAAATTCTCGACCACGTCCTCGGCCGCGGCCGCGCCCCCGCTGAGCGTGTGTCCCTCTGCCTCGATCGCCGTCATTAGTCGGATGTCGTAAGCGTTGCGGCTCCGCGAGGATTTGGCCACGTTCCAATGCTTCCTGTCGACTTTGGGCCTAGTAAATATACCCGTGTAAGACAAAGACGCAAGCAACTTTGTGAAATTAAATGTGACCTTTTCCATAACTCGCTTAGCCGATGGCCACCGCTTCTTCCTATCCTCTACCCAAGCTGCAATCGCCTCTGGAGTATCCAATTTCGCATCCGTGCCCAGTATTGCTGACCTACAATCGCTCGCTCAGATCTCTAAGTTGAGACAACGCAATACTTACCCATTCGCCAAGAATTGTGCCTCCTCGTCAACGCAGACCTCCTCCCCCCCTTCTTCCTTGTCCTTGCCCCTCTTGCGTTTCCCCCGTACTTGGCCCTCCTGCCATCCCGGTGGAAAAATTAAATGTCTATCCATTTTGTGCACCTCTACCTCTTTATGAGATCCAGCGAACATACATCCTTCGTGACCACACCGAACAGGACCAACGCGATTACGCATGTGCATTGGGACGAGAGAAGCCATGGGTTGATTGCGCGCAAAACCAGGTGAAGGGACAGTGATCTGCATAGGCTGGGGTACGCTAGGCTGGGCATAATATCCTTGTGCGTAATACGCGCTGGCATAGTGAGGCTGCATGTTGCTCCCCGAGCTAGCGGAGTGAGTCTGGGAATTATATTGCCCAGCGTAGTTCCCAGACGAGCCAGACGAGCCAGAGCTACCATTCCAAGCCATAATTCAGAGTACGATCGTCGTGCGTGAGCCTGGAGATCTGCAGCGTGCGCAACAGAATGCCGCCGGGTCCAAGATTTTCTGATTTCTTTGAGGTGCGCTAAGCGCTCTTAACATGACCACACACGCCCACACAACTTTGCCTTGGCCTAAAAAGCAACTCCCCCTCAAGGCGAAACTGCGTGGGGATAGGTGGTACTGATATCCGCGAACAGATTATCGTGGCGTGTTTTCGATCGCGGCCTAGCCGGCGAACAATGACAGAAATATTATGGCTCGTGTCGGCTATAGCCGCTCAATATATTCTTTAAAGGACGCGTTTGCGCCATGTTCTGCGCCACTCTCTGAGCCCCCGTCCAATACGCACTGGCGCCATGGAGGGTTGCAATGATATTCCTATCTATTACGTCGACGACTTCGAGGACGACGGGTCCGACTCGGACAGCATTGACTCCACGACCTCTGGCTTTACTGATCACACCATGAGCACTCTATCGTCGAATACGGCCGCTGGTACGTCACCGGACCTTCTCTAAGCCTCATCTATGCTCATTAAATTTCTGCTAGATTACTTCAAAGAAATTAATGGGCGCATATTCCCTATCGACGATAACGTTCCCCGCTTGGTTCCAGCAGACCAGATTGAAGTTCATCGCCTGGATATTCAACACACAGCATTGAGGCTACTACTAAACGGAAACTACTATGGTCCTGTCAAGGACGTGCTAGCTGATTCTGCTGGGAGACGCAAGCGAGTACTAGATTTGCTTACAGCAGAGGGAAATTGGTGAGACAATATACTCCATAGCGTTTGTATATGAGAGTGATGTACTGACATGCCTGTTCAATGAATGCGTTCACTCAACCGTGTATCTACTGTTCGCCTCGCCTATACATCCCCTGCACGCATGTGTACACTGTCTGCTGTTTGCTGTTTGCCCTCTGCTGGAATAGGGTCCGCGAAATGGCCGTCGAATTCCCCCATGTTGATTTTACGAGCGTCGATACTATTCCTCTAGTCCCACACGTTCGACAAGCAAATATTTTGAACTTCGAGGTGTATGACCTCTACAACGGGATCGCAGAGCCAGACGAATCGTTTGACGTTGTTCACTTAAGGCATCCAATAAGCAGAGTAAGCAGGCGAAGCTGTATGATAGAGCTCGTGCTTAAACATATCTAGATTCGAGATCTTCAAGCGCTCATTGGCGAAATCCATCGGGTCCTTCGACCGGGCGGATTGTTCCTTCACTCCGAGTTCCAGAACCATCCGTTCGACGCGTCAACCCATGACCATAGTGCCGCATACACCCTGCCCAATCTAACCCGCGCTATGCAGATCGTCGAATCCGCATGTATCCAACAGGGTGCGCATGTACACGCCTGGAAGGAGGTGCCATTCATGCTGGAACCCAACCACGAGCTATGGCGCGAGAACATAAAAGAGCACCAAAGGGGATTTAGGTCCATTCGTAAAGATGCCTTGATACTGCCCACAGGCCCATGGCACCCTACACCTCGGCTCCACAACGTAGGTGTGCTGATACAATGGGCATCGACACAGATGTGGTCAAACCTTCGTCCGATGTTTATTGGCCACGGCATGAGCGAGTCTGAGACAGACGAACTCGAGCGTGGCATACGCGAGGAACTTGCAGAGCCTGGATCCAAGAAACTGTACGTAAACTATCATGTGCTATACGCATTTAAACCAGTTTGAGAATTCTACAAGGCTTGATGCTAAAGGTGGCTCTCAGAGGTTGCAAGGCTCGCTAAAGCGTGTGTTGGACAATTTGTCAAATGAAATGTTTAACCCCAGGCAGCTGTCGAATCACTTTCACATATGGTATCCATTCGAACGCTAACAAGTTATTTCCCCTGGCTGTACGACCGGTGTAGCTGGCTTCAACCATCGGATTGAATCTTATACAACCACAGACGAATTTAAAATACACCAGCCCCTCCGTAGGTCTCACAGTAGCCAGACATAAAATGAAGCGGCTGTTATAGGTTCACGTACATATGCCATTATAAAACCTCACACCGGCCAGCGAAGAACAAAAGTTCATACCAAAAATCACTCAACAACGGACATTAAGTAGCTAGGTTTGGGCTCTTCGATAACCACTAAAAGAATGATTGATACAGGCAATGCAGATATTCATTTGAAGAATTCAATAGCTGAGTTGATACCGCTCAATATTTGGCAACAGTATATTACTCGGCTCTTCATAGCGTTGTCCTAGCATGTGCAAGGGCCTGAGGATATAGGCGGCCGAATCTGCTATGCTATACCATACTGGACAGTTAAAGATCTTCTGCAAGGAGTTTAATTGAAAAACGAGAGTTGAAGATGTATAGAATTGGTTGTGGAACGCACGAAATCAAGTGGCCATCCTGCAATGGGAGTAATGCCTTGGCGCTGTCTCCTGTCTCCCCGTCAATGGTTTCTGATAGGAGTAACCGCTTCTCAGGGCTTGGTGCTCGGCAATAATGTGCCGTGTGATATTATCGAATTGAATGCGAGACAACGCAGCTATTGGGCGCCGCTGGTCTGGTTGTGCAGGAGGTTTCTCACTGGCCTGGGAATAATTAAGTATTCTCGACGAACACCGGACTGTGCAAGTGCCACTCGCAAGATAGGGTGCTCCCACTCGAGTGTATTCGCCCAAGTCAGTACACCAAACCACCCAGCGAGGATCTATGCAGGACCACACAGCCCTTACCGGGTCTGACCTTCACGGAATCTGTTAGCTACCGAACTGCTCCAGCAGCATAGTCGCCAAGGAACTTCCTACCAAGGCCCTGGCATTCGATACCACGGCTCCGCAACATCGGAACACTGATCACGCCTCAGACATGGACAAACCTTGAACCGATGTTCATCGGCCAGGGCCTAACCGAGTCTGAGGCAGATGAGCTCTCGCAAGGGTTACGTGCAGAGTTAGTTGAGGCTAGTTCAAGGAAGCTGTATTTCAAGTATCACTTTTTGTATGTATTTAGGCCGATCTGAGTGGTTTATGAATATGTGAGTAGTCCTACTACTATTGTTTTGTTGGACATCTATTAACGAATTTAATTTAGACCCCCTGCTCTTCCAACGAGGGCAAACGCCTCCGTCGCATCTCACTCGCTTGTATCATTTGCTCAATCACCCAACTCTAGTAAACCCTCAACCCATCTGCCACTCCCACTCAAATTCAACTCTTCGGCGATTGCTCAACCATAGCTACGCCCATCCTGGCAGCCCTATCCTGCCGGTCCACGTCCAGTTCTTGCAACCTCGACCGTGCTTCATGCCATTCTCCCCCGACCAAGTTGCCAAATCCCGCAGGCCAGCTATCTAGCCAACATGGAGCTTGATTCCACTCAAAACCGATCGAACCAGTTGCAAAAGACCAGTTTAAGATCAAAAGGCCAGAGGAAGCCCATGAGGCTTTGCGGCAGGGAAGTTACCCCCCCCCCTTTAAGCAAGGAAAATGCAAGGCAAGGGCGGCCAAAAGCAAGTTGGTCTGCCGCGCGAGTCAATGACTAAACACATGCTCAATTACTATGCGCTTGGAAGAGAATGCTTGATTCTATTTCTTGCACGTGCGAGCAACCGTCAGATTACTCTTCAAGTCGTTGTTAGCAAACGGGTGGATCGCATACACAGTGACTAGATAACCTGTGTATTGTTGTAAGTGGTTTACGTCAATATATGCGTGTAATCGGGGTCGACAGGCCCCTGTCGACCACGATCCACTGTCAAGTGCACCATATATGTAACACTGTCCTCATTGTGGTGCTGCTGGTCGGGCCAGGCCAGTCTAGCTCAAAGGTAATAAATCGACCCAAGAAGTTGACCACCCCTGCGCTGCAGACTCTAAAAGGTCGGTATACACTGACCTTTACATGCATCTGAACTGACCGCGTGATTCCTCCTCCGGCTCCAGTAAGATCATGTGTTAGGTCCGTACTTAGTCAAAAGCAGGATTACTGTAGCAACCTGTCGACAATTTCAATTGCTCTGGGGAAGCCTAGCAACTGTGTCTATAGCTTGGTTGCAAAGCTAGACGTTGAGAGCGAATGCGACGTAGAGCACGAGCGGCCCGCATGCGACAGTTGTTTTGAGACCTCAAGTGTAGATCCTAACCTGATGATTGTGTCCGTACTGAATCGACCCAATAAAGCTGCCAGTTGATATCGTATAGGAAGGTGTGCTTTTTAGCTAGTAGGTTGGAACACGGTGTCGCACTTGACGAGGCCAAACATATACTGGAATGTGCCTTGATTGACCCTGTCTCAAGGTGAGATTATAAGCAACTCGCCTGAAAATATTTTTTCTACTCTCTATACACAGCCTGTCTCAGTGATCATGCATGCAATCCTTGCACGTAGTCTTCTGGCGGCGAATAGGCACCTCGTGACTCAAAGGCCTCAGCGCCTGCGCTGAACCAACTCGTTCCCATCATTGGCAATTGATATAACAAATAGATATGAAGCTATCATAAGAATACAGCTAAGCGCAGAGTTAGCCGTGACAGTAACAATTCAGCATGAGACTGTAGTTGGTGGTGGCGGGTAAGTCGGTTCGCCACCACTTTTATTCCAATATCTAGATTTATTTTGTGGCGGGCAACGTTTTACCAGGACCCTCACTAAACCTAGGTGAGGTGTGGTTGGGTTTGGGGGTCAAACAGCCAATCATGCCACTGGACTCCATCAAAACCTATGCCAGAATCGACCCCCAGCATGAATCTCATCCAAGTTTAATGGGTCCGATTTTACCCCAGTGTGATCGTCCCGCCACAAATACAACCCCGCATTTGTGTATTAGCCCGTTTAAATCGGCCCGACGGGGATCTATACAGAACCAATCAACCCTTGCCAACTCTGTCCGGTTTCACCAAGTGCGGTACTGTGCCGCTCTTCCGAAATGCAATTATGCGAAAGCGGCCGTGATGATCTTCACACAATCTGTTATACATCGGACTGCTCAAACAACGTAGCCTGGATGCCAAGTATGTACATCGATACAATGTGTTATCGTTTCAAAAAAAAAGTAGTCTTACGGGCGCCTGCCTCACCTATAAAATGACCGGTGATATCCACACGCGCAACACTCTCGCCACCTACTGTATTTTTGTACAATCTGCTCTTTTGGGATGGAAGTCGATGATGATGCCCCCATATACTACGTTGACGACATCGAGGACAGTATGTCCGACACGAGTAGTATTTACTCGTCAACCTCTACCTTCACCGAACACAGTATGAGTACTCTAACGTCTAGCAATGCTTCTGGTATGTTTCAACTCTTGCACAATTTGACCAACCTGGAGTTTAATTACACTCGTTTAGAGTACTTCCAGGAGATCCATGGTCGTATATTTCCTCTCGATCAAAACACCCCTCATCTCTTCCCCACGGACCAGCTTGAAGTCCGAAGGCTCGATATGCAGCACGCAACTCTAAAGCTGTTGCTGAATGGAAACTACTACGGTCCCGTCCAGGATATATTAGCTGAAACGAATGAGAGGCGTAAGCGAGTATTGGACCTGTTTACAGCTGAGGGAAATTGGTGAGTGCGCGTTATACAGTAATGCCTTCAGGCCGAAAAGTTATATTAACGAATGACACTTGCACTTCTACCTATGCATATTTCTGTATATCTCCGCACCGGCCTGTTCTAGGGTCCGTGAGATGGCGAACGAGTTCCCTCATGTCGACTTTACAAGCGTCGACATCGTCCCTCACGTTCCCCACGTTCCACGTCCGAACATACTAGGCTACGAAGTATATGATGTGTATAATGGGATCGCTGAGGCCGACGAATCGTTTGACCTAGTTCACATGCGGCACGTGGTAAGCAAGGTAGGTGTGAACTCTAGGCCCCAGAGCATGTACTCAATTTTTTTTCCCTAGGTGAAAGACAGAGATCTTACCTCGCTGATCCTTGAGATTCACCGAGTTCTCCGCCCAGGAGGACTCTTTATCTACGGCGAATTTCAAAACGGCGCGTTTGACGCATCGGCCAAGGACCATAGTACAACACACACCGCACCCAACTTGACTCGCGCCATGGAGCTCATAGGCCGCACAACTGCCGCACACGATGCGGCCTTCAATGCGTGGAAAGATGTCCCACTCATGCTGGACCCAGAGTCTGATTTGTGGCGCGGAATCGGTGACGGGAAACAGCGAGGATTCAGACGCATCCGACGTGTTGCCAAGGAACTCCCTACTCGACCCTGGCATTCGACACC